>VXAU01001356.1:526267-545052 GCA_013399695.1 Formicarius rufipectus
TTTTTTTTATTTTTTTTTGTTTATTTTTTTTTGTGTGTGTGTTTTGTTTTTTGTTTTCTTTTTTTTTTTTCTCCATATTCTGTATCAGAGATAGCTAACATCCATAACAAAGTTTGTGTCCAGAGACTTGAAATAGCTAGTTTTGAATAGCAAGATGGCAGCAGGAAAATTTTTCTAGTAACTAGTAATTTGCTTCTCACAGATTCTAGAAAAGCTGGTGGACAGGAGAGGTTGTGTTTCTTTTGTTTTCTTGGGCTTCGCCTATTTCTGGTTAATTATGTGGGGTTTTTTGTGTTTTATGATACACGTAAAATGAGCTTGCATATAGAAACAAATAAAATCATAATAAAATAAAATCCATCCAAATCAAGCAGAGACTTCATCAGTTAACCTTCTGTCCTATGACATCTTTCATTTCATCTTGTAATTATGCTAAAGTGCACTTTGAGTTATCATTGCTAATTACAGAATAAGTGTTAATTTTCCAGTTAGAAGCAAATAATTGCAACATTCACAAATTCTCTCTAAAGGGCTTTCTCAAGTGTTTGCACTGTAAAACTTAGGGCTATGGCTAAAATAGAATATAGGTAGACAAATTTTTTATTTTTTTTTTTAAACTCTAGCTTTTATGAGAAATCAGGAATCACATGTGCATGTATCTCCCTGTGCTCTCCAATCACATGGAATCTACTGAAAGTTTGGTTAAGATCTTGTATACCTGGTTATTAAATTTCTTAGTATGATGTGAATGTACAAATTTAGTACACATAAGGTTTCCTTAAGAATGAAAATTGCCTCAGTTGTAGAAAATACTTCAAGAGTCTGCAAACTCTCACTATCCCCTGCAGGTCCCAGTTATTCACAAGCACAGCTGTAGTAAACCTGGCTTCACTAAGTTTCTGAGTACATATCATGTACTGTTACCTGCAGACATAGTTCTGGTAACTGCCTTGTAACAAAGCTCTGATTTGTTTCTATGTTACTGTAAAGCTGATGCTAATTTCTGAATACTCACATTCATATTGAAATAGTCCTGTATTTTGTGATAATTTTCAAAGTAACATTTAACATCTTATCTAAATTATTCTTACCTTAGTCCTTTTGCCAACCCAGTAACACCCCTTCTTCTCAGATGTAAACCTCTACAGGCATTTTATCATCAATACTGCATTTTTTACAAAGTGTTTCACTCTCTTTCTGAATTATGGTATTTTCACTTTCAAAACCTAGTCTTCAGGAAAAAAAAAACAAACCAAACAACAAAAAACAAACAAACAAACAAACAAACAAACTTGCTATAGTTATTAACATTTAACACTATGTACCCAAAAGCACAGTGATTACTAAAGGCGCAAAAGTATCTCAAATAAAAGTATTCTTGTTGCTAAAAGCCATAGACAGCAATGGCTTGTGCAATTCTGTTACCAAAATTGCCAGTCTAAGATCCACCTTGAAATGATCTGATTTTGTTTCCATGGACTTGAATTTAAGTCCTATAGATATGAAATGGGTGGCAGACACCTGCTAGATATAATAAAATTTATTTACTTTTAGTAAGTTTTTGGCAAGGACTAGGAGGAAGATTTCTTTCTGGCTTCATTTTCTGTCAGACATTTAAAAGAAAAAAAAAAGGCATAATCTATTTTGTCATGTTTTTCATAACAAATTTATTTATATACATTAGACTCTCACCTTCATGAAATTTGTATCACCCCCGTAGTGTTGCAAGATTATAGCCCTGTGTGGAATGATTTCAACATTTGGCCAATTTATTTTTAGCAGTAGAAAAGACCTCTATTTCAGCATTATGAGTACTACTTTAATTGCAGAATGTAAGCTATTCATCCTAAGTACTATATCCTGTTTAATCATATTGTAACTATTGCTTTTCATTTTTCTTTCTTAGAGTCTTCAAAGAGGTTGTGTCAGCAGTTTGAAGACTGAATAAAATACAAATGAGCTTAATTGCTTAAGGAAATTCAGCTTCCTCCAAACTAAGGGTGGAATTTGACTGTCTAACAGTAAGCAACTAAGTGCTTTATTATGTCCTAGGTTATGCTATTTAGACATGTTTTGCTTTTCTGGATGAACACAGGTCTCTGTATGTGTCACCATATCTGACAGCCTGTGTATCTGTCTCTCACATCTGAAAGCATCTTGATGAAACAGTCAATTTTTCAAGACTTCAGTTATAGCTAAAGATACACACCCTTTGACAGGTACACTGGATATATTACTTTGTGTGCACCACTCAGATTTATAATCCGTGTTTGTATGAAACTGGAAAAATAACTAGATAATATACCATTTGTTAATGTCCCTCACTGGAAGTATGGATATTAAAAGAAGAAGAAACAGAAAGCAAGCAAGAAAGCAGGAAAAGAAAGAAAAGAAAAGAAAAAGAAAAGAAAGAAAGAAAGAGAAAGAAAGAGAGAAAGAANGCTTCACACTTGAAGGACCTTTAATCCTCTTATGTTACAAGACATAAAGCAGATTTATGGGATATTCTTGTTTAATTCTTTAGAGGAAACACTTCCAAATTCATTTGCCTTTAATATGCATAGCAACCCTGTTCTCATTGAGAAGAATAAAAACAAACTCAGACGTTTCTACAGTAAATTTCTGGGAAAAAAACATTAGAAGAATTTTTCTTTTTGAGGAAAATTTGGCAGAACATTCTCACCCAAGAAGTCTGGGATAAAACTAATTAATCTTCTTTTACACAGAGAATACCTGGAATTTAAGAAGGAAAATGACATGAAACCCCTACCAAAGGAATAAATCAAGACCGTAAGGGTCAGAGCTAATTTTCAAGTCTTAAAGGTTATTTAACAGTCTGTGACTCTGTGTGAAATGAATGACAAAAGAATTACTGTGTCACACCAAAGCAGTGTTCTTAAATCCTGTTCTTAAGTAAGGGAAGCATATGCTTGTATTACAAGAATATTATTTGCCTCTCAAATATTTTTTAAATTGACATGCAGGTATCAGAAACATTGACTAGGTGTTCTATATGGATGAGAGCAGCAGTTGACTTAGAAGGTGCTATAGTAATTGCTTGACAAGTACTATTTGGGAGGAAGATTTAACTCTTAGTTGGAATTCTTATTTACCCACATAAACAAAATGTCTCAATTCAAACCTCAGAGTTATACTGAAAGCAAAATTTTTAATTAGTTGGCCTTCAAAATCTGTCTGTATAACTTCAATGGAAAGAGTTTTACAGACTCAAATGATTTTATTGATACCATGAGTCAATAAAGTTTCAAATACTTTTTAATGTCTTTCATCTTTAGGACCTCAAGCTCAGAGTTTCACCATTATCAGTGTAAATGTTTAAATTGTGCTGTTAGGAATTAGTAAAAGACATACTACACCAAAATAGAGTTTACCCTTTTGAGTTTCGAAGTCTTCATTTATTATAGCAATAAATATATTAATTTCATTGCTACCAGTAATCTTTTACACTTTATCCTAAATTTATTTCTACATTCTGTATCAGTGACAACATTATTTATTATTTTAGTTCAAAAATGTCAGAATTTCATTCAATAATTCTCAATAAAGTACCAGATGACTGACTCTAATGCTGAATGTGACTCTGGTTCAATAAAGTCTCATGTATAGAAATATCTTAACAAGTATTAGCTATACCTAACTACTCTTTATACTGCCTGGTATATTATCTGTTGTACTACCTGTTAGTAAATTTGTTCTACAGGAAAGTCAGGCAAATCAATGAAACAGATCACAAAACTTTCAGCAATTGTGTATTTACCTGTATACAAACAATTAAATTTATCAACCTCAGAATGCTTGTGAGGAATATTTTTCTCATATTGCTTCATTTTTTGACAAACTCAATCAAATGCATTTTACAGGTTCTTCTGTTGAAGACTCTATGGACACCTGAGTTACAGGATTTTTCAACTGGAAACTTGGAGGCACCATATTGTATTTTGTAATGAGTATCCCCATACAGCTGTGGTTATGGTAAATTACTGTAGGTTTCTTCTATTTGAAATACTACAGTGTTTCTTAGATATCTCAAATGCTACATAATTTATGAAGGATTCATAATGAATTGTTGAACACATGTGAAAGATGTAGTCGCTTCAGTCTAAACAGACAAGAGAGGCAAAAATTTAGGAGAGAAAAAAAGAAAGAAGAGTAGACATTTGCAAAGATCCCCTGCAAACTTCTGAATAGTTTTTCACGCTGCAGTGTTCCAACATATTTTTTCTTCTTTTGGGGCAAGTTTTTATGTCTTTACTTGTCTTAAACTGGAACAATGAAGTCAGGATAACTATTTGCTTTTCTTGGTCTTATAGAATAGGAAAGTGATAGGCATAAGAAAATGACAGATAATTCTGTACTTTGCACATCACTATCAGCACAGTTAATGAACTGAGATTACAGGGTAATATCTTCCTTTGAATCACTGAGAGACTCTCATTATTATTATTACCTTTTTTGATTTTGTGCAGCCTCAGTGGAGACAATTCCAAAAATAGTTCAAATAATGTGTTAATGTTCTAAAAATGCATGAAATGCAATAAGTGTAACTGCAAAATAGTACACTAAGGCTTCTGTTAAGTGTTCAACTCTGACTTGTTGAATTTGTTTACTTCTTGTTCCTGACTTGAAAAAATGCTCAATTTTCCACATTTGGTTGTTTTTGTGGGTTTTGGTGTTTTGTTTCTGTTTTTGGTTTTTGTTTGCTTGTCTTTCACAGAAAGAAATGATTGTATTTCACAGTGCAACAAAATATCTAACAATCACCCACTATTTGGTATTTACATAAATTGTGAAAACAGAAACTAAACTAGTGTTGCCTTCTTTCTTTATTTTCAGGTAGTTCTTCCAATCTCTCCCTTTCCTCTCAAGAAATAGAAATCTCTTTTAAATGTAGCAGCCACCTATAAACTTCAGAGTTTTCATTCCACTTTTTTAATAGTTATTTTAATTGTGTTATTAGAGAATTAAAACTGCATTTGACATAACGTGGCTTTTAATATATGTACAGCAGACATGACAATGACACAAAATAGTACAAGATATGCATTCTAAATCCTGTGTTCAGTCAGTGAAACTATGACACCATCATAATTTCATTTTCTTATTGGCTTAGGCAAAATATGATTTACCATTCCAGACTATTTTGTAGATTTTTTTCCCCTGTATACCTCTAAAGAAGCCTCTGTGAAACATTAGCTTTGTATCATTATGTCCATTGACTTTGGTACTTTTGTTATTAAAATAGAGTCTAATACTGAATAAATATTTATTAAACTTAAGGAAGTTTAGCTATCATGCAAAAAATTGAACACATATTAATTTTAATTCCTTCAAATGTTTCATTACCTCCCATTAGTTTAGTTATCTGTTATCAAAGCTGGTAGATACCATCACACACTATTGTATTTTTATTTCCCCTGGCTCCTGGCAGGGAAATCAGAGGAATAAGGAAAAATTCAGGTAATAATTTAATTTTTTATGTTTATTGAGCATTTTAACTAACAATCTGTATTTAGCAGTACAGTATTCATGACAAAACAATGCAGAGGGTAATACCAGGGTGAATTTTTTCTCACATGTGTTCTCAGTAAGGACTTCTCAATGCACAATGTAATTATATTCATTGCCTTTCTTTTTAAAGGCAGATGAGTGAAACAGCAGAAATCATAACAAACACTTTGCATAAAGGCTTTTTCACTGGACCAGTAAATGATGTTTGGTTTTTGGGTTTTTTTTGTTTTTTTTTTTGTTTTGTTTTTTTTGTGGGTTTTTTGTTTGTTTGTTTGTTTGTTTTTGTTTTTGTGGGGGTTTTTGGTTTTTGTTTGATTTTTTTATTTTTAACTTTTAATTTTATTTTAATTTGATCATCTGCCTGAAAAAAAGCCAAGTCAGATTCTATCACTTACAGTGTGACAATGAATATATCATGTGTACAACTGGTCATGGTAACACAATAAGCAACACCAAATGATAATTGTAACTTAGCAACTGTTTTCCTGAATCATACTAGTGTTTCAAATAATTCCATATTCTGACTGTCCAAATAAACAACTGCAGATACTTGCAAAGATATAAGAAAAATTATGAGATCTCCTGAAAGATCACTGGAGATTTTCTGCCTCTTTTCAAAAGATTCCCAGGCTGGCAGACATTTTCTCCCATTCAGTAATTATCCCCTTCTAACCAGGTCACCTTTATGGCTGTTATATCACCATGGTGATAAATTCCTCATGTTAATAAAATTCCTCTGTTTCTATCCAATGAAATCAAAGCCACATTCAAATGCGGATCTCACAGATATTATAGATTTTACCTGCAGAAGAAGAAAAGATGTGATTTCTACTTATACAGAGAAAATCTACGCTTTATTCTTAGTAGTTATAATTAATTTATATTATTCTTGATTCCTTACTGAATTTAGGAGAATTTTAGTTAACTTCTCCGATTATTATTTAACTTTTGCCTGTATTATTTTTCAATTTCCAGTTTCCATCGCAGTCCCATAGCATGATGTCTGTTTGGTTTGTCTTTAATGATGAGAGAAATCTTTAATTATGTCATAGTTCTGGTCTTGTCCTTACAAATGACTATATTTAAGTTCTGCTTTCTTTACTCTGAACCTCAGTTTGTGTATACCTTTAACACCCATGTTTAGTATTTAAACTTACTTACTAGATAATGTCACAATATTCCACACAATCAATAAACTCAAACTCAGAAATCAAAAATGAGATTTAATCACATTTCCATCTTAAGTTATACTTTATCTTTTGTTGCTACACTCTTGAAGTCAAGGGTAAAAAAGCTGTTTATTTCAAGGAAACATAAGCACACTAATAAACCTATAAACCACAGTATCACAGAATATACTGAGTTGGAAGGGTCGTTGAGTCCAACCCCTGGCCCTCGTTAGACACCAGATCAGTGATTATTGGGTCAGAACTACCTTGTGGAGTGTGTCTGTGTATTCAGGGGGAAGGGATGGGACAAGCCTCACATGGGAAAGCCCCAGAGCAGCTGCCAGTCACAAACAGCCCCAGAAAACTATAACACCCCACAGCTCCTGGAGCCCCTGACCCAGCTCAGATTGGCAGGGACAGTGAGAACACTCATCCTGGCTTGGGACCCCAGAGTGGCCAGGGAGTCAGAGGCCCCATCTGGGGGATTAGGCTGTAGAGACCAGAACAGAAAAAAACAAAGGTGTGTGTTTGGCACATGTCAAGGCCCTGCTACATAGACATGTGAGAGCTGGTCTTCCACGAAGTTCCAATGGTAGCTATATGACTTCTGTCTCTCTCTTTCTCCTTCTCTCTTCTTGCTCTCTCTGCTTCTGTTTCTTTGCTTTTTTTTCTTGATGCTTTGAGTGGCTTTGAGCTGGAGGGATTAGATTTTGACATACATATTGTAGAAGGATGGGATCTTGATTTATGTGTTGTGGATTAGTATGTGTTGGGTTGGTATTTTGGTGAAATATTTTGTCTAGTTTATGTAGTGTCCTTTTTGAACTTTTTCCAAGTTCCCTTATTTTCTCCCCCAAATTAATGGAGATACTTCTTGGGAACAAGTCCATGGCTTATTCTCTTGATGTTATCTCTAAGTATTAAAGAACCCTATATATATATTTAAAAATTAAACTCCTGTCTGACACCATAAGCCAACAGCCCCAGGGCCAAAGTGTTATAGCCCTGCACAGGATCAGCTCCAAGAGTCACACTATGTGCCTGATGTACACATCTCTTCTCTCTTTGTTGTCTCTAAGAGAGACTAAGGGCTAGGAATTGTCTTGTAAAAAAATAAGTTCCCAAAATTGGAGGGGAAAAGAGGAAAAGCTCAGTTTTTATTGAGCTCTTCTTGCTGAGGAGTACCCAAGAATGATCATTTCAACCTCGACAGCAAAGACTACCGCAGATCATAGTCACTGGTGCTAATTGCACAGCACTTTGGTATGCTCACAGCTAACGTAGTGTGCAGTTGCTAAGGACTCATCATACACCAATAATGAATCCCCATCTGGAAAAAGTAATTAATACAAACCATATTGTTAATTAATGTTAATGTTACGAAGTTTTGTTTTAAATTTTGAAACCAGTCTGATTAGTTAATCATCTAAACAACACAGACACGCACATATTCAATCCACTTTCATTGCATGAGGCAAAATGAATAGAGCAGAATGAAGTTCTAGCTGCGTGAGGTAAAATATTGAAGAATCTTAATATCCTTAGAGAAAAAATATTCATGTAGAACTTGGAGAGGTGTACTTTGAATTACAGAGATCATGATAGAATTGTGTGAAATGAATCAAACCCATGAAAGACCAATGATGTTACAGGAAAAGGAACCTGGAAACTTTTTACAGTACTGAAAAATAGGGCTGAGGCAGGTTTCTGGTGCTAAAGCTAGTGTTTCGTCTCATCTAATGCACACTAAGTATCACATGATGTGAGGCATAAACAACACTATACAGTCTTCTCTCTTATCTGGTGGCAGGGAAAGTGCTGCACTTGCCTGCAACTTATCTGGGGAGGTATTGAGGAAAGGCTTTTTGCTCTTTGATACAGATAAATCAAGATTTCACCCATAGGGGATACCTCTATGGCCAAGATTTTCCTGAATCTGAATAATTGAATTGAAGATATTTCACAAATAATAGCTATTTGTTCTAGAAAACATTATTTCTGACTCCCTTGAATAAAGACTGCAAGAGCAAGATTTTTATATGTCAAGCCTTCAGTTTGTTTAAAGTGATATAGGATTCAGGTTGGTTTCTTGCCTGCTTAACATTGCTGTTTAAATGGAATGAGTCACCCCAATTTTCCCAGTACTCCACTGCTTAGAAATGAAGTTAGCCCTGAGAAATAAAGATTTATGTATCATAATCTGATTTTGGCTTTCTAATACAGAGTTTCTGTGCTTTCATGCTCAGATTCACCATAGAAACTGAAACATCCAGAAAGCTTTAAAGTCAAACAGAATGTGATAGATACTGCTGAGTGAAAAGTGACTCCAGCCTTGGTTATCACAGAGCTGTTGAATATGATAAAGACAGCTTTGGTGCAAAGTGCACTCTGTGGACTAAGAGTAATTTTGTGTCAGTGAGGGAATACTCAATGCGCTTTGGAGATATAATCTAGTTAGAATTCTGGGTATGGAGTTTCTGAAATGAGAAAGAAAAGGCAAAAACTTTTGTTTTTTTTTTTCTTCCCTTCCCTAAAGGAAATTATCCTTAAGAGGTCAATTAACTTGTTAGATTTCATCTTGTTAGGGGCCTCTCCAACATGAAGAGATTTAAATTGTTTTCCTGCACATTCCAAGAAAACACCCTAACCACCAAAGTATTCTATCACATATTGAAGTAATAAATTTATTTCCTTTAGAAATTGATATGCCACACTGAAAATATTTACAAGTGCAAAATGAAAAAAAAACAAATAAGAAATAGAGTGATTAAATGGGGAAGAAACCACTATAAAATTACAATTTTATAACCCTTCCCCCAGGAATCCACTTAGTACCAGGTTGAAAGTAGGCTCCTCTTTACTACAACCTCTCAGACCTAGTCTTCTAGGTATAGACATGATGAAGAGTGTAATAGGTTATCCCAAACAGTTCACTGGACATGTGTCTGCAGGTCAGTTTTATTACTAGCAAATAGACAATCTCACTCCTTCCACTGCCAGATCATGCCCACTTTTGTTCTCCTTGCAACACTTTTTTTACCTTAGGGATTTTAAGACACAATGCTCTACTTTAGCCTTGATTCCTTTACCTAGTTCTAATTAGTCACCAGCGTTTTCTTAATTTTTGTACTGTCTGCATACAAGAACCAGTGCGGCATGTTTTCCAGTTTCTGCTTTTGAGATTATACAAAGTTCTTAATCAAATTGTTTTAAATGCTTTTTAAATGTTTAATGCTTTCCTGGCTCCTGTAGATGTCTCAGCTAGTTATGAATGCTCTATTGGGATCTCTTCTTCAAAAAAAAAAAAAAAAAAAGTAAAAAAAAAAAGAGCAGTTTCTGCAGGAATTACTAGGATTAAATAATCATTTTGACTGCAGAAAAAACATCCTTATCATTTGGCATGTGCATTTCTGTCAAGGTCTCATTTTCTTACCATCTTTCTGTCATGGGAGCATACAACTTACATAAATAATTTCTTCCTCAACCAACACAAACTGCATGGAAGTCCAGATTTAGCAAGAAGGGAAGACAACTGTTTCTCTGTCCCTCCTTTTCATTTCCCATGTTATGTCCAGTAGTCTAATAATTGCAACTGTCTCTGAGGTACAAACCTCTGCAGGCTGAGGAAGGGATTACTCATTTTCTGTTTTAGTAAAGTAATTTAATTAATGGGCGATTTTGTCCTTGGAAAGAAGAGTGGGCAGTATCTTTTTAGCTGTCATTATGAAGTTTATGTGGGAAATCATAAAGGATTTCTAAGCCCATTTGGGAGTTATAGTAAAATTTTAACAGGATTTACTCTTAGCTCTCTTTTTCGCAAGGACACATAATACTACTTCGGCAAGGATGCGTAATTTTTCTTCAGAGTAGCTCGTATGTGGTTATGCTTTAGGCTTATCACCAAAAGAGTACCAGTAACACAGGATTGCTAAACAGTGCTTACACAGAGCCAAGGATTTTTCTGCTTTCAGCCTCATCCCTACAGTGGGAGGGGATGCAATAGGGACTGATAACCAACACTGATGAAACAGATATTCCATAATATGATGTCATGTTTAGCAATAAAAGGCTGGGGGAAGAGGAAAGGGAGGGTATGTTCCTGGTGTTTGTCTTCCCAAATAACCATTATGCATGATGGAGCCCTGCTTTTCTGGAAATGGATGAAGACCTATCTACTGACAGGAAGTAGTGAATGAATTCACTACTGTTTTGGGTTTTTTGCTTGCTTGTTTGTTTGTGGTTTTAATTTTTATTTTTGTGTTTTTCTCGTTTGTTTGTTTTCTTAAGTGTGTGGTTTTTGCTTTATCTGTTAAACTGTCTCTGTATCACCTGGCAAATTATCTCATTTTTACTCTTCTGAATCTCTTCCCCCATCCCACTCTGAAGGAATAAGCAAGGAGCATTGTCTTAGCTGCCTACTAGTGCCTAGTAGAGCCAAACTAATGTGTACTTGGATTAAAACTAAAAAAAAATAATTAAGATACTTGCAAAATAGTTTATTGTATATTGCATTGTATAATACCTTCCAGGCAGACTTATTTTTGTATATGTTAGGTATCTGATGAAAGCTAATAAATTGATTTTGTAATAAAAACTGGAATACCTGTCTTCACACCTTAAAAAAAGATACTAAGAAATAAATATTAACATTTTCTAGCAGAGAATTTAAATATTATTAAAACAACTATAGATATCAATAAATCTATTGGTTTTTGCACAGAATAACAATATTTATGGTAAATTGATCTCTCATAAATTCTTTATTTCAAATATTGTCTCAAAATATTTAATGAGAATGGATCTACACAAAACTCTTGTATTGTAGTTAGTCATATCCATGTAAATCTAAACTTATCCTGCAGATAGGTGATCAAAAGTAAGAGATTGTCATATACTGATTTATATAGTCCTTAATTACAAAGTTCTGAGACATTAAAGTTGGGTTACTTTTTGAAAAATCACAATTTAGAGACATGAGAAGCACTGTATATTCTGCAGGATGGGAAACAGACCTGTTTTATTCTTGTAGAAAGTGTTATTTGGTTGGGGGTTTTGCTGCTTATTTTAAATTTCTTCTTACTAGACAAAAGAAAAATCTGATATATTTGTGAAAACAGATTGTAGGATTACACAGAATCCGATTTTTTTTCTTATGTATGCTATCACGGAGAAAGGATAAACAGATATTTCATCCAGGTTGATTTGTTTGCTAAATTACCTTTAAAATACATTTTCCTTTCATTAACTTCAATGCATGTGAGTTTGAGTGCAAGACTAAATATGACTATTTCAGAAGATATGTGTGACTTTGGGATGCATAGCTATATAAAATATGTACACTGAATAAGCCATCTATCAAGGTGATAATACCTTGTTTTTCTTTATGGATAAGAATTGACTCTACAGTTAAACTAGAAAAAAAAATGGTTTACATTGTATTTCTTTGTAAAGGATTTCTCTGAGAATAATAATAAAAAAAACCCCTAACAGCCTAATTCTGTACTGTTCAAAGAAAGCTATATACAAATGCTTTCTGCTTGTAAAATATTTTGTAAGTTACTATTCTACAAGATAGCTCCTGCAACCTTATTGACTCATTAGAATGTAAAGAGAAAATCTATCCCCATCTTTCCCACTAAACATGTCAATTTATGTATCTCTGCACCTTGAAGTTAAAAGCAAAGTATAGAATTTGGTGTGATCCATATAACTATACTTCTAATATAAAGTGCACCAACACTATTTTTATAGAGATTTTTTGTCTCATAAAACACCATTAGATTTCTGAGAAAATGTAGTTGCCATGGGAAACAAAAAGACAGACTTATGGTATTCATTTAAACCAGGAGTTGCTTGTGCTTGGAGGAATACTGTTTAAGTAAGAGCAACTCTAAGATCCTGTTGCTTCAAGAAAAGAATGCAAACTTTTGATCTCAGAATTCATGTGAAGCTCACACCTTACTCCAGAGATAGCCCAAATGAAACCAGTAGAACAGATTAGTAATTGACTCTAATTAGTCAATTTATTATGCTATTAATTTTCCCGTGAAGCTGAAAACAATGATCAGAACATTTCCCCTCAGGTAAGGAAAGAAAAATGACAAATACCTGGAGGATAAAAAGCAAACTACAAAACAAACATTACTGATCACTAATTATACTGAAGAAATAATAAAAGACTCTAAATCGTGTGATAAGATTAGCATGATTGTATATTAATGTACCACAATGAGCTTAAGAAAGATAATTGTGTGTAGTACCACTGCAGAAAACAATTAATTTAAATCAATTATTCTATTTGTTTTAGACCTCTGTGACAGAAACAGATGAAAAATTAAAAGCCTGATGTTGTAACTTCAACCTTAGATCTTTTTAAGATGTTCTATCGATTTCTTTTTTTTTTTTTCCTAGCGTCATAGAGCTCTGCTTTAGTCTGAATCTGTTCCTAACACTGATTCTGTGACAGCTATCAAATCATTCAGTAATATATGGCACCTCATTCTTTCTTTTGTTAAAAGAAGGGAAACTCCAGTGAAATCTTGCAGTTACAGTGTATTCCGAAGTTTCTGGTAATTTATTTCCCATCAACTTTAGCCTCTGCAGTACTGCCCAGGCACCTGATGTGAAGGAAGTCAGATGGGGAAATGACAATTAAGGCACATGGAAACACAGAAAAAAAAATTGGATGCAGTTTTCATTACTGTGAAATAGCTTGCTGCAACTCTGGTTTATTAGCAATGCAAGCTTATCTATCAGAGTACTGAAATGTTTTACAAAGGCTGTGGCTTGAAAGACTACAATAAAAGATTGTTAATTTTGTGTTAGGTAGAATTTCAAATAGTGCCTTAAATGAATAGAGGTTATGAAGGATAGTATCAAAGTCAAACTGACATTTTATTTTTTCCTCTAACATTAGCTTTTAATGTACTTTCAAATCAGGGAAAGAGAAAATTATATAAATGGGCCCATCAAGTTACAGAGCTCAGTCCTTATTGCCAGTAATTGGCTCCCATAAAAAAATCTGTTTCTCAATTTTCTTTAGAAAGCCATTTCTGAAGAGGAAAAAATTAACAAATGAAATGTAACAGGAAAATGCCTGGGGAAAATGAAAGAAGTGAATAATTTTGCAGACTTTATATAAATGTCTGTTTAGAATCTCACCTTGCTTTTGTCTTTTCAGTTTAATAAAAAAACTATCATCAGTAGCTATCTCACCTGATTGATGTTTGAAGAATCTTCTTCAAAGCACTTATTAGAGGTGTTGAAATTGTGTTTAGACATATTGCAAGTAAAAATGTTTCTGAAAAAGTTTCTGAAATCTAAGGCCAGATTGGTAATTTACACCCTAACTAACTTTCACTCTAATTTAAATCTAGCTGGAGTATGGCTGCCCTAATGTACGCCCTGTTCCAGGGAAGTGTAATGTGTATATGTCATTTTGAACCACTTAGAAATTTGAAGTCAAATATATTCTAAAGAAAATTCATTAAATGTACAAATGACTGAAGGGAATTCTGCACAAGAAACTTAGAAGTGCTTATTTGTACAAAAAATTATGTTAAAATCACTGATGAATAAAGCTACCTTCAAAGTCATTTGATACACATTTTCACTGTATCTATCTTTACATAATTTACATCACAAGATTTTCCTCTTAATTATTAGAAAGGAAAGTACATATCTGTGAGGAGCATTCAGTTTTGCAAGTTCCACTTTCCTTTTATGTGTACTGTATGGAAAAGGTTATGTCTAAATTATACGGATTAGCACACTTCTTGAGGGGTATACATCCACCTTAGTAGAGATTTTGTGTTTTGCATATGGCTGTTGTTATGAATTACACACTATTCCTAGACTTAAATGTGTTTGAAAGTGTTGGACCAAGCTGAAGTTGTTCTCTGGGGCAGCACGTAAGAAATGGAAATTGTCAAAAACATTTACTGTGGAAATGATCCTAGAATCAAATTTTAATCCAAGGTATTTTCTTGTTGAGATGTATCTGGTAATGTATTAATATGGAGTTCAGTTTTTATCCCTGATCCTTTGCTTATGTGGACTGAAGAACCTGAATCTCATTAGCTAAGGTCAGCAAAATAACCCAGGCATTGTTCTGTGTATCGCAGAACCAGGGTTATTGAGAAGATAGAAATACAGACATCCAGGCACATTAAAGCACGTATATATATATGTGTGTGTGTGTGTGTGCGCGCGCGCGCGCGTGTGTGTGTGCGTGTGTGTATAAATGAAATAAATGAAAAGTCATGTTTCAAATTTCAAAAGAGAGCTTTTATTATTGTTGGGGTTGAGGATTGAAGGTGAGGGAATTCGTCAAGTAAATGATTCACAGAGAGGCTCAGTCCCACAGAGAGGCTAGTCAGGGGATGGGACAGGGGCAGTGACTGGAATCACCCAGGGGTCTGGTGACTGCCAGTCAAATCTTAAGTCAGCAGGCAGGCTAAAGGACAAAGGGGAAGTTGTGCCTACATGTAGCTGAGCAGAGACATGGCAGCAGTCTGATCCCAGCCAGATCAGAACCGGAGCAAGCACTTGAGTTAAAATGCAGCATCCAAATGAGCGGGAGTGCAGTTATATATTTTACAAACCTTTCTAACCTGATGTTTCCCAGAAGCTGGATCCAAGGTCACTCACCTGCACCCTGCCAGCCCTGGACAAGAGGATGCACTCTGGTCCCTGATGAAAAGTCTCCAGTTTTGCCCTAGTCAAAATTAAAGGCAGGAGACCTTGCCTGATTGCACATATCTGAGTGCAGTTGTAGCATCCTATACAAACAAAGGCATTAATAGGTACAAAGGGATATGTTACTGCTTTTTTGCCTGCCTCTCTGGTTAAATAAATTCCATTGCTTGGTAGTGTGAAGTGAGTTCAATTAGTCTTCACATTTTACAAGTCAAAGGCAATTTTGTGTACAACTAATCAATTTAAAAGAGATACTATTATTTTTCCTTATCCTAAATCCTTTTCCAAAGATTTGTTTTATTATACAATATGGATGCATTATGTATGAGATACATATAAAACACAGTACAATACATTTTACATAAAAAGGAGATACAGAGGCAGGTTCCACTATGCATGAAAAAAGATGAAGGGGAAGAAGTGGGGAAAGAAGACTGAGGTCTACTTAATACCAATTTCATAAATGCATCATACATAAAAATAATTCTGAAATCTTCGCTAAACTCTTCGCCTCTTCTCAGAAATATCGTGGGTAAAATGAATGATAAAAAAATTGATCTGTTATAAAACCATATAAAAGCCACATTATATGTTATATATCAAATATATCAAATATAGGCTGTGAAGGGGTGAAACAATACCTTCTGCAGAAATACCAGGGAAAACCCTGAACATAGCAGGCACAACTGCCTAAAATTGTACCAACATTTTTGAAAATATGTCCTGAACGGGAAAATATTTTGATGAAAATTAAGTGAAAATCTAATAATTTCTCTTTTGGGGTTCATTAAGGGAGTAGGAGAAGGGAAAGATTATTTTTCATGATTTTTTTCTTTTCTTTTTTTTTTTTTTTAATTTTGTTTTTTCTTCCAAGTGGAACCATTTCCACAAAACTGCTTGCAAACATACTCCAGTACCCCAAATTTTTATGAAGATTTGAGTGCGCAACAAACCACAAGAAGAACTAGCAAAACTATGGAAAGCTATGTAAGTCTTTGTTACAAAATGCTGTGTCTGCTGAAATTTTCTGCTGAGTTTTGTACCTGACCATATAAATTAATAGCCAAAAAATAAACCCTGGGCTGTAATACCTAGAAAGCTCTGTCTCAGAAAATTTCTGTGTGAAATAAAATAAAAAATGCTTGGGACTGGGAACATATTCCAAGACCTCATATATACTTGTCTTGCTGCTGACTTCTGTCAGATAAAGATACACCACTAGAAGGACCAGAAGGCTAGTTACCTGGATTTTTTTCATTTGTTTGTTTATTTTTATTGTATTGTTGTTGTTGTTTTGTCTGCTTGTGTGTTTTGTTGTGTTTTGTGGGGTTTTTTTGTTTGTTTTGTTTGTTTGTTTGTTTGTTTTTTGTGTGTGTTTTTGTTGGTTCCCCCCCCTCCTCCCCCAGAGAATAGTTGTTCATCAAAATCCATTCCCTGTCATGTTACATCCACCTGTAACTAAGCCCCACCATAACCTCTGGCTCACCCCCGTGGTGGGATGGAGAAGAAATTTGGAAGTGAGAAAACTCATGGATTGAGACAAATAACCCTAATAGCAAAAACAAAAGTTGAGTACACAAGAAAGGCACACAAGGAATTCATTCACCACTTCCCATGGACAGGCATATGTCTAAGTTCCAAACCTCTAGGTGCCTCATTCTTTTCTATGTATTATGTCAGATATTTGTTATGCATGTGTTTTATACACTGAACTATCTGAACATGGAGCTGAACCCCACTCCCTGTGTAATTCAGACACCGAAACACAGTTGTCCAGTTTATGTTTATTTATTGAAAGCTGTGCCCTACTTATTGTTGCCAGACCATGGTGGCTTTTGAAGCATTTGGAATGGGAGTTGTCAGGTGCCAGGGTACTAAATGCTACAATGCTAAACTAAAGTCAGTCTGAGTTCTCAAACTTGAATGCTGAATTGAAAGCTAGAAAGAAAAAATACCTATATAGTTGTGGCTACCTAGCAGATAGTCTTGTTTTTCATGGATGCAAAGCAAAATAAAAGTAAGAAAATTGCATGTTCTATGCTATTTTACTCAGGATAGCAGAAAGGGTATAATGACAAAAGCAATACCAGCCATCTGAGGAAAGCTCTCCTCATATTCTTCCAGCCAAGCATGCATTCAGAGATGTACTGAACCTTACATTGCTGCAACATTGCTAACATTGTTGCTCAGTGTAGGCAAAATATTTTCATTTTTACCTCTCATATACTCTTTATAGAGTGTTGAAAGGAAAAGATTGTAGCTAGACCTACTATCATATATAGTAAACAATGAAACATGAGATCTTACACAGAAATACTCATTTTAAAAGAATTGTTTTGAGCTACTCTATCTAAGCACAATACTTAAAAGAGTATGTTAAACTCTATTTGGAGAAAATTGTCAGTGAAGAAAACTACTTCCAGCTCCAAATGTGGAAATAAAAATTAATAACAACTCCATCATTGATACTATTGTATTAATTTAATTAGAAGAGCAGGAAAGGTATTTTTTGCTGAGACTAGGTTTTTCAGTCGTGACACTACAGTTATTCTTAAACATTCTTCTGTATTTTGTTAACAAGAAATTTTAACTGAGATCCTCACATTTTCATATTGAGACCAATTTTAATTCAAAAGGACAATAATGAAGACAGTGTTATATTTAGTATAGCTTAAATAATCATTAATTGTTTTATATATGAAACCAAAGTATTCTGTTCACTTTCAATATATGTTGTTAGGCTTGCCTAGGACCATAATATTATAAAATAAAAATCAAATAAATGAAAAAAAAATAAAATACAGAGACATATATGGATAAAAATACAAAATCACTAATTTATAATAAGTCCAATGTTTTTATTTATTATACATTGAGATTTATCCTACTTACTGAAAGAAGATTTTTATGAATTATGTTAATTTTGGGTCACAGTTCCAAGTACAATTTTTATAGTTTTTGATTGAGAAAAAAGGAAAACAACTACTAGTAAGTCAAAACAGGAAAGCATTATGTGTCTTTGAGGTATTATGTGTGAATATTTAAAAAACCCCTGAAGATGGTCCCTGAATTGCAGTATCTTTTGAAGTACAGATTTCACAAACCCATTATGTATCTCTAATGTACAATGGTGTAACTACAGTAATTAAGTAATTTGTGTTTCTAAATGAATAAAAATAATATAAAATACATTGTAAAGACTTAGAATCAGATCCTGATATAAATGGATTCAATTAGCTTTAATTAAACTGCACCACCACAGAGAGAAATTCTATGTTCTGTTTGAATTCTTATGCTGAACCAGATGCAAAAGCTGAAATTAAATGGACTCAAGTACAATAAAATTGAGCAAAAAGAGGAAAAAAACCCAAACAACAAACCAGAACAAAA
>VXAU01001356.1:545097-572069 GCA_013399695.1 Formicarius rufipectus
AAAATATTCTCCTTGAAGTGTAGAAAGCATGTAGTGATGAGGTTATTTAGAATACAAAGCACCTTGGTTCAGTCTACAGATATTTATAGTAAATCTAAAAAAAAAATAAAAAAGAGACAAATTAAAATGCTTTCTCCAAGTGCATGGAAAATAAGTACATGGAAAACATTACTTAAAATAATTGTAGATGTAGTGGGGTTTTTTTACTCTAATTTATTTCAAGAGAAACATGAATGGAGGTATATTACCAACGACATCAACCTTTATGTTTCAAGCTTCTTTTTTATTATTTTTTAATACCATAATACATTCTTCCCAATCTATTTTTTTTAAGCTTAACCTTCTGTAATTGCCATTTCAAAAAAAGACCTTTGAACTGCCAGTAATTAAAGTCAGGACAACAAACTGCTGTCTGGAACAACTTTGCAGATTAGATAATGTATTAAATATGTATTTGGAATACAGATAGTATATATTATTCTTTATTTTTCCTGTTCCTCCTCCCCCATAATTCATGAAAAAGAACTCTCAGAGCTCTCATAATCCTTCCTCCTCACCATTATTTCTGCTGCAAAGTCAGATCTTTAGATACTGTGTTTATAAAGGTTTCTCAGTATGTGTACACTCGCAGTGTCAGAAATAGATTGTAAGCCTAATGTCACATACAGAGTCAACCTGTAAATAAGAAAGAGGTGGAACTAAATGAATAATTTTGGTGTTACTAAGAGATTTTGTCTTTGTCAGCCATTTGATTTCTTCCTATGCTGAGAAATATGATAAGATGGCAACAATGTGTGCAGTCATGAAAATCCACATTCACAAAGTCTTTAGTCAGTGAATCTAGGTTAAAAAATTTTCTATCAACTAATCATTCATAATTGTTGATGTATTTAAAAAAACAAAACAAAACAAAACAAAACAACAACAAAATCAAAACAAACCCAAAAAACACCACCACCACCACAACAAAAAATGCAAACAACTTTCAGATCATCATCTTCTGCCTTAAAACTGCCAGAAATAGCCTGTGTCTTAAACTGTTTTCCTGCCTCAGAAAGGATCCTTCTAGCATAACTGACAAACAATACAGTGAAATGTAATTAAAATATGGAATTCAATGACTCTTGGAGGAGTTTCTGTTTATCAGGATTAAACCACTGCTAATCCAAAATACAAATGTTCTCAGTGTGTGTTAGTCAGATAAGAATTTTGTATAATTAGTGCTTTTAGGATTAACATAGGAGGTCTAGAGGTATGCTATGCACATACACACAAGTGGTTACAACCTTCCTAAGCAAGCAAACAGAAGTCAGCCTGAATGTAGGAAAAAAGAGAGAGAAAAAAAAAGGTAGTAAAATATGAGAAAGGAAGACAATTTAACTGACTATAATTAAAGCAATTTAAGCAGCTTTTTATTTCTGATACTTCAATATAACTTTCCAGGTTAAAAACCTAAGGTCTTGACTTGCTTTGTCATTGGACATTCCCATTATTTCTGCTATTCAAAAAAGTTCTTTGTACATCTGACATTATTCATCCTAATAGTTAAACTTATATCCATTTTTCAGGTTCATCCTCAGATCTTGACAACTGCAGAAACAGGAAGAGTTCAAGATAAGTCAGTAATAATTAGATTCTACTATATTAAAATCATTATACTGACACAAATTGCTATATTTTTCTTCATTAGGTGTGATAAACTATCAGTGTCTTTTTAGAACAACAGATAGGAGTTCTGTATGTTGTGTGAAAAACATTTGACATGACTCATTAATAAGTACTTTTAGTGTTATAATTTTGCTAGTTACCTTCATGTTTTTGAAAATCAAGATAAGGGATTAAAAAAAGGACTTATATGATTTTTGTGGAGAGTTTTTGGAGTATTTCTTGGGAGGTTGGGGGGAAGTTGGATCTTTTTTTCGTAGAAGGACTGACCTTTAACTTTCTGAGCCCTCAGGAGGCATTTGTTGGGATATTCCAAATTTTCTCTTCAGTTAAAAGATCAATAAAACAATTTTTTCCAGCTTGTTCTGTTTTGACTGAGAATACCAAAGCTATAACTTTATTTCTTTAAATTCAAGTCCTATAGATCTTTAAAAGATATGTGATCTTTTGTTAATATATACTTGTATATTTGTCTTTCAGTGGATTAATACTGCTGTTTTTCGAACTGTGTAATGTTCTGTTCTTTGCAAATAATGTTCCCATAACCGCATTTATTCCAGGTTAACTTTCCACCTATTTAATGGTTAAAATTTCAGAATTTATTTTTAATATATTTGTTAATGAGAAAACATATATTCATACATTATTTAAGTAAGACAATAGAATACTGCCTGTAACCGACTATTTTTTCCCAATGTTTATTTGAAACCACCTGGTTAAAGCAAGTAAAGCTCTTATTTTCTAATATATTCTACTTTATTTCCTCATGAAGAACAAAATTTTCCATCTCATTTTCTATAACGCTTTGGAGTCCTGGTAACTGCTACATTTAATTATTTATATTCACATTTCTGCAATTCAAGAAACTTCACTTTTGGAATTGCTTTTATTACAGATTAATACAGTTTTTGACATGAACATTAGTGCTTGAGTTACAGTCAGAGGTTTTTAATTATGTCCCCTCAGCACCAGCAATGCAAAGGATGTCTGCTGTTGCCATAGGGGCACTGAAGTACCAGAGATAGTTCATGGCTCTCAGCAGTTTTAACACCTTTCCCCACACCACACAGCAAATGCCTTATTTGTTGTGACATTGTGACATCTGGATACTCCAGGGCAGTCATGTTCCCACACACCTTTCCTCACAGGCAGATGTCAAGGCAAGGGCACTTGTGTTGGCTTATACTTTTGATAGGGATGAGTCCATGTTGACCGTGGCCCTAATCAGTGCTGATTTTGTCCCAAGTCCAAAGGCACAAGGACATAGTCCTAAAACTTGCCCTATGTGACTCTAATGTCCTTGCTACATTCATGATTGCTGCCAGATATTTCGCTGAGTTCTTGGTTGAGTTGTATCTCAGGCTTGCTTTGGTATGGTGGACTATGATACCACTCTCCTTGTCTGAGATATACATGGAAAGAAGCATCAATTTTTTTTAGTGATTTTGTGCTGTCAGTTTGTCCTTTCCTTAAGCCTTCTTCCTGCCATTCTTTCTCTTATTTGTCCCATCTCGCCTTTAAACAACTCAACCCTTGAACATTTTAGTGTCAAGACTGTTAGAAATTTCCATTGGGAAAATGGAGAAACTGTGTAAGATATCATCAATTATCTCCTATTAGATTATAATTAATGAAATATCCTGTTTTAATAGAACAGCCTTGATGAATTTGCATGTTTCTATGTAGACTTCTTAGAAATCACTAAAATTCAAATTATTTTCCTTTTTTTTTTGTTTGTTTGTTTGTTTGTTTGTTTGTTTGTTTGTTTGTTGCTGTTATTTTTTGTTTGTTTATTTTTCCCTTTTTTTTGCTATCTTTTCTTCTGTGGAGTTACTTTACAGTCTTTGAAGAACAGTGTAAGTGTTTGAACATCAGCAATGTAATCATCAAAGAGATCTGAAACTAAATATGCTGTGTCAACATTCAGTCTTGCTCAGTGTAATGCTCATGTATGATTTTCTGTCAGTTATATTTGCCACTGGCTCTACTACATCAAGTCTTAAATTAAACAGAGATAAAATAAGTGTTTAAGTATAATTTCCCTAATACTGCATTCTCTATTGATTAAAACCTATATTAATAGCTTATAGATATCTTTTATATTCAGTCTAAAAATGGCTTTCTTTGAAAAGAGGAGATATTATGAAAGATATTACTGATCTTGTTTTATTAGTCTCTGTATAACTTAGTAGATGGTTCAGAAGGTGCAACAGAGATTAATGATCATGACTGTCCTATCGACACATAGGTTGCTTATCTATCATCTGATGATCCAGCTAAATCTTCTTCTAATTACTTTTCTCTTGCATTATAGAAAAGGTGCAGAACATCCTGTTCTTACTACTTAAATGGATTTATGACAGAAAAAAAAAAATCCAGGGCAAGTTGAAGAATCTGTCTACACAATTTATTAATCATAGCTGAGGTTACAGACTCTGAGTTTCTCAATCAAGTTGCCATTTCCATTTTCTATCTGACATGCTGTGCTGTCAGCAGCATTTGAGTCTCTCATTTCTCTGTTGTTTTTCTATCTCAATATTTAGTTGAAATCGTAAAAAAGGTAACACAGTAAATGACTGTTAAATGAATGCTGCCTGTTCAAATGCAAATACACTGAAAAATAAGCAAGTCCCTACTGAGATAAACCAATTTCTGCACTGTGAAAATGACTTAACAATGAAGTTATTTAAGAAGTGTTAGCAGTTCTCTGAAGGGACTGATTCAAGAATGAAATGACAAAGGATTGGAGAGCTGTAAAAGGGAAAAAGATAAGCCATTTATTTTCTTCAGTCTTACTAGTTCATGGAACTGACTGATGAAAATAAAGAAAAAATCCAGCAGCTTGAAGAAAGATGAGAGTGACTGAAGACAAGATCCAGCAAACTTGTGATCTTGGTGGACAGATTCCTAACTTGGGAAGAAAAGCGGCCAAACATTACAAGTCAGGTGTGGAAATGGTGGGCACACATGGAAAACCGAAGATCCACGGTAACAAGAAAAAAAAAAAAAAAGAGACCTCAGAAATAGAGTGAAACAACAGTTTCCTAAAGGATATGCATGAATATGTGCATAGCTTGGGAAACAACCGGGAGGAACCAGAATGCCATGTTGTCCCACAACTGCAATGTTGTTGTATGAACTAAGATTTGGTGGAAGTGGAATGGTTCAGTGGGCACATAAAGGTTTTTGGGAATGACAGGCAGAGAAAGTGGTACAGAGGGTTTTGTCTTCAGTGTGAAGGAGTAGCTTGTCTGTAGAAAGCTCCCATATGGGATGGGACAACAAGCTGGCTGAAAGCTAGAGTTTCCAGATAAGAAAGGGCACTTTGTAACTGAAGTGTTACAGAACACACACACATAAGATCAGGAAGTGGACAATGGTTGAGCATGAAAGTTGGAATTACGAGTAATGTTTTGCTTTGTACTATACCAATCACACACATCATTAGCACTCAAAGCTTTGTTCACATATATAAAATTAATTAAGGAAACCACAAGAAATTAATAAAAGCAAACCTTTCCATCTCTCGATTAAAGATATTATCTATGTTAAATAAGGTCATCATTCTAGATGATTTGGAATCCATGCCTGCCTTTTTGTTTATTGAGCCAACAGTTCTAAATATCTCTGGCGTGGTGTCATAACTGTATTGATTAGTTCCATTTCCCATTAAATAATTTAGTACTTTTGATGAGCATGTTAATTAAGATTTTTCTTAGAGCCTATGCTGTCAGAATCTATTAGATATCAGAATATTTTCTTCCAAAACTTGAGGAAATAAAAGAATGGCAAAAAAATGCATCAATTTTTTTTTCCAAATAGTATTTACATGAAGAACTTTCTTCTAGAATAATTTTTTTCTCTAGAAAAAGCAAAATGTCTACATTTAATTGTATTGGTGATTACTTATTATTACATAAAACTTAGAAAAAATATATATAAATATGAAAAGTTTTCATGTTGTATCTTTTGTACAAAACCAGTGACAGAGAGTACAAATTCTTTGCTGTAATTACAAATCTAGTTAAGTTACTAGACAGAAGATCACAATCTCATTAAGACCGTAGGTAATGGCAAGAGCTTATCTGTGCTTCAGAAGGATATGAAAAAATATTAGAAATGGATGAAAATAGTTAAATTATTTCTACTCTTTACTTGCTAATGCTATGAGACCATTTAATGTAACTGGAAGATTAAGATGGTCAAGAAAACAGACACCAAACCATACATTTGTAAATAAAGACAGAGTGCTGACAACTCCTCAGCACAACAGTCATGAAATTGCAGTACCATAATTCACAAAGAAAGGGACACCACACAGTTTAACACATGTTCAAGTCTTGGAAAATTCCAAGAATAGAGATTTCATACCCTCTCGAGACTACCTCTTCTAATGTTTGACCACCCCATGGCAAAAAATAGTTTCCTAATAGCTAACTTGAATTTACCCATATTTTAATTTCTGTCTATTGACTCTCGTCTTATTACCATGACCTTCCAAAAAGAGTCTGTTTCCAACTTCTCTGTATATGAGGTAGTTGTGATCAGTACTAAGGTGTCGTATGAGTTTCCATTCAGTTGAATTAAGTCAGCTCCCTAAGACCTTTCTTCATGTAACTTGTTCTCTGGCTTCTGTCTATCTTCTCAATGTTCTTCTTGTACTGGAGAGCCCAGAAATGGGCTCCATTCATCACTCCATATAACACTCCATACATGGCCTTACCAGTGCTGGTGGAAATATCGCTTTCCTTGATCTGCTGGCAAATATCTTCTTAAGGAAGTCCAGGAAGCTTTTGGCCTGACTTGCTGCAAGGGAATGCTGCTGAGTCATCTTTATCCCTTCTCTGCAATGCTGCCTTCCTGCTGGCCTGTATTACATGCCCGTGTTAGCATGCAAGGTTATTCCTTACCAGAGGCAGAACTTTGCATTGAGTGAGTTGAACTTCACAAGATTTATGCTTGTCCATTTCTTCAGCCTGTCCAGCTCTTTGAACAACAGCCCTTCTACAACAAAGGTCTCCCACTATCAGCTTGACATATGCGAACTTGCTAAGTCTACTCTGTCCCATAATCCAGTTTGTTACTGAATACTTTAGGCAGTACTAGTTGCACTACTGATCCCTGAGGAACTCCACTAGTTACTAGTCTTACTAGTCACTGATGTCATTAGTTACTAGTGTAAAGCTGGACTATACACCACTGATCACAAGTCTTTGAGCACAGTGGATATTTGTCTCACTTTATTATCCACTTATCTTCCACCAATTTGCTCATAGAAGACCATGGGACACTGTGCCAAAGGCCTTGGTAAAGTCAAAGTGTACAACATAAACTGTCCTACCCTGGTCCACAGCTCCAGTCACTCATCATAGAAAACAATAAGCTTAATCAAGCATTTTGCCCTGGTAAACCCATGCTGTCAGCTCCAAATCATCCTCTTGTCCTTCATGTATCTAGAAACAGTTTCTTAAAGGATGTTGTCCATAAATCTGTGTGAATTTGAAGGTCCGTAATTCTCTGTAGGAACCTCTTTCTTGAAGATGAGTATGACATGTAAGATTTTTAAGTCATCTGAAATCTCTGATTGTCATGTCCTGCCACAACTTATGGACAGCAACCTTACAATGAATGACATTCAGCTGTTTTAACACCCTTGGTTGCATGCCCATCTGAATCTATGTACTTATGCATGTTCAGGTGAGTTAAGTGAACTCTATCTCTTTCTTTTGCACTGCAGATACTGCTTTGCTCCCACAAGCTCTGCTTAAAAGTAGAGAACCGGAAAGCCCAAAAGAAAGCTCTATCAATGAAAACTGGAAAAAAAAATCATAGTCCTTTGCTTACTGCTTGACACTAGGTTCTCTCCCTTTGACTGTAAAGGAAACTACCCAGTGTCTTAAAGTCTGGAAGCAAATACATCCAAACTAGATATAAAGAATACATTTTTTACAGCTGCAGACACATGCAACAACTTCCATTGCACATGCATGAACCTGGACCCTAAATGGAAACTTAGGTCTGTCTGAGATAGTAGTTTGATACGGAAATAAATTAGAGTAATTCCTGGTTTTATACTAGCCTTATAAAACCAGGCATCACTCCTACTAGTCTGTTTTGGATTTAAAAGCTATTAATCTGTCTCAATATATGTACAACACCCCTCAAGCACCATTGGGGAAGAAAGAATCGGAAGTGAGATACGTTATCAGAAAACTAGTGAGAAAATAATACTATTGTCCAAGAATTTTGGTTCTCCTTAGTTTTGGGATCATTTTAGTCAGTGACAGGAAGATATACTGCAGAGTGAGGGAGTGATAATGCAGAGAGTTCCAGTGCAACTTACTCAGGTAATTAATTTGTGCTTAATTCTTAGACACCCAGGACCCATCTTAAGCAAATTTAACTCATCTTGATGGATCTATGAGATACCTGGGACTAGGAAGAAACATCAGTATCACAGGCTGAGGTCAAAGTGCTATGCAGAATTTTGGTATGTTGTCAGCTGGATCTAGTCCTCAGAGCAGTAAGGTAAATGCTCTTGAAGATCTAATGAGAAAACCAGACCTTAAATTGTAAAGTGGTGGCACTTCAAGGGTACCTTTGTGTCCGTTGTACATATTAAAAACTTTGGTTTTTCCTTTAAAGAGATTAATGTATTAAAATTTAAGTGCAAATTAATTGGTTTTGTTTTTATTTTTGATAAAATGATTCAAACTTACCCTGCTTATTATATCTTAATAAGCAAAGATTAATTCAGACCACTTTAGTGTGTCTTAATTCAACCATCTGAAGGTCAATGTCTAGTCTAAACTAATTCTGGAAATATGATTTTTGATCAGTGATGATATCTTTAAAAGGTAACATGATTTGGGTCATAGAAATCAATTCTAGGATTAAATGAATCACACTGCAGATGCCATTTTCTCTCGGCATTATATAGAGAATTAACTGAGTACCAGTTTGAACTAGTCAACTAATTTTTGTTTGGCAAGTACTAAGTACATTGCTATCATGTGGAAAATTTGCGTTATTTATTTGCTTATATATTTATTGTGCAAGAGAGAAGTCATTGCAGAAATTGGCCTCTGAAAGAGTTTGGCAAAAAACTTAAGACACTGCTGAGTATAAGGAAACCTGAGGTAATTAGAGACAGTTTAATTACTTTTTTCCAAAATAAACCTAATAAATGCACTAAAAATTATATGTGAATTTTTACATAATTGTAGAATTTTTAGTAAACAGACACTAATTTTGAATGTAGATGAGTTTTGTAACCCAATCAAATCCAAAAAACACAACAATGAAAAAAACCAACAAATTCACCATACTTGAATGCTTCATATTTTATAGTCTGAATGAAAATTCTTTCATTTTACAACAGTTGTTGTTTCTTTGGGTTGCAATTCTTCAAAATATTTACATTTTCCTTTTTTCTGGGTTAACTGGGAAATGCAACTATTGCTGTTTGTAAAGCCTGACATAAGTTACTTTTTTATACAGTGTTTCTTGAATCATGTAGCCAATAAATACAATATTTTTGATCTGTTTATGCTTTTCTTGTCAAATTTACAATTCATTTTTTAGAGAAAAATATATATAAACATTGTACCTCATGAAAGTACATGTTGAAATATCTATGAGGTCTCAGGATCTTGTTTTCACCATTTTCCCATTTGCTCAATGTCTATAATGTGCAGGTGTGCTACGATCTTCTCTTCAATGAGTATTGAAATAATGTTTTGCTACTACCAATATTTTGAAATCATATTCTCAGGATTAAAGTTAATATTATAGTAAAATCTCATATTTTTTAACATGGAAATATCAGATATTTAGTAGCACATGACTTACTCTGTAAATGCCTTGTGTGTTATGCTCTTTTTCATGAGAGGAGCGTTGCAAAATCATTGCAAAATGTTGTGCTTTCTTGCAACATTTTTCATTTCTGCTAAACATTTTTTTGACAGCTAATGATAAAGGTCTTTTATTATCTCAGCTTAAT
The DNA here is from genome assembly GCA_013399695.1 of Formicarius rufipectus. Taxonomy (NCBI): domain Eukaryota; kingdom Metazoa; phylum Chordata; class Aves; order Passeriformes; family Formicariidae; genus Formicarius; species Formicarius rufipectus. Next base: position 554,765 of record VXAU01001356.1, read on the forward strand.
TCAGCAGAAGAATATCTGACCATTTTTGACTATTATTTTGACGCTTATCCTACTTCTGAATCTACTAGTACTATTTCTATATATCACCAGGTAATAGCTTCTCCCTATTCTTCTGTATACTAACTTTACAAATGTGCTGGTTTAGAGTTAAACTGGCAGAAGTCAATCCAACTCAGAATGGAATTGCAAGTCAGAATAACAATTTATTAAAAGATCACAAAATACACTGATACAGAAGTAAAAAAAAATTGTTTGTGCCTCAAAAACAGATGTACAGCCCAGCATAGTGGGGCAAAAGCAAATGGAGCTCACCAACCCCTGTGCTGAACACCATGTGGCCCTCCTGAGTTCAAAGAAAGAAGAAAGGAAGAAACCTGCTGGTGAAAATGGTGGTTGCGTGGGAAGGCACTAGCTGCTTGCTGGACGGGAGTTATCACACCTGAGTTATAGGTGTGAAGACAGGAAAACTTCCTTATCCCACAGAAGTTTCCAAACACCCAGCTTGTAGCTTGTGGGATTGGATGTGCCCTGGGCAGCTGCTGCAACTGGGCCAGTGTGAGAAGTTCAAGAGAAAAATGACATAGAGGGTTTAGAATACACATCCAGAGAGTGACAAACTGATCCTGGTTACTATAACTAGGACAATAAAATAAGCCCAGACTCAAGCATTCTGTTTTTCTGTTATAATGGCATGTTATTCCTGTTTTCATGCAGGAATTATCCCATGTTTTAGCATAAACTCTCTGTTCTTTCTTCCTATTTACAGTTGTAGTTTTCTTATTATAAAACCCTTACTAGCTTCCTTTGCCAACAATAATGAACTCTTCTGGTTTATATATGATAATTTGTCCCTGAAAAATTATTCAAATTCAGTGAAGCCTAAAGTTCTTCTCTGGACTTCATCAAGGAATTGCATAAAGTAAGCATATTCTAAAAAGAAATATACACATGAGAGGGGAAAAATCTTTTTTAAACTGAACTAACTTTCTGTTCCCATTAGTATCACACTATTTGGAAAGTAGGGACGATGAGTGAAAGAAAGATTAGGAGAGGCTTACACAACAGTAAACCCCATATCTAAAATACTAAGTGGGCATGAAAGCAAGATCAGTTCCATAGTATGTTAGGGGTAGGATTCATGTCCAGGTTGCACACACTTTAATTTAGGTATCTGAATGTAATAGTCTGCATTTTAATTTAGCATTGAAACTTCCAATATATCAGGTTAGGGAGCTGCCTAAACCAAAGCACTGTCAATCATTTGAGATGACTTCATGAACCCAAAGCAGATGTGATGCTGACAAATGAAATCTAATCAATGGCAAACTTGTGTACTATTTAGAAATGACAGGTTTAGGCAAATTTAAGGCACCTTATATGGCACCAGCAATCTTGTGGACAACTAAAGAGAATTATAGAATTGCATGAGCTATAATGGGAAATCAGATATCTTGAGCTGGATACACTTGTCTAATTGTAAGCATAAAAGGGAATTTGAGATGTCCTCAATAATGTGAGCAACAGCATGGGAATGGCAGACATTGCATAGGATACACAGGAGACAATTCTTTCTGTAACTGTAGGTAAAGACCAAGCCAGATTAACACAGGATGTATCAGTTTATTACTGCCTTGTTAGGTTATTGAAATGACATTAGCTGTCTGTTTTAAAGTTTCACTCTAGGTTCCTTTTATAAGCAGGGGGAAAAAAATCATATTTAGGGTATGCTTCTCATGCTAAAATAAGTCAGGTGAATCACTTCAATCAGTGTCTACTTCTTTCCCCAAGCCTTCAGCAAATAGCACAAGATCTAACTGTAGATATTCATGTGCTTCTACAATGAATAGAAGTTCAGCTGCAGCTGCAAGCTTTTTTATTTTTCTATGGTTTGCAAATAATAACATACAGAGCATTTTGTCATCAGATAAGACATACTGTTTAAAATTATTTTATTTTTGTTTCACAACAATGACAGACAACTGGGAACAACTCATAATTTAGGTTATTAGGTAAAGAGCTTATCAAACAATTGATTAAATTTTATGAGTTTTCTAGAAAGGGGAAAAAGATACATTTTCTGTTTAAAAAATTCAATAGATAAAGCATGGATTCTGGAATCAAGACCACTTTCTATCATCTTTATGAACAATGGGAAGGATTTATGGAGAGCTCATTTAAACTGAGTAACGCAAGTCAAAGCATGTGTGCCTCTAAATCACACCAGGAGTGAGTGCCTGATATTAAATGTACTTGCAAGAGAAAGGAACTTGGCAGGTGGAAGCTTTTTCTGACCTTCTCTTCATAGCAGTCTAAACCAAACTTAGGAACCTTGGCTATGCCAGAGTGCTGACACTGAGCACACAGAGATAAACTCTTAGACAGGAAAGAGCATGACTCAAGTCCTGACAAGAGAAGAGGTAAACTAGCACAAGTGAAAGTGGTGACAGGTAAAGGATAAAGAAAGCTGGATGATGATTCTGTGGGTTTGATAGATTATGATCATAACAGTCTTTAGAAAGATAATTTTGGTGAGTGATAATTTAACTCATTATTTCAATTATACTTCCACTGGATCTAAATCAGTGTACAGTAGATGAAAGAGAGAAGAACTTGAAAAAATTCTTTTGAGTCTCTTCTGTTTGCTTAGAATTGAGTCACTTTCTAATGAAAGATAGATTGCAGGTATAATTTCTTCCTTTCATTTTCTCATTTTGATTCATTGATATGCATACTTCATACATCGTGTCTAAAGCAGTACTTTAGTTATATTTGGGCAGAAAATCTCATTGTGATTCAAAAAACTAGTTTAATTGGTCTCTCATTATAGCAGGTATTTATGTAATTTATGTGAAATAGTAGAGACATGAAACATCAAACAGTCTCTGCAGCTGGAAGCTGGATATTTTTCAAGATTTACTTTTTTATATTTACTTCTTGTGAAACGTAAATATGATTGTTTTTAGTTTATGAACATAATGCTTTTCAGAATGTGAAATACAGTAGGTTTCCTTATTTTGCTAAACACTAGTATCTCACATCTCTTGAAGACATTACTACTATTGAGTTACCGATCATAGAAATTTAGGTATATTTAGGACAGGTTATATAGAATTACAGTACAGCTGAATTTTAGAATTGCCTGTTAAAAAAAAAAAAAATAAAAAAATCTGTGTGCTGTTGAAGGTTTTTGTGAAACTATGTTTCAGATCTTTTTCACCAAATGGTGAACTTGATGAGTTTGACACTTTCTGACAGATAAGAACATACTGAGTTTTGAGTCTTATTGAACACTATGAAACATTTCACCTTCTTGTCACCTTTCCATATAAACACCCATAAAAAATGTCAGTATGAGAGAGATGACAGGAAATAACACACAAAAAGAAGGTAATGAAAATATAAAACTTGCATTTTTTTGCCATGCCCTTATAACAACCTCTTTTCTCTGTATATCAGATCTTTCTATTTCTCTGCTGTTTTACCCCCACAAAGCTTTTCTCTCCCCACTGTATTTGTCTAATCCCATTCTTTTTTTTTTTTCCCTGTATTTCCTAGTATTTGAAGTCACTAATGGTTGATCAGAAGACTAAACTAAGAATAAAGAAATCCTAGATATTTAAATTGAAAGTAGTTATTTTAAGCTCTATTAACAGTCAATGCCAAGAAACAAGCACCTGAAAAAATATTACAGTTGGTCTTAGTAGCCTCTTTTGGGATCTTAATTTCTGTTTGACTGTAAACACAGCCTGATGTATCTAGTCCTGTTATGAATATCTCACTTCTTAAAATATAAGTTTTTGTATAAGAACATCTTATTTTTCTAACTAGAATAGTAAAAAGAGAAAAGGAGTTGTAGTTTTAAAAATCCAGTTATGTGTATTTTGTTCTTATTTTCCTTTAATTTTCATTAAGAACTTATTTTCCAAAGAATAAAATTATATTTTTTTCAGTATCCATTCAATATTTATATCCACTGTTATATTTATTTATTCAGTTCTTGCAGCACTGAGGTTTCTCAGGACTGATTAACCTGTAAGACGCTTTTTGAGACATTCAGGCACATTCTGTTTTCTGCATTGCCATGCTGTCCTAGAATATGTTCCACTTTCTTAAGCATATGGGAATATGGGCATTAAAGCACTTCTGACTTCTGCTTGCATTTGCTTCTCTCATTAGAGCTTAAGACCTGCAATTTTCCACATCTTTAAAGGAGGCAACAAGCTTCATTGAAGGATTCACAAGCAAGCTTAAGATATTCACAATTAGCTGTAGACATGTAGACATGAACGAAATATTTCTAACTCAAGAGATTTTGTTGGAAAAGCCATATTAGCCCATATAAAAACAAGAGATTTAATGTTCAGTGTAGGGGTAAGCAGCTCTTTTCTGGGAGATACTGCTACCGAGGAGGCAGTTAATTTTCACTAAGGAAACTTTCCTGCCTGGAACAAGGCAACTTTCCCAGACAGAGTTTTGAGATGTTTCTCTGCATGCATTCCACAAAAGGATACTCTCTGGGCACAAGAGAGATAATGCTCAGAGATGTACTTCAAAGCCTTAGTATCCAATGGGGGAGCTGATGTGGGGGAAGAGATGATAAAGCCATAGAACAACCAAAAGCCTTGTCTTTACCTTTTGCTCTGAGACCCAGTGCTGCCGTTATTCTGTTGGAACACGCATGTTGCAGGTTTTCAGACTAAGGAGTCAGAAACAGTTTCCAAGACAGAGGCCTCAGTGATAATGATGGAATCTACAAGATGACCTTGGCTAACAGTGAACTGAGAGGAAAAGCCTACTAATATTCCATGGAATAATACATGTGAAGAGCTCTATTAATAAAGCTAAAATTAAGGTAGATAAGAACTGTGTGAATTCACCAATTTTATAAAATATATGTTAGTTGATATTTAGCTATAACTGTGTGTTATTGGATAGTCTTGATAGAGTGTATTAGTTTTAGAAATAAGCATAATTGTGTGCAAAGATAGTTCCTTCTCATACTTTTGAAATCTCTGTGCAGTGGAACATAAAGATGCGAGAATGTAAACAAAGGGGGGAGGGAAATCTTTTTCTGCCATTCATGAATAGAGTTGTAACTTTAGACGAAGAGGAATAAACTCTCCTTTTTTTATTTAATGCGGTCAGGTTGTCTTACTAACAGCTAAGGCTTGTAAGCCTCTTACTGAGAAATTAAAGCTATGTCTGTGCAAAAAGTTGTTGGCAACACAGTGCCATTATGACCTGTAAGTTTTCAGTGTCCTCACCTCTGAAATAAACCTTTTTAATCCTTTCCATTGCTTTCCCATTCTTTTGGGGAATACCTGTGTATATTTTGCTTCATATTCAGTATATCCTACAATGTGACGGATACATTATATTTCAAAGAAAGAAAATATGAAACAGTTATATGTCTGAAAGTTTGTGTAGTCAAATGAGAAGAAAAAAAAGAGATGTCCAGAGTAAATAAACATTAGATGCATAGATGGATTAGTGTGTGTCCTAAATATATAAATATATGCAAACATATGTATTTAGCCTAAAATGCTCTTTATATACATATAAATATGTCAAAGGCCTTTTGTGTATGTATAAATTTATAGGTGCACCTAATGCACATGCATAAGTGTAAATCTATTCATACATGAAGAAACAGTCTTTTAGTTTAAAATAAGACACATTAGTTTTAAAAAGAGGACCTGACTCTAAATTATAAGACCGTACTTCACTCATATGGATGAGTGAGAGAGGTTGTTCCTAAAGATAACTTACATCTGAGGTGAGATTACTTGCTTCCAAAGAAAACCTCTCCTTTTCAACTGGCTTTTTTCAGTTGTTTAATATGGTATGGGCTTAATCCTGTCTCTATCAGATAAAACCCAAACAGATAGAGGACATAACATCTCAGATTTCTTTTGATATATTAATGGTGCTAAAGTAATAGGTGTGGGTCCATGATCATCCATATAGTTTAGTTGTTAGTTTACTCTTCTGCTCTTTTTTGGAGAACCCTGAGTAAGATACTGGACAACAAAATGCAGATTCAAAGTTCAGAAAAAATATATAGTTCTAAAGATATCTCATTCTAGAAACTACCTATTATAGGGTACAAGTAATACTATTGTGGTGAGTTTTCCCATGTTTTACATTGTTCTTGAATGCTTCATGACCACAAATTTTTCCCTATGCTCACTCACCCATACAGCAATACATATGTGTTGCATACTTTGGGGCCACTGGAGTACACTATGAAATTTAGAAAATATTTAAAATCAAGTTCTATGCAGAATAAACACATTCACTTTGCTTTGGAGGAATTAGCATTTGGTCTGTAGGTTAGGAAGTATTACATGAAATTGCTGCATTTAGCAATAGAAATGTTTTAGCACTGAATTTTGGTTTTGATTATATTCTGCTACTTAGTCTGTTGCCCTGACATGCTTTGGGATTGATGCATTAATGTCTTGAACATAAAATACAAAAAAAAAATCTATTATTTTTACATTAGCAAAGATGAAGATGCCAACTCTGTATGTGTGACCATGCAGTTGTGGGGACATAAGTATGGGCAATGATTATCTTTAAAGATCTGAGAAGAAAATTACATTTTGAACCATATGCCAGGCATTTTTCTCAGGAAAGACATCCAAGGGAATGAAGTAGAATTAATCATGTTAAAATGCCTTTATGTTTCTGTTCCTGAAAGTATGCAGATATTCCACTAAGGAGGAATTAATTGAAAAATAAATTGGGAATTTTACTTCCCTTTTGGTGGGAATTAGAAAAAAGTTCTTTACTTCATTTTAATGAATTATTCACTGATTTTGCAGGTTATCTTTTACTGGCACTAGAGGATTCAGGTACATGCTGAAAGCTAACCATGTATTCAAGTGTTTAGATGAAACAAATGAAAGTTTTGTATGAGGGCTAGAATTTAATACAGGATTTAAAACATTTTACATGGTCAAAAACCCCACTCCTAACATTAAAAGAAAAAAAAAGAAAACAAAAATGCAAATGATAAAGCATAGTGTTAACTTGTCTGATGAGATGCCCTTTCTCCTGGTTGTATAGAGCTATCCCAGTAACCAAGGAAGAATCTCAATATGCTAATTTAATGCCTTCAATTTCTGTAGGCAGTAATGAGAGTTGCAATGTGTCTCATTATAGCATGATATAGGAGGTGGTTTTATGTTACCTTGCTTTAGATACATATAATACAAAAGTCTGAGATATTATGCCCAAAGCCCTTTATTAATTGAGGACCAAACAAACTACTGGAGTGTAATTGAGGTTTCTAAGCATCTAACAACATCTGGATCACTTTTCCTGGTGTCATGTGGTCATGATTACTGAAAGTAAGCACGAGGATCTGGTTTAACCACCTGTGCATATCCATCTCCTGTTCTGTGTAGCTGCCACTTCAGGAGAGCTTGTGTACTCCTGTTCTGTGACACCACAGCTGGTCTGAAAAGGATATCTCAGGTCATCCAGTATGTTTCAAATAGAAATAGATATGCTGTGCTCAGACAGCTGAAACAACACCAGCAAGAGATAAATTTCAGTCTACAAGTATCTTCTTTCCTAAGCTACTAAGTGTAACTAGAATCACTAGCACTGATTAGAGGAAAGTTATCTGCTATTTCCTTGTTCTTTTAACTGCCCAGATGCTGTAACTTGCTATGTCTTTCTGATCTTACTCTTATGCATACTCTACCTCTTCCTTATCTCATCAAACCTCTCTATTCCTCAAGTCTTTCCATCCTTGCAACTGATCATTGCATTCATTTTATTAATCCCCACCTTGAGTTCAACAGTTATCCTTTCGTTGCTGGGAAGCCCTCACTTCTGCTCTCTGTTATAAAGTGCTGTTACTGGGACTGCATTTTAATAATTTTGTTGGTTTGTTTGTTTGTTTTTGGGGGTTTTTTGGTTTTTTGTTTGTTTGTTTGTTTGTTTTTGTGGTTTTGTTTTGTTTTGTTTTGTTTTTTTGTGGTTTTTTTGTGGGTTTTTGTGTTTTTTTTGTTGTTGTTTGTTTGTTTGTTTGTTTGTTTTTTGTTTTCATATCAGTCCTTCAAAACTGACATGCTTTTCTAGCCTTCCTGTGTAAATGATGGATTTCTTCTCATCTGCACAGTTCTAATCACTTCTTTTCCCATCTTTTCAGTACCTTCCCAATTCTAAGGAATACTTACACTCTTATCCTGAGTACAAAGTCCTGGGCTGCTCTCTCTGCCCCTGTCCATTTACCTTCTCTGTTCATATCTCAGCTCTTTTAAAGCAGCTTTTGAGAATTTCCTGCAAACAGCTCTGCAAAACTGTAAAGTGCAGCACAGGGCATTATTTCATCTGGTCAACTATTTAATGATATTTAATTGTAAGGGATTTCATAACTCAAGCTTATTGACACACAGACTCTCAGTCAATGGCAAATGAGGGTATTTACTATTTAGCTGCAGAGGGAAGAATTTATAACTTGGTCTAAAATAGTAATTGTCCCACAAATTATGTTTTATGGTAATGACAAATTTAGGGTGCTTTATACCTTTCCTGGTCAATTAAAAGACAGAATAGCAAAAACACTATGTAGTATGCTTTTTTTTAAAAAAAAAGGAAAAGATATTTAATGTTTTTATTCAGCTTTTTAAAGCACTGTGAAAGGCAGTGGTTATAGTGGGTCATACATCAATATATTAAAATGCTGCTTTTAAATCCTAGCAACTGACTAAAATATTTCAGGAGTAATTCATCTGAAACCAGCCTTGCAGCTTGATGTATTAAGCTTTTGATATGAAATGTTTTGCACCTACTGCATCATAATGTATTTTTAAAACATGATCATTTAGCTCAGTAACTGAATGCGGATTAAAATTTCTTTAAGAAAAGCAAGGCAGTTAATATTTTTGTAGTTTAGCTGTCATTTTTTATCATGTTTTATCTTCATTTTTCACTGAAAAGCAGATGCTTTTACAATAGATCCAAAGTATATATTACACATTCTTTCTAATACACCCTGTTACTATAGTTAGACTGCAGCTGTGCAATTAGATTTTATTGTTACAAATGAAGAATAGCTCCTAATATTTAAGGAGATATTTAAGTAAGGAATATTTAATTTATTTCAATTTCTAATGTACAGAAAGATGCATCTGTATTACATATGGGATTTTTTACCATGAGTTAAGAAGTCATGGCAAATTAATGAAGTGACAATTTCAACAGCTAAGTTTTCTGCCTCCTCCAGGAGAAATCCCATTCTCCAAAACAAATTAAAACAACTGAACAAACAAAAATCTCCATCTTTCTTATCCAAAACGAACCTGAATTAACATTCTTTGCTGCATACTCTGAGTAGACTACTCTCCATTTGTCTTTCATTTTATCTTTCTTTTTTGTTTCCCTGACTTACAGAGTCTTACTGTCTTCTGTTCCCAGCTACCTAACTTGTACTGAGGTTATGTTCTCACAAATCCTGAAACACAGTAACAGGTTTCATCAAGTAAAATTAAAAACAATATTTAAATGAAAACTTTAAGTATGTATTTGTGCACCCTTCAATATCTTACCTTCTTTCCTATTTTATCCTGTATTGATAAACTCTTTAAACTCTGAATTGCCCTGAAATGTTAGTGTTTGCAGAACTACAATGAAAAGCAATGGTCTTTGTAAGAAATCCGCATCCAAAGGATATTTTGTCTCAACAAAGATGGGAAGAAGGCTATAGAATCAACTGGGAGCAAAAACGGTGACAATACTAACTCTGCTTTGAGATCATGTTTGCCAGTAATGTTCAGGAAAGATATTTCAATTACAAAACCAGTTTTTCTTTTTTTGCTTCCAGTGTGTTCTCAATCACCATCACAAAAAAGATCAAAACCAAAACCAAAAAACAAACACAAAACCAAAAGTAAAATAACCCCCCAAAACAAACAAACAAACAAATTCTCCATTTTCACAAATTCAGTGAATTAGATTCCCCATATGTGTGACTTCTTCAGTGATTCCCAAATGTAGTCACCATGCCCTGTACTTCTAGTGATTTATCTTTGAAAGAAGAGATTTAATCTTGTAATTAGTATATTCTCCTTTCTATTTCCTGTGTTACAATGTGCTTTGCAATACTAAGGCACTCCACTTGGATATATGGGGGCCTTCACTTTCACCCCTGCAATCTCCCTTTCATTTACCACTGCAAAACTTCTTGACTAAGTTGTTGTACCAGTATTTCTTTTTTTTCCTTTTCTTTTGTATTACCATCATACAATTATCCTCTTGCTGTTACTTTTATGTACTCACACTTGCAAAAAGTTATATTATTATACAACCATGGAAAGTGATTGTCACTGAGATGAGAAGTCCTTTTCTTCTTTTTTTTTTTTCCTTCAGATTTTAGCTTGTACTAGAGGGCAATCAAGACTTGATGGATGACAAAATATCTAATTGTCATCTGAGCATGCAGTAAGCATAGCAGTAATATATATGCACAGAACTTGGCACCAAATCAGAGTGCAATTTCAGCACCTGATCAAAGCATTCACCAGTCAGCACTAATAGCATCATAATGAGAAAAAACTGTCAGGGACTTCAAGCAAGTTCCTGTAGAAACTACATAACTACTGTCAGAAAAGTGCGGTGAGGCACTACAGAGGACCTCCAGAGGACTACACTCCTATGGAAGACCCCTGCCACTTCAGTTCCTTGGTTCCTACTGGGAGATCTTTCATTTTCCCTTTCCCTTTCACTGTCCCTGTTCCTCTCTTGCTTTGTTTGTTTGCTTTTTTTGTTTGGTTGTTTTGTTTTGTGTTTTGGTTTTGTGTTTGGTTTGGGTTTTGGTTTGTTTGTTTGTTTTTTCCCCCAAGTTGCTTTTACCATTAAGAGTCAGAGTATGACTTTGACTATACACCTTACAAGTATTTTTATTTGTCTGTGTGTCTAAGCCTGGTATCAGGAAAAGTTTTAACAAGTAAGTTAGAAGTGGAAGAGCTTACAGGATTAAGTGCAGCTGTTCACTGAATAATGATGTGGAGGACCAGGCATAAGCGTTGTAGTATGTTTTGTCTCAAACATTCTCAAACTGTTGCAGGAGAGTTGTAATTGTGAAGCAGAAAAGACCTTGACCCTGAACACTGCTCAGCAGTAAGTATAACGCCTTTGTATCAACATTGTTTCCATCACAACTCCAAACATAGTCACGTATAAGGTACAATGAAGAACACTATCACAGCACAGTGTTCTTTCCTGCTTCTGAGTGCCCTATCCTATAAATGATAAACACACATAAAAGTCAGTGGCCAATTTTTGCATCATAGATATCAAATAAAAACATTATGAAAAAAATGTATCTGAGAGAATATGGTATTAGTTTGAAGCTGTGTTTCATTTGCTGAGGAACTTTTAATCAATACAAATACTAATTTATTCTTTTGGCAAAGTATGCTATATAAATGCTTCAAATGTTCCCCAGTGCATTTCCTTCATATATGCACAATTCAGGGAATGGGGAGAAAAGCATTGAGCATTAAATCACAAGTTCATGGAAAAATTGCTACTTTGCAGTATTTCAGACAGGCAGATGGATGAAAATGTTGCATAGGTTTGACAATGAAATATACTTTTCCACTCAAGCTGAAAATCATTAAGACCCATAAAACATTTTCTGTAGTGCTTATTGCAGTTATGAGTTTTTCTTCTTTTCATTCCAATTCAGGAGTTGATTAGGGAGAATTAGTCTAATGCATTCTTCTATTCCTTTTTACTATTTCCTCACCCCGCAAAATAATGCACTGCAATAGAAGGATTATCAGAGAATCACAGAATATTCTCGTTTCAAGGGAACCACAAGGATCATAGAGTCCAGCTCTTAAATGAATGGCCCAAAAGAGGATCAAACCCACAACTATGGTTTTATTAGCACTGTGTTATAACTAAGTGATATAATCTCACAGTCTCATGTCATTACAAGACATAATAAAAGTGTATCTTTTTAAATGTCTGAAATCTATGTTTCCTCATGTTCCTTTTCTTCCTGAGTATTCATGACAAAAATTAGTTAGCTTTATACCTGACTTTTGATATTAAAAAAGGAAAGGAAAGGAAAGGAAAGGAAAGGAAAGGAAAGGAAAGGAAAGGAAAGGAAAGGAAAGGAAAGGAAAGGAAAGGAAAGGAAAGGAAAGGAAAGGACTTGAAAATTGCAAAAAAAAAAAAAAAAATTCAAATATATTTAGGTACTTAAATATATGTATCTACTTGATAACTAGCCATTTCATCTCCTATTAGGGTGAATGGAGGTCTAGTAAATAATTCCTGTAATACCCAGGGGCAATGATTTTCCTTCTTAAATATTCATGTAGTATCAATAACTTCCTCTAGGCAAGACAGTTCATGGGAAGGAGACACTGAGTTGCAAGCTGAGCAATTATGCCACTGAGATCCTGGAACAATTGTAGAGACAACTCACCATTGCTTATAACCCACTGTTTTGCTCTTCTCTTTTAAAAATTATTTTTAGTTTCAATTACCAGGAAATTAAATGTTTTGGGGTTTTGTTTTGGTTGGTTTGTTTGGTTTGTTTTGGTTTATTTTGGTATGGGGTTTTTTTTGTTGTTTTGTTTTGTTTTTCTTTCTGAATAAACATCATTCTCATTTTGATATTCTCCAGTATTTTAAGTAAACATAATTTACCTAATAACTTGGTCATGTTCCTACTTCTCTACATAAACTACAAGGAGTTTTTGGATGAAGTTTGAGAATTTTGATAATTAGCTACTAAACTACAGATCAGAATGTGGGTTGTCATCCATTTCAAGACTGAGAGGAATGCTCTGTGTTCCCATATTCACCTACTGAGTAGAGTTTTGCATTGCCATTTGTTCTATACGCAGGTCACAGTGGTGTACTTTTTATAATGCTTGGTACCATATTTTTTTTAACATTCCAACTAACAACATTCTAACTAAGTAACACAAAACAATGTACCAAATTAAATTTTATATAAAATATGGAACAAATATAAATTTAATTTATTTCTTATAACAACAACTTTACAAAAAACCTGGTTAGTTTTCTGCTATACAATAATTAGCATTTCCTAAACCTGAAGTCAGTTTATTAACTTCCAACTGACCAAATATTTTTATTTAAAGCTTTATGCATCTTTAGCTAACAACCCCATTTTACTGTGAGAACTAGGATTTAAACAGCTTAAGTGATTTGTATAGGTCATATATGAAGCCTAGGACAGAAAAGGAAAAGATACCCATGCCATGATGATCAGTTGTACATGCAAAGCTATTTTTTATGGATGTTGCATGTCAATTCAGCAGATGAAATCGGAGACAGTCTTCTCCAACTATACATTTTCTGCATTAAAAAAAAAATTCTATGCTCACTGCAGATACATTAATCATGCACTGTCGTTTTCATATTCCCATCACTTTCACATTAGATGAATGTGATGCTTCAACTGTATGAATCTGTAATCTCTGCTTTTCTGTTGATTTCAGCTTGTCAAATAAATGCTTGCTTTTGTAGCAACTTTGAGACTAGAGAGAGAAAGGAAGTTTCAAAAGCGTTTCACATGTCTGCAGTTTATATTGTTTTCACATAGAACATAGAAAGTATATGTGTCTCTACTTGATTTTTGTTTATCTTTGATTATTAGAATGTCAGATAGAAGGAAAAATCTTGAAGTTCCTGAGACCATTATCCTACTGGTAAATACATTTTCATGGGATTGCAGCCACAACTGTGCTTCCTATGATCCATCTGTTTTTCTCTCCAGACATTATTGTTCTTAGAGTGTAAAGGACCATTTCTTTCATGTTCTCTTCTCTCATGCCTTTCTATATTCCACAAATTAAAAAGAAGAAATGTACTTCACCTAGGCAGTGTTAATGTTCTTGCCATCTTCAGCCTACAGGTTAGTCCAGGTCTGTGTTGACTTTTGACTTTTCCGTGCACTACACTATTTCCACATGATGTTACCATATGAAGTAATATAGAGGTACATATAGAGAGGGTATATATATATCTGGCTGTGAGTTTGATCAAGTATCATTTAGAAAACAATAACCACAAAAATAGATATTTTGCTGTACCTCTTTTTTCATGCCTGATTGATATATCTCTGCACAACCTATGGCACTAGGGAAAGTTAATATGCTGTTTACCTCACAACACTGAATTTCTGCTAGGCCAACACATCATAGTGCTGCCACACAGCTGCCGCTCTTGACATATTGATGATCTATGTGCTCAAAGGTATGAAAATCATGAGTTATTACAAGCTATTAGTGAACCAGTTCTCCTCCAACTTACTTTCTGATTGCTAACTTGCCAAATAAGTCGGTGATAGTCAATAAAAATATTTTCTTTTTAAGGCAAGAATATGCTATAATATTATTGAACAGATCTTCCTACAATGTAATATACTTTTTGATTTAAATATTTACAAAAATTTTTCACTGAAAGGAAATGTTAAACAAGAATGTTCAGTGCATTCATCTTATTACTTTTCTAAAGATATGGATATGTCTTACATCATACCATACTGGATAACAGTAATAATGATAATAAAAACACAACAGCAGCAATAAAAATAACAACAAAACAATAACAATTCCCATTTTAACTCCTAAAATGTTACCTATATGTAAAATGTAAAAGAGGTAAAAATTAAAGGTATAGAAAGATGATAACAATTGCTTTAACAAGGCAACTAATGAAAACTGTGATTTGGCCTAGTGTAAAAATATTACCTTATACTTATCTCACCTTTTTTCTCAGTTCTATTTCTGAAATTATAAGATGACATATCATGTCCATGGTACCTCAAACTTGCTTCCGTTTGTTTGGTGGTTTTTGTTGGGTTTTGTGACCAAAATTGTCATTTAGGCTTAGTTAAGTCCGCCACACTGGAGTGCCTTGTGCCATTATGGATGCTGCTAAAGTGTGTAATACATCATGCATTGGTTCATCAATTATACAAAACTGAAGAAGAATTGGAGTAATAACATTCTGTGTAGCATCTGTCAATTACAAATTAATAAATCAGATGTTCTTGTTTATCTTCAATTACAAAACTGGTCTGTGTCTATGCAACTGACATCTCCCATGTCCTGCAAAATCAGGAACTGATTCTCATCTGTGAAGTCAGGGCAATTACCCCCTCTGACATATGCTAACTTCTCACATCATAGTAATCACAGCATCCCAAACATCAGAGGGAACAGGAAGCACAAGTACAGAAAGGTGAGTTATCAGTCACAAGAGAAAGGGGGCATAGAAACCTGAATGGAACCCGTTTCTAGACACTAGCACAAGAAGGACAAAAAGAGAACATATATATAATACATGTACTCAGGCCTCTCAAAAGCACGAGCTGATATGTTCTGTTGCTGATATGTAGTTCTTATATGGTGAAAATAGATTAAATAACAAGAAGGTATAACAAACAGTCGCAACAAGTCTGGGAATGGAAACAAAAGAGCAGACATAGATTTATTTCAGTCAACCGTGGCTGAGGATCTCAGGTGATTGATGCTATTACTTAAATGCCAACGTATACCCCACCCCTATAGTGGAGGAGCAAACCTACTTTTTATTCATTCCTCACCACATTTCTCTGCTGCAGAAACAGCAGTCATACATAAAACATTATGAATGACAACATAATTAGGCTGAGTAAATTAGAATTTTAAACTCAGTGTGTGTTGTGTTTCTGCTTCAACCTTTTCACATGACAAGATAATTGATACCACAATACATAATCAGTGTAGTAAACTTGGCTGAAAAACTAGCAATGGTATGGCAAGTATTAAGTTTCTAAGTGTAAGACACTTTGTCCATCTGCATGTTACACATTTTTCTTTTACCTCTTGCAGCTGTTCAGCTCCCATTTTACAAGTAGATATCTGCATTCAGAAGTCCAACAGTTCCCTTGCCAATGCTGCATGCAGCAGAAATCACTTTCCTGCTCACTCTATGTCCACATGTGTGCAGGGATTGCAACAGCCTTTCTGACTACAGATTTGCACTGGCAGCACTGCTTCACTGTGTTCCTTAAAAGTCTTCCATAAAGTCAATTTGGTCTGTGTGTCCTCAAATGTAGATGTATTAGCTTGTATATAACTACATTAACATATATTTTTTTTGAATAAGGTGAGAATACAAAGCTGTCCTGGAGTCTGATTCCCTTTCAGCAGTGTTTACTCTCCCTCATTTTTTATCTTATAATCCATATTTTTTACTTTTTTTTTTTTTTTATTTCAGTAGAAACTTCATGTTTATTTGTAGACAACTAATAAAAAACAAACTGAAGAATCATTATGCTGATCTCTGTGACAAACCCTGGAAACTCAAGTCTGAAGAAAAATCCTTGGTAACAACTGAACTGTTCTAAATTTTCTGTTCTCTCATTTTGTCTGTCTTTGCCCCTTTTTTCTTTTCCACACTTGTCTCTACAGACTACATCACAAAAGATTACTCATTAGCATTTGTCAAAAAAACTCCAGAACAATCCATGGACAAAGTAGTTATATTATACACTATGATCAGTACTGAAACGGTATGAAGAATCTCTCTCAGAATTACTGGAGTAAACATGGTATTTAAAGACAATCAACTTAAACCTTTATCCAGCTGTAAAAATGTAGTGTTGACAATAGCCTTTTATTTCTAGAGCTTCATTGACTGCTGACAGTGGAATTACATCATTGGTTTGGAAGTGATGACACATCAAGAAAATAACAATTATAAAGAATCGTTATGAGGGAAAAAGAAATACAGATGCATTTGGGACCCCTTCTTTTCTGCTTTTGGCATAATAAGGTACTTTTATTCCTCACATGTAGTATCTAACTCACATATCTGGCAATAAAAATTTAATACAAAAATTAATAATATAGAGTAATATTTTTGTGTAAATTGTTCCTAATTATTCTCTTTCCTTGTACTTTACACATTTCTAATCTTTCTTGAAGTGGTTTCCAAAAATAGAACACAGAGGATCACTGGAGAGAGAATAAAGAAAAATGTTAATGGAATCATATAGAAGTTATTGTCATTAATATTATGAATTAATGAAATTTTAAAGTTAAATGAGAAATTTGAAACCTACGTATCCATAGTATTTATCAAATAGGTGGTGTTATCTTGAATAATCTGCTTTGGCTTTTTTTCGTCTTATCTCTCATTCTGAAACATTTTTAAACAAAGTATTATTACCTACATACTTTTTTTGCCTACATTGCTGTTGAGTTCTGCATATTTCAATACAGGAGCAGACAAAAAAAAAAAAAAAAAAAAAAAA
>VXAU01001356.1:572167-590373 GCA_013399695.1 Formicarius rufipectus
CACCAAAACAAACAAACAAAAAACACCAAAAAACCCCCAAAATGTATCCTGCCAAACTGCAAAGGCCAACATATGGCTGATATGTAAGCAGAGTCCGGGTGACATGTTCATTATTTAGGAGTTCAGAAAGTATTATGCAAACTTTCCTTTTCTACCACCATACATTATCTCATTTATTCCAGTAAAATAGAAAAGTAAAACTGCTGATATTTCTGGAACAGTCAACTGACTTGGTGCTATGTCAGCAGCACACTGCATAGAAATGGTGGAGAAAATATTTCAAAGTACTCTGTGACCTGCAAAGAGTCAGGAAAAGCAGTTTTGTTAACATAGTGTAAGTTTAGTCCAGATTTACCTGAAGAAGGGTATAGTTTAATATTATGCTGATTTCTGTCTCAAATGCAGGATTTCATATTATGAAGGGGTTTTTTTTACATCAAATTTTTCTGTGTTCTTTATCTACACAATAAAGTGAGAGAAAAAAAAGAGAATAATTTCTAATATCTACAAGGATAAAAATAGACGGACTGGAAATTAAGCAGAAAATCGTGACAGCGTATTTTTTAAAATATTCTTAACTAAAATAAGGCAGAAGTAATTTCTTCTTCACATTTCTTTTGAAGAGAAAGAAACAAAAATCCTGAGTTTTTCATCACTTGATTTTGCCAGAGGGTGTTGATAAATATCCTCAGAAAAATGATGACTCTCTCTAATCTGAAATTTATTAAATCATAATAAGATTTTTAAGGATTTAAGATTTTAGCCAGACCAGATACTCTGTATGAATCAGAGTATCATAAGAATTAAATTAATTGATTAAGAACATAAATGAGAGTTTAAATTTAATAGTAGTCTGTGCAGATGAATGTCACTGAAAGATAGACTAGAATAAAACAATCAGATTAACTAAAACATTGGTCTGTAGAAGAGACAGAAGAGACAAGAGAATGACTGTAAACACTTAAATTCCTACTTCCAAAAAGAAAGTATTCCATTCTCAAATATTTCAAAAGAAATTTATTAGTTGAATTAGGAATGTTCATTGTGATTTCTTCTTAATGTCTTTTATACTGTGACTAAAACATTTGTAATTTAATACATTTTTGTAGTCAAGAAATGTACTCAGAATGAAACAAGTATAGATACTAAGTAGATTGATAAGAGAAATGGAGACATATTTTTTACCATTAAAAGAAATGCAGTAAAGTCATAGTTTCTGGGAAAATTTCTTGGTGTTGCAAAATCCCTCGTTATCTAGATACATTAGAATGCTGCACACTAGCATTTGAACTAAGTGCACTTCAAAGCAGGTGCAGCTGGCCCAAAGCAACTTCAACATAAAAAACCTTGTGGTTAAGAACTTTGTGCGGTCTTTGATAGCTCTGCTCAAAAGAAAGTAAAACTTCTGTGTTCTGTGGAGTGGGATGGGTAATGACTGTCAGAAGACATGTCTAGGAAGACAGACACCTGCAATCAAGGTGTCTTGTGCTGAGCTGTGCCCCCCCTGGAGCCCGTGGTGAAGACCATGGTGACACAGGGTGTGCCTCTGAAGCCCATGGAGGACCATTGGGGTGCAGAGACCCGACTGAACTCCATGGAGTGACCCACAGGACAGCAGGTTGGGAAGAATTGCTGTCTGAGGGGTGGATTCACATTAGCAATGGCAGAAACAACAACTGACTGCAAACACCCATTCCCTGCTCTGCACTGCTGGAAGGAGAGAGAGCATGAAGAGGAGGGGGAAAGGTGTTTTTAAGACTGTTTTATTTCTTACTCTATAGCTCTTATCCTATTAGTAATAAATTTAAGTATTATAGCCACTCTGAGTCTGTTTTGCCCTTATCTCTCCTAGCTGGTGTTTTTTTGTTTGGTTGGTTTTTGTTTGGTTTGGGGGGGAGTTGTTTGTTTGTTTTTGTTTGTTTTGTTTTGGTTTTGTTTGTTTGTTTTTCTCTTTTTCCTTTCCCTCTGGGAAAGGTGGGGCCGGGAGACTGGGCAGGCATTGGATCAAAACTGCCACACATTGTGCAATTAAAAGTTTTTAAAAAATCTAAAACATTTTTTCAATACGGAAATGAAAAACTAAATAGAATGGCAACAGTAGAGATGTTGACAAAGAATATTGTGTATTTCAAAGGTATACCACTGAGATCAGGTCATGGACATAAGAAACCTATAAAGATATATTGGATTTAGGTAATTTTAGGTAATTTCTTTTTTAAGATTAAAAAGAAATAAACGTTCACAATTTTTTGCTCAAAGGACTGGAAATTCTAAGGAATAAATAAGACTGCAAAATATTGCTATTGAAATAACTGTTATCCAGCTGTGTGCTGAACATTTTGTCCAGAAAGGTCCTGTGAGAGACAGTATCAAAAACTTTACTGAAATCCAAAAGGATTACATCCACTGGCTTGCCTTGATCAATGAGATGGGTTACTTTGTCATAAGAGGATATTACGTTTGATAAGCAGGACTTTCCTCTCATGAAGCCGTGCTGGCTGTGACCAATGACTGCATTGTTTTTCAAGTGTTTTTCAAAGAAGTGTCTTTCACTGTACATGAAAAAATGACTGGGAACACAATTGATATATCCCTCTGTGTAAGTGAATCCTGATCAGTGTTTCCTTTGAGTCTTATACAACAGTATTGGAAGCATGATATTTTGCTGGGAAACACAAAGGTATAATTTTGTCACTGATTCAGAGAAATCTAGGGAATTTTGATGAAGTGACATAGATTGGCTCAAACTCAAAGTTCATTAGTTATGATGTTCTTCTTGCTCTAGTCAGGACAATGAATGTACATTATACAACACTAATTAATTTTTAAATGATTTGTATAATACTGTTAATTAGAACACTCATTAAATTCATGAGATTTGCATTTGTCCTTTCAAGGTTATCCATAATATTAAATTTTTTTAAATAACCCATTTATTTTAATGTTTACATAAAGTTTAGGGGAAATCATATAAGTCATAAAAGTTTATTGAAATGGTTTCTCAATCAACTTATGCAATCATTATGCAATATAAACTTTTTGTAATACTTCCATTAAAATTTTTTCACTCTTTCTTTTGATGCCAAGTTATTATTATTGAAAGGAAAACAAAAAGGAAATTTTTCCTGAATTATTAATTTGTTCAAAACAGATATCTACTTTGTATCAGACAAACAACAAACACCCAAAAGGTGTATGTTCTGTCCTTTGACTGCAAAGACCAAACTGAATTACTGGAACAATTCACATGTCTACACTGAAGATGATTATTTATGCAATCTTGTGCCTTTCACCTCCATGGCAGAGTCTTTTTTTTTTTTTTTTTGACTTCTCAGAGAGAAAAACTCCCAACAAATTCTTCAAACTCAGTTTTACAGCCTGGGGCCTTTGGACAAAACGCATTTTTCAAGAGACACTAATTATTTGCACTAGGGATCATGGAAAATGGAGACAAGTACAAGCAGCTGTGTGAGACAGTAACAAACAAGGCTGATGAACAAAACTCCCAGAGTGAACTGACAGGAAGGTGTCACAAAATCAACAGAATTGGTCTTAAGCAGGAACACCTCCAGCATTTACATTACATTTACAAGTACTTACAAATCACATTTAAGGACAAATCCTCAAAATCCTTTTTGGAAAATCAATATGCCAGGGTGTGATGGACTGAATGTTTTTAATGTCTTAAACTTTGCCTGTTCACAACCACTGAAGCACCCTCCTCCCAATGCCTACTGACTGGAAACTGAACAGTGACTGGGAACTTGAGATAGGACTGTTCCCAAATCATCTCAAATCTGAGGAGAGGTAAACAAGGCTCAGGGAAGAATGCCTCTGTATTATGAATCATCCCTGGCTGAGCTCAGTGGGTGGTGGAGGAGAGGGATTTGGGGTGTGTCATGGCAAAATCATTCTGCACCAAACTAAAGAAGTAACCACCTCTTTCCCCACAGGGATGACTACATACACATAGGGCATTCACGTGAGAGGCAGCTGAGAAGAGTCACAAATCATCAAATACCCCCAAAGTGCACCCCCAACTCATTCCTGAGGCATTCTACCAGCAGGGGACTAGACATGATCCAAGAGAGGTAACAAATCAAGAGACTGTCACAAGAGACTTTGGAGTTTCCCCCCACCCCAGGATGGGTGCCTGGCATCTCCTGGATGTATATTAATCCACTGAACTCTATGTTTTGTGGGACCCTCACCATCAAGAAGACCAAAACTGGACTGACAGGACACTGCCTAGTTCCACAGTGGTGATACATTTCCTGTTTTAATGTCTCTCTGTCACTTTCTTTCCACTCCCCTTTTTCCCAATTTTTTATATCTCTCTGCCTTACATTTGCCATTGAATAAAACCCATAATATTGACTTTGGCATATGGTCTCATTTGTACCTTAATTTGGACAGAGGCATTTCTAACAATTTTAATAACAGGATCATAACACTGGGTACCACTCTGAAGTGTACATACACTAGGACACGCAGAATAGGGAATATAGACAGTGAGTTAGAGATTGATGTGTAATAAATACATAAATGCACACCACAGCTTAGGGGTCCTACAATTTTATGACACTAATTAATTACCATACATCATGGATACATCCATCCTGAAAACTGTCTGACCCCAGAACCTCCCTCAGGTCTACCCCTTGGCATGCCTCCCCAGAATTGAGTTGGAGATCTCAAGATCCTTTCCTTCTTCACCATCATCATCATGTGTCTTCTTCAGAGCTTCTCCAAGGTTTCTGGGCCTTCTAGGTTGCTTTGACTACAGTGGTATCTTACTATGTCCTTCTAGGTACACGTCCCAAACAAGATGCATTTGATAAAATCCTTTTTCTTGAAAAGAACATTAAACAAAACTCGAAGAATTTTGAGAATTTGATACAAAGCATGAGAAAGAGACTTTAAAATAGTAGTTAAGTTACTAAAGTCTTAGAAACTATATAGCTATGTAAAAAAATCTATATGTTACAAATTTTTAGAATCTTAAGGTATCACTACCACTGGTCTCAGGGGGAAGCAGGTTTTATTTGTTGGCATAATATAGTATTTGTTGCAAGTCAGTGGGTCTCAAAACTTTTATTCTTTTTTTTATTATTTTTTTTATTATTTTTTTATTATTCTTTTTTGATGTGCCCCATCTATGAGGTATCTGTCATAAGTGATTTAATACTATTTAAGATGGAGATAGAGCCATTAAAAAAGAACCCAATCACAAAGCCAAAACAAAATAAGAAACACAAACAGGAAAAGACCTCAAAACAAAACAAAAATAAAAATCNAGGATCATAACACTGGGTACCACTCTGAAGTGTACATACACTAGGACACGCAGAATAGGGAATATAGACAGTGAGTTAGAGATTGATGTGTAATAAATACATAAATGCACACCACAGCTTAGGGGTCCTACAATTTTATGACACTAATTAATTACCATACATCATGGATACATCCATCCTGAAAACTGTCTGACCCCAGAACCTCCCTCAGGTCTACCCCTTGGCATGCCTCCCCAGAATTGAGTTGGAGATCTCAAGATCCTTTCCTTCTTCACCATCATCATCATGTGTCTTCTTCAGAGCTTCTCCAAGGTTTCTGGGCCTTCTAGGTTGCTTTGACTACAGTGGTATCTTACTATGTCCTTCTAGGTACACGTCCCAAACAAGATGCATTTGATAAAATCCTTTTTCTTGAAAAGAACATTAAACAAAACTCGAAGAATTTTGAGAATTTGATACAAAGCATGAGAAAGAGACTTTAAAATAGTAGTTAAGTTACTAAAGTCTTAGAAACTATATAGCTATGTAAAAAAATCTATATGTTACAAATTTTTAGAATCTTAAGGTATCACTACCACTGGTCTCAGGGGGAAGCAGGTTTTATTTGTTGGCATAATATAGTATTTGTTGCAAGTCAGTGGGTCTCAAAACTTTTATTCTTTTTTTTATTATTTTTTTTATTATTTTTTTATTATTCTTTTTTGATGTGCCCCATCTATGAGGTATCTGTCATAAGTGATTTAATACTATTTAAGATGGAGATAGAGCCATTAAAAAAGAACCCAATCACAAAGCCAAAACAAAATAAGAAACACAAACAGGAAAAGACCTCAAAACAAAACAAAAATAAAAATCTCTTCGCTTTCTCCTTTCAAATTTGTATCTGCAGTCCTAAAATACCTACAGTTTAACAATAGTATGTGATCCATCCAACTATTGCACTGATTTTGAGCTACTCTAATTTGTCTTTATCAGTTATCAGAAATCAATGTTTATGTAGTCAGTTTCACATAGAAAGCTGTGTATCATTTAAGAAATGCAAAATACTTCTTTCTTGCCCCTCTAGCAATGGTATCTGATTTCAGAGAGCAGTACACATATTATGCAGAATGTATTAAACAACACACTTTGTAGTTATCTTTTATATGTAGGGTTTTCACAAGAGTAAAATAAAAGTAAGGTTACTCTTCTAACTTTCGATACTATCTTTTATTTCACTTTGTTTGGACTGTAAAATACTTTAAAAATCTTTATCCATAGTTTACCCATCAAAGATTTTAAAAACTTTGTTCTTTACTAGTACAAGTATTCAAGGCTCCCTATTCCAAGTCCTTAAGTACTGAATTTTTCATCTGAATGTATAGTTTAGTTAGAATATATGTACAAATAAAGTAAGGTAAAGTTTTTTATGGACTGTGCTTCTGAGGACAGTCTCAATCTGTATTTGTTTTAGTAAACTAATGCAATATGTCCTTATGGAGATTTTACCTGATGCAATGCCTCTCAAATCAATAGGTATGCAATGATAGCATTTGATTCAAACCATTGCCTCTAACAGAAGGTCTCACTTCAATAAGGAATCATCCATGATTAGTCCAGGTCTCTCTCTTCATTTCAACTTGACAATAATTGACAACTTGAAAGAATTAACAGCTAAATTATGTTCAACCAAAGTGGGTGTGGAAAACTCCAGAGCACTGTACTAAAAATTCTACACTTTTTAACATTATTCTGAGGAGGCAAGGGATAACAGAAATTACTAGCAACAACCATAGTACTGTAGTAACAACATAAAATAATAATAATTTTTAAAAATAAAAATTGTTGTTCATGGGGAAATTCTGAAGCAAGAAGATATTTCCTTCTTGGTCTCTTACGGATCTCAAAGACATTATAGAAATAAGAAAAGGCTCCATTTATTAAAGGATATAGGAGAAACTACAGATGGAGAGTGGAGGAGCTCTAATTAATTCCCTCTCCATTAAAATGGTTTGGTAATATTTTCTATTTTTTTTGCAAAAGTGGTTAAAATAAAAAAATACATTGTGTGTACATATTCAAATCCTCTGAGTTTGCGTGACTTTTTTTGTTTTATGCTAGTTTTATGCTATGCTTGATTGTGTTGCAAGTCCTTTAGCAATGATTAGATAATAACAATTATTACTTTACCAAATAATTTTATTTAGGTTTAGAAAAATATCTTGCTTGATTTTCAAGTTTACACAGTTATCATCGTATTGTATGAAAAATAATAATTTCTATGTTTAAAAAATTACAGACACTGATTTAGAGCACCAATTCTAGACTCTTTGATTTAGAGGGCCATCAAATACCCTTGATAAATTTGTCTGGGATTCAATATTGCCTCCTATTTTCTCACTCCTTCATGGAGGTAATGGTCAGTGCAAGATCTAAAGTTAAAGCACTGTCTTTTGCATGGCAATATGGCTCCACTTCTCAAGAAATACAGATGGATTTTATCCAAAAATTGTCTTAAAATATCAATTAATGCACTTGTGGGAAAATCTAATATTACTTATGAGAGTATTCCTGAAGTACCATAGTAATTCATACAATACAAAGAAAGAATTTTTCAAATAGTGGCTGTGTTCTCTGCCATAGAAACATCTACATCAAAGAATACCTTTATTCCATTCTTCTCTTTCTTTCTCTCTCACTCTTTCTCATATTAAGTTTTCTACCTGCCTACCTACTAAAAATATTTGTTTGCACTCTTTTTTTTTTTTTAATGAAATCTTTTCCTGTAGAGATGTTTGTTACAGAATACAAATACTTCCAAAATAGTAGAACACTTCTTTTCTTAACTTTGCTTTGAAACTAACAAATGTTTTCACCATTTACAGAAAAGTAACTTCAGTAGAGACAAGAGAAAAATATCCACTAAATTAATTTAATTATTGTATGTAAAGTGCTCTTTACTTTTCAAATGTTAACAAGTGAAATTGCATCCCACAGACAAAATTCCTTCTTTTGCCTCTCGTGAATGATTACCTGGTTATCACAAGGTTCATTCATCTACTTTGTATACTTGAACTCATAGAATTCCTGAATTTTCCTGACTTTTTCCTGGTGTTTCCAACCATGTCATAACACAGATTCAGTCGCAATAGTAATAGTTGGTGTAGACTATGAAAAAGAAACAACTAAACTGTATAGTACTGCACATTGTTTTAAGCTTTCTATATTTCTTCAGTGGGACCCATTGTTTGGTATAATTGAAATAGATGCTTTTAGAGATGCTGAAAATTGCCTTCAAGAAATTACATGAATTATCATTAAATCAAACAGTTTCAATGAAGGCAGAACTTGTAGTAGGGTGTTAGTTTTTTTTTCCTAAACACTTATAAATTTATGTAGACTTCAGTCTGTGAATTAATTTAAAAAATCATGGATGCTTCCTGTTATGCTTAAATTTAGCTAAGTTCATAGAAGAACTAATTTCTACATACCTTTAGACCTACAAAACAAAAACTTTGCTTGAGTGTGCTGTTGTTTTGTTGTTGTTTCATAAAGGTTTGATTTTGTTGTTGTTGTTGTATCCCCCCCCGGTGCTATAAATAGACAACCAGCATAATTTGGATAAATATGCCTCAGAAATTTCTGTACCTTTCTGTTTTCTATGGAAGAACCCCCTGCCAAAATTTAATTCTGTGTTTTTTATTCATTAAAATCCCTTATTCTCTTTGTCATCCTTCATTCTTGTTATTTTGGCTAAGTATTCCTTTCGACTCAAACATTCCCATCTTGAAGTTCCTTTTTAGACAGACAGATTAGTGTACTTCAATCCAGTTGCAGATTCGATAATTTTGTGCTTTTCCAAGAAAAAAAAAAAGAAAGACTTGGAAAATTCCATAGTTTCCTGAGTGCCTGTGTGTACACATACATAAATTTTGTTCATTTTCAAATACAGGCTATTATGAGTTTTGGCTTAAAAAAGGTAAGAATAAAGAAATGTATCAGCACTTGGAATAAGAGTTGATGTGGTTTAAAATGGATTAGATTCATACATATTTTTCTGATGCAGTCTTATCCTCCAGTTTCATTTTTCCTCTCTCAACATCAGGGAGTTGCCACCAAGAGATTGTTTACTGTGATTTATCACTCAATATAAAGCACACTGTTTTGAGTTTATTTGATTTCAGTTTAAAAGACAAAACAAGACAAAAATAAATTATTATATCTATGGAAAACTGTTTCTTAGTTGGTGATAAGCATTAACTTCTGTCCTATTTCATTCATTGTGGCAGTTTGAAAAGTGAGACAAAGATTACATATTTATTTTAGGCAGCGTACTATTGGATAGCATAAATAACATAAATTCTCAATAAATACTCCCAGTTTTTCTTTAAAATAAATTATTTCAAATATAACTTTCAGTTTTCTTCCTCCTATTTTGTAAAGATGTAGAACCTCAATAGATTCTCTACAGAACTGAGATGCCTTTACATTTTGGAAGTGTATAATAAAGTGGAAGCATTTTGTTCTCATCAGTTAAAACAACCTCTGACATTTTGTTTATAACTTGGCTTTTAAAACACTGACAGGATACTAGACAGCATTTATAGAGCATGTCTGGAAGCAATATATTTGTCCTCTTTAACTGAAATCCATTCACTTTAAAGTATGAGCTCATGAAGAATAAATGACCCAGAAGACAAGATCATTCTTCTTAGGTAATAAAGTAACTGGACTCACAAAGACTTAAATTTAAGTGAAAGCATGTTTATTGTCTTAACTCATTCAAGCAAATGTAAAATATTCTGTATATGCATATGTGCTTATATTTAACCAATTTACACTCATGGCTATTTATTTGTCAATGTTTAACTATTATTTACTCTTCACTGTAAAAATAAAGGAGTCTACTTTTTTGCTATTCAAGTAAGTTTTTTTGAAACTGAAAAGGAGTTATGTGTATAAATGTAAGCAAGATAATTTGACTTCCAAATATTTCCTAGTTTCTTGGTCATGCACTATGGCTCAGATCAGCTTTCCTTTTTCTAGGAAGTTTCCATTTTCAAGGAAAAATGTGGGCAAACAATTTCTCCACTCTACCAGCAATGTAACTATAATGAATTTATTTCCATATGTCCCTTGAATCTTGGGTTTGCCCTGTTTACTCCTTGTTATAAATTTACACCTTATTCATCTTCTGCTTTCAGTCTTTTCTACATATATCTTATTTTTCTTTCAATTCTTGATTTTTCTTTTGTCTTGAAATTTCTTCTTACCATTGGTCTTAGGCATTTTTTTTTTATTTTATTTTTGTGCAGATGATTTAATTCTTACCACTCCTTTAAGATCCTCTCCTCATTTTATACACTTATGAGAACTGGTTAAAATCCTGTCTATTTCTACTCCATTTTTCACTTCCTACATCCTCCATAAATTGAGGAGTTACATCACTTCCATCTACATGTACTAATGAAAAGGGGAATACATAAATATATGAATTTATGTTGAAATACATAAATATATGAAGCAAAGCACAGACAAATCAGATAAATCTCTGACAATACAATGAAACTGATGAAACAGCATTCAGGCAAAAAGTACACCCATATAGTGTGCTGACATCATACAAGAGCATGGTTAGTTCAAAATCATCCCTTATATTTTAATAAATTGATTACAGGTGTAGATGCAATCATGGAATTTACCAACCTTCTTCCTTGATCAATCAAAAAATTCTTAATGAGCTACTAAAATTAATATTCTTTTCAATTATCATACTCATGTGAAGCAGACTATGCACCTCCGATAAATACAGTATAGTGAAGAAGTCTGTTCAAAACTCACAGTTACTGTTTAACTATGATTGTGTAACTGAGAAAAAATAAGAACCTGATTTTCGTCTGGCAACACCCTATATAGATTGTGGTGCTGAAGACGAAATATGACAGGACTGAGAAGCTGATTTCCAGAATTCTAAATGCATTCAAGCATCTGAAGTTGGAAGCAGCAAGCAGGTATAATATTTTATGCTTTCAGTCCTGTTCCAAAGTCAAAAGAAAATACAAAAGGAAATATGAAAGACTTTCTTTCTGGCCAGGTTTATGGCCAGTTCATATGTGATTTCTGCAGGGCATTCTGCCTCCTTTATAAGGCAGAAAGATATGATGCAGCTTACCTGTGTTTCTCTATCAGGTAGGTTTTTGGGGTTTTATTCTTCACATTTTTCTCTATCTGAAATATGCTTAATCCTCACAAAACAGTCCACTCTTCAGCATCCACAGGAGGTGGATGTGATATGAATAAAACAGCATACTGATGTAATGGTTTACAAGGGCTATTCCACATCAGTTGTTCACGCTTACCCTTCACAAGGCACTTCTAAGCAATGAAAAGGTGAGCATGGGCAAGTACATGGTTATGAAACAGGATATTTCAACCCTTCAAATAAAAGACTGCATGTACATGAGGTTTTGGTACAGTGTGAGCATTGTCTTGTAGGTGAGGGTACTTTATACAGAGCAGTAAAACCTGGGCTCATTGAACAGTGAAGGTGCATCCAGGTTATTATTTTCAGTCTTAAATTCTAAATCATTTTGCCTGCTGCATTAAATTTCTCTCATTGTAAGAATAGCATGTGCATTTCATTGATTTGATTCAACTTGCAATCTTTATCCAGAATTTCATTCTCCTGTCTTTCATTCTAGTTTGTGATTTGACTGTTTTATTACTTTCTCTTACCTTAAATATATTTTCCCTACTGTAGTCCAATATTCCTAGTCTTTGCAAGCCCTCCAATACAGAATTGAAAATTTTTATGTACTTTCAGGTGGAAATAAGATATGATACCCTCAGTCTGACCTTATAACCCCATTTCCCATGTTCTTCACTCACCTTAAAATCAGTTCACAGAGTTTAAAAATACTTCCAATTGTCCCTGAGACTTCTGCAAATGAAATATTCATGCATTTCCTCTTTGCCTATACAACATGTATATAATTAACTAAATTAAAAAAAAAAAAAAAAAGAGGACATAAAAACAGGGGACTGTTTATATATATATATATGTATATATATATAGGCAAAGGAACAAAATATCTAGGTGAAATTTATGAATAACAGGGCCATTTTTAAATATTTTTTAACAGTAAGTTGCATTTTAACCCCAGCCATCAGCCAAGTAATATGCAGCCTTTCTCTCTCTTCCCCTCCAGTGAGAGTGAGGAGAGAATTGAAAGTCTAGAAGCTAGAAAACTTACTTAATAGGAAACCCAAAAGCTACACATACAAGCAAGGCAAAACAATGAATTAATTCACTACTTCTTATGTACAGGTAGATGCTCAGCCATCTCCAGGACAGCAGGATCCCATTGCATGTAACGGTTACTTGGGAAGACAAACATTTCCCAAACCTCCCTCCATTGCCCCAGCCATTCAACCCTACTTCCTTCTTCCCCCCAGCTTTCCATACTGAGCATGATGTCATATGGTACGGAATATTCCTTTGGACAGTTGGGGTTACCTGTCCCATCTGTGTCGCCTGCCAACTTTCCATGCACCCCCAGCCTCCCTGACAGCATGAGGAACAGAAAAGGCCCTGGCTCTGTAAGCCTGGCTATGTAATAAATAAAACATGTCTATATTATTGACACTATTTTTAGCAAAAATCCAAAACACAACCCCATACTAGCCACTGTGAAGAAAATTATCTGTATCTCAGACAAAACCAGCACACACTAAAATCTGAATTCAGGAAGGACTTTAATTAGAAATAATATTTTATGTAAATTGATTTCCTCCCCACTGTCCCTCACAGCACAATGAGACTGGTATAGAAAGGGTGAACTAATGAAACATCAAATGGAGCTCTGAGGGAGCCATTTCAGAATAAGCAAAGAGAGTAGTTCATTACCCATTAGAAAATTAAAAGAGTGACACATCCAGCCAAAGGATGCTTCTGAAGCAAAGGGTTTACAAGTGGTCTGAGGAGACCTCATGAGATCATCAAATTGCAATCTATGAAGATTGAAAAAAGATTACATGCAATCTACAGGGGCCAATAATGGTAACTAAATTCATAATAATCTACCTCAGCAAGTTTATGAACTGCAAATATCATGAGGGCAGTAGGCTGAGTTCTTTAAATAAGGATTGTCTATGATACAGCCAGGTATTTGACTGATCATATTTAGGATATAGATACTATCACAGATTATTAGATCTGATGCCACATGGATCCAGTTAGAAAAGACAACAAAACTACCGTGTCCTCTATAAAGCAGATATATAAGTAGTTTAACCCAAAAGTATGGATTTAGTGAAAAATGACAGAAAAGCCTTTTAAAACTCATAAAAAAGAATGGTGGAGAGATGGAATGCAACAATATTTCTTAGGTGAGATGTTATTTCACATCAATAGCATTTATATCAGATTTAAGAAAAGTTTGTGGTAGAATACTTGTATTACATCTGTAGTGTAAGCCTATCTAAGCTTTCTTATTTCAATTTGTTTTTTCTGAGGGAACAAATGTCTATTATTTTTTATTATTCTAGTTTATAGGTACTGCAGAAGTGCAGGATTTACTTGTTATTTCCTGAGATACCTGATCGTCATCTAATTTAATTTCCCATCAGTTTATTTTTTGATAATACACATCTAAATAAAATAATATTTGTGGTTTCCCAAAGAAAATCAGTTAGCTTTTTGGTGACAAAACTCATCTGCAGACCCAGGGAGAGGGGGAGCCCAATTAGTGCCCAAATAGCATTCATCTGGGTTACTCCCAGGTCCATCATAGGTCTGATTGATCAGGCTGACAAAAGTCCATCTCCATGGGCTCAATGGAGCAGGCAGGAATTCATATTAAGGACTTACAAGGAGCCAACAGAGTCCCATGATCAAGGTGTTAAACCCATCACAATACTCAACAGGACTGGTTCTTCAGATTACCTTGCAGACTAAGCAGCATTCCTATTCAGAAGTATGGGATTAATTATGGGATGAAGGAGAAGGGCAGTTCATGATTGCACAGAATTTATTATGAATTCTAGTGCGTTGGTTTAATAGTAAACCAGTGGGAGAAATTAACCCAACCAAAGAGTGATTACAAGTCAGAGTTACAATTTACTTAACAGGTTTCAATAAATACAGTGAAACAGAGAAAAACTGGTTTTAACTGCAAAACCAGATGTATAACCCAGCACTTTGGCATATGAGCAGAATGGTGTTTGTTAGCCTCTGTGCTGAGTGCCACATGTTCCCACTGAGGGCAAAGCAAAATAAACCTGTTGGTGAGGATGTTGGCCATAGTCTTGTCAAGAGTGACAGTCGCAGTCCTATTGAGATTCTGGTACTCCTCTGGATCTAACAAGTGGTACCAGAAGTCCCCAGATCTGAAGTATATATATGCTCAGGTTCAGGTGGCAATATCCATTACCTCCCTCCAGTGAAGGGAGTTTAAAAATGGCTGATTTAACTCTGTGAGTCATAGGATATTTTTGGAATCTTTGATGGTCAAGGTCATTGCATCCACCTATTGTTCCAGTCCCTAATGGCCCATTAGCAGACCTGATCCCTCAGGCTAGATGTGAAGGTGGTAATGCCTCCCCAGAGGGAAGTTATCACAGCTGACTAATTGGTGTGAAGACAGAAACATTCCCATGCCTCACAGGATTCTTTAACACTCAACTTGTAGCCTGAGGTGCCAGGTGTGCCCTGGGCAACTGCTGCAAATGCTCCATTATTAACAGTTTGTGAGAAATTACATAGAGAGTATAGAATACACAGTTTTGGTTATACCCACTGTCTAAGTTTAGAGGAAATTAGGAAATTTGTTGGACTAGAAACCAAAGAAGGAGACAAGACTCATATAGATTCAAAACAAAATTTAATTAAGGTATGATAATAGAAAGAATAACATATATATATATATATATGACATATATATATCTATATCTATTCAAGAGAAACAAAGTAACCAGAACCAAACGACCAATTTGTGGGTGATTCCCCAGAACACGATATTGTGGTTTCCCAAAGAAAATCAGTTAGCTTTGAAAATATGTCCAGTAATATTTATGGACAGCAGGTGGGGATGTTGCTTCTCAGTTGGTGCTAGGCCGTCGTCCCGTTTCCCGCGCCANCCTCCGGGGGTGGGTGGAGAGGTTTCGGTGTGTCTCTCTGGGATGGGCAGTGTGGAGTCGGTGGGAGGCGCCACACAGAAAGGAAAGAGTTGGGATCCTTTTCTGTTGGCAAAACTCTCTCTCTCTCTCTATCTCTTAGTCCTTGGCTGGAGGAGAGATGGTGCCTTGAGCAGGAGACTGCCACTGATGCTGTGGGGGCTCCTCGCGTCCAGACCAGCAGCTGTTGGCTCTTTCAGGAAGCCTGATGCAAAAGCCCCTGATAGCAAATCTCTCTCTCTGTGTCTCTCTCTTAAGCACTGGGAACTCTGAAAATCTAGGGATTGGAAACAGGAGAAAAAGGAAGGAGGCCAAAATCGCAGGGCAGAGGAGGTTCACCAAGCAGACATCTCTCTCTCTTCCACAACAGTCCCTGCTCCCTTGCAAACCAAAAAACCCAGTCCCCCCTTCGCTCACCACACCCACCCCAGTCACTATAGTTGTTAGGTAGCGCCTTCAGTCACCATCTACCCCTTTGTTGTTTAAAGATAAGGGCCTTTAACTCCTCATTTGGTGGTAGGGGAAAGAAAAATTCCACAGGTTCTAAAACTATAACACCCACACACTGATAAATTGATCCTGGTCACTGTAACCAGGACAGGTAACAATCAAAGGCAGGTGGTTGAGAATTTTTGTAGAATCAGCTGTGGGAAAATAGAGTTGTAAGGGGTTAAAAAGGGCCATTGTCTGTAAGTCGTTTGCTGACAAGTAAGCTTGACTGGTATATTCTGCACATGTTCATTGCAGTCTGTCCTGTCTTCTTACTAAATTTCTTTCCAAGTCTTCCCTGGGTGAAGACTTTCTATCCTGTGTGAGGGTGTAAAGGTATGGATTAAACCTAGGCTATAACTCAACTACAGCAGTGTTTTTATGGAAAAGACACTAGTAATCACTGTAATAATAGAACCTCGTTCTTTCAGGTTCTAATTTTCTGCTTTAAGGGGACAGTAGGTCTAGAGTTTGACCTAAACTGTAGCTGACAGGGAGGACCAGAAAGTTAGCAAATTATACCTTTCATAAACATCCAGATCTTCAATTTATTCAGCTATTGAGTGTTGTATGTTTCCTCAGTTCAGGTACAATTTATTAAGTGATGGATAAACACAGTAGAATATAAAGCTAAAGATGTAAACCTTGAAACAACCATTATGTTTCAGAGAAATGTCTTGACAGGTGCTATTAATCTTTTATACAAGGTAGCATAATAATTTTTGTTCAGTATTACAGTCAGCGTAAGATCCTTCATTGATGGTAAAAGAACAAGAAAAATATTATTCTACCTACACAGTACAAAAAAAGCTCCTGGAAATTTCAGTATTTCACTAACAAATTTTTAAAATAATTTCAATATATGGAGTTGAAAAGACCTTGGTATCTTAAAGGAAAAGGCAACTAACGGGAAGAATACTGTGGAAAAATTCATGCACATTCCAGAACATAATGATTGGAAGAGATAGTATTTATAATTCAAATAACACAAACCCATTTTTGTTCTAAGGTATGTCCTTTACTTAATCACAAAATTGAAAAATGTATTCTGGGTTTCCAAATACCTCAGGGTTATAAGATAAAATTCAGTGCAATTCTTATTCACCATGTGATGAAGTAACAGTATGCTCAGTACATCCACCAAGCTGCATAAAAGAAGTATTTAGGGAATTATCAGTCAAAGAACTTCAGGATGATTCACAGAGGCACTGATTACTATTTTCACTGTCACATAGCTACAAACATGAATGACATAATGGTAGTGCACTGTTTAGAAACACAGTTTCTAAATTAAATAATGCATGTGAACCCACTTAATGAAGAGAACAGAAAGGTATAAAATATTTTCAGAACAATAATCCCCAACTCAGTGGTGTTGCAATGTAATCTGGTGTCTTTCTGGCTTCAAAACATGATTATTCTTATTGTCGTGTTTAGAAAGAGAGTACACACTATTCATGGACTGAATTTGTTTTAAGCACAAGTAGAACACCTATAAAAATAACTCTACATGGATATTTCATTAAGAAAGTAGGATGTTAAACTTCAAGTCAGTATAACAAACACCTGCTTACTTAATTATGGTGACAAACTTGAGAAAAGTTACATAAATATAATTTTTTATAACTGTATTGACTTCAAATTTTTTGTGTGATAGAAAAACCTAGTCTACTTATTATATATTTTTTGCAAATGTAATGTAAACTCCACCTTCCGAATATATATTTAGGTTATTTCCAGTCTTAGAAAGCATAGTTTTCAACATCATCAGTGGAATATTTCTTCTGAGTTGGATATTGGATATTGAGTCAAATTATATAGAAACCATAATAAACATGAACCAAATTAGCTCATATACAGTGGGTGTGTTTTCGTTTTAAGTAACTTGTATTAAGTATTGTTAACTCAAGTTATTACTACCCTTCCATACTCAGCAATGAGCAATGTACTAGAAAAAGAATCCAAAAATGTGTCTTTATGATTTATTTCCAAGGAGGCTAAATCTCTGTGTGAAGACTAACAGTAGAGAAAATAACATGGTAGTCAGAAATAGTATGAAACGGGAGAAAAATAAAGAAGCAGACTAATCAGGTGATTAACAATGTTTTATATATTTAAAAAGATATAATGTCATTTAAGAATGGGAAAACAAGTGAAGACATATATGAAGGTTATACTTCTATCATTTTGCATTCCAGCAAACAATGAATTTATTTTTTGGGGGTTTGGTTTGTTTTTTGCTTTGGTTGTTTTTTTTTTTTTTTTTTT
>VXAU01001356.1:590466-610412 GCA_013399695.1 Formicarius rufipectus
TTTGTTTTGTTTCCTTGGGTTGTTTGTTTGTTTGTTTGTTTGGGGGTTTTTTGCATTTAATAAGTTGTGGTTGGGCATCCTAGAAAAAAGAAAAGTGAATAGCCATATTTCAGTATCAGTGGACTACAACAATGAGAATTCATTTGAAATGTTAGTAGGCAAAAAAAATGGATTTTTGTGACGCAATATTTGTGGCTGAAAATGAGGAAATATTTTGGGTTTATTTGATGCAGTTACTGCTGAGATAAAGACATGAAGGACTTAATAGCACTAATAGCTGTGAATAGTAGACATTTTCTAGTCTGCAACTTAAACAAGTCAAAAATAGAAGTCTATAAAATTCTGAGAGTAATGGAGAGCATTGTTTATTCTCTTTCCTAGTGAAAGATCTATGGTGCCAGATTCAGAACAAATGAAAAGTAATACTCAGTATTGAACTCTTTGCCAGAGGACCTTCTCAGTACTCTAAGTTTATGTGTGTTCCAATGAAGAATTGGACAGATTTTCAAATTAAAATCCTTTGAGATCTATTAAATAGAAAGAAACCACTCAGGGTCAGGAAAACCTTGAGTCACAAACCATTATACACTGGAAGAATGCAAGCATCTAGGAAAACATCACTGCATATGTCCTGTTCTTATACTCTTTCCTAAGAATCTGCATTGTTCCAGGCAAAAGCTGCGCATGGAACAAGAAAGATTTCAGTACTGACTTTCTATGCCCTTCTTTGGCAATGTCTTTAAACAGGCCATTTGCAAACAGGATCCTAATGTGTATGTGGATACCTGAAAAGGAATTAAACTCCAAGTGAAGAGTTCTATTAAAAAAATAATAATGAAAACTATGGCACAGTAGTAAATAATGCATTATTTTAACATTAATTCAAGACAAATCACCAGAGCTCTCTCTGAATCATCTTTTAATTGTTGCGAAAATATTTGAGTTCAAAAATATTTCAGCTCAGTAATCCCAAGACTTTATCCTCTTGTCAGCCTCCCAAAGAGAAAAATTTTTCTGTTTTGATGTCAGTTGAAGGTTGTAAAATTGTTTAAATATGCAATCATATATTTATGCATTTGGAATATACATGTTGAAACACAAGTACAGCTGACAGCTTGAACTTCACTTCTGTGTTTTTTTCCCTTAAATAATTCTGAAGGCAAAATGAAAAGATACTCTGCTGTAATCAATTTCATGATGCTGCTGCTACTCATGGTCAATTTAGTTTATGATAATGTGAGGGGGAAGAGTTAATTCTATATATTTTGTTGCTGAGCTTGGAAATGTTACAATGGCAATTTACAATCTTCTGACAAAACGAATTTTTGTTTGGTTAATATTGCTATGGTATCTTTGTTTACCAGCTTAACTGAGGAAAAAAAAGTTCTCCATGTGCTAGTAAAATTAGCATGCCAGATCTTTAATACCAAATGCGTCTGAGTTCAGAATAGAAATGACTCATTAATATGAAGTAGTTTAACATTGTCAAGTGTATTGAACAGAAAAATGAAAGTGTAAAAATACTGTTGTTGAAGCCTTTTTATGGATCTTTGAACTCTTGGACACATGGATCACCAACAGGGATAATTTTAAACTTGCCTTGGGACCTCAGAGCATACAAGATTTTGATTTGTTGTGACTATGCTGTTATTTCCAATGACAATGGAAATAAAGGTTTGTAATTGTAAGACTCACAGTTAGCATTAAATTAAAAATCTGAATTCTGTAGCTATGACAATCCCTTAGAAGTATCAAAATGCTGCAGTGATGAAGAGCTAGATGTTGAACTTTTATGGGGCTTACTATACAGGAACAAAGAATTAAAATTATTTAATATAAATACCTACCTATTTTTGCAACTATACAATTTTTCTCTTTGTTAATTTAAAAATAAAATCATAGGTTTAGGTTTGTGAGTAATAAAACCAAGTAAAGCAAAGCAAAACAAGGTAAAAAAAATTTAAAATTTATTCTGTGTATATTTCACACAAAAGTACTGCAGCTTCACTTTTTCCAGGTAGTTCCTTCTCTAATAATTTTTATTATTCTGTAATGTTTTTCAGAGTACCTCATGAATAGTACTATGTTTTGGATTTGTAGCCATCCACTGTGGACTTTCAGTCGCGAGAGTTTTCACACTAGTTTCTGCGATTCCTATAATATCAGAACAGTCACATAACTCTAGTTCTTCCTATTTGTTGCCTAGTTTGTAACAGTGAGTATATATACATTTAATGTGACTGGAGTTATGGTTCTTGCTTTTGGAAGAGTGGGAGAACAATCCTCACTACTCTGACACAACTGATCATCACTCTGTTCCTTATGAATATTTAGATACCACATCTTTGTATTCTGCAAACTCGTTAGTTTAAAGCACGTTTCATTGTCAGCTAAACTGCTAACAAAAATTCTCCTACTTCTTCTAGACAGATGGATCCTGTCTCTCCTCAGAATTCTGTGTTGGTCAAAGAACTTATCGCTATAGAAATCAAACCACTGGTGACACTACTAGCCACAAAGTCAGGTACTTATCTCCGTGATGCACTGACTTCTGTCTACACCTTTATCTCTGACTAGCAAGAGAGAGAATTCAAAACTGCTTAAAGTAATTTTTACATCTTCAATTCATTTTTCTGAACTTTTGTGAAGCCTACACTTCACCATCTCCAGACTGACCTTTTTTTAGCTTTAGTCAACAAAAGATAAATGCAATGTAACCATAATGCAGTTGTGGAGTCACAGTCAAGTCTCATTTTACCCAGGAGCTATTTAATGTGCTTAGCATCAGAATCCTGTCTGATGGAAATCAGTAAATTTTCACGAATACAGATACAATTTACAAAAAGCAAGAATCTATACTTAAAAATCTCTTATTTGAGGAAAAAGCCCTGCAGTCATTTCATTAATTAGCCTAATTCTTAATACACAATAGTTTAATTTTACATAAGTTGTATGAAAAAACGGATAGACCAGCATAGCTACTGCAGCTTTTCTGCAGTGAATAGAGCCTCAAGTGCTATAGTTAAGACCTTAGTTAATTAAATATTAATCTCTTCATTTACTGTATGTGTAACTTAATTACAGAACTAGTTTTAGAGTAATTTATCATTTATGGATTCTGAAATAAAAATAAATCTGTTTAATCATACTTTAATCATACAAGCAATTCATCAATTAATTTGGCATATCATACCTACTCCACAGGTCTCTAATTAAGACTTTAAAATTTTCAGTTCAGAGTAAAATAACAATGCTGTCAGTGATACCTTTGAGTCAACCTTCTATATCTATATCATCTATACCTATCTATATCATCTATATCTATATATCTACATCTATATCCATCTATATCTATGTTTTAGCAAACTGATTGTATTTCACAGTTAAGAAGAACATGCTTTTCAGATACAATTAGAATGCTATTCTCTTCCTTAAGAATTTAGTCAGAGATGCAAAACTCATATTTCTATATTTTTTTTTGTATTTTAATTTCTCACTAATGCTTTAAACTAAGCAATCATTTTCCTCTTATGCTTGATTTCTTCCTCATGAAATAAACTGTTTCCTAAAGTTCACTAAAAAAAGTTCACAAGTTCCAACTGGTAATAGTTTTTAATATTCTAGAAAACTAAACCAATGTATTTTATTCCAGCTTAACATAGTTATATCTCTTAGAAAGGATATTTAGTCACATTTCACAGCCTCCAGATCTACATTCTGTTGGTTAAAGTGATAAGTTTCACTTGGTGAAAAAAAAAATGTAGAAAGCAGTCAGATAAAAAATGCTCTAGTGTGTATATTAAGTGCTTCCTAGGACACAAGTTAAACTAATAAAACTCCACTATCAAGTTGTGTATTCACATCAATATGTGCCATCAAGATTTATAAAGGAATTTTTATTTTCAACATTAATTCTGAGAACAAATGACAACCCCATTTTCATATTAGTTGTATTATTACTAAATATTTACTATTAACATGTTTATCAATAAATAACTTAATTCCTGATGTAAAATATTTTTTATTACTTGCTTCTATTCCATTTGGTCATCCTATTATGCATTTTGCAATTATGTTATATAAAGGTGCTGTAACAAATATTGAGGCAATGACAAACCTTAAAGTAATAAAGTTTAAATGATAAACTGCTTTGCTGATGGCAGTAAAAAACCTGTTTTCTCAAAGTGCATTTGCATTAAATCTTCCATAAAGTTGAAAGGGCTTGCTATTTATCTTTTTCTGAATAAAGAAAATTAGTGTGGGATTTTTGTTTTTGGTTGGTTTTTTTNTTTTTTTTTTGTTTTTTTTTTTTTTTTTTTTTTTTTGGGGGGGGGTATTTTTTTTTGTATGTATGCAAACAAATAGAAGAGGGCAAATTAACAAGTAATACAAGTTCAGATAGATTAGAAATGCACCCAGCTGACATTTTCTTTTAAAAATTTGCTGAGATACTGAAGACTTAACTGATAACTAGCTCTCTACTTCTATAGAACTGTTATTTTCAGACCTTGGAAGTACTGACTAAATAAGGAGAACATTAATCTGCATTTCATATACACCATAAATTGTTCTATATCAAAACTTTCTGAGAGAAAAGACATAAGGATGATATGTGTATACATTTACCTTCATGAATTTTTCAATCAAGGCCAAATTCAGACCTTGAGTAAACATTGCTAGAGCTGCAGAAGCTTACATTACCCTGAAATTATGCCCCATCTGCCTCTCGTAAAGACTACTATTAACATGACAACAGAAATAAATTTTAAAAAGTCATAAACCTACAATATTTGTGACTAAAAGATGAATAGATGGTATACCCTACTTTACAATATGCAAAATTTAGGGTTCTACTGAGCTGTAATGACCTACTCTTTTCCATGCTGTTAGATCTGTCATTGAAAAGTCATAGATCTCATCTCTAGGGCCAGACAACCTGTTTAACAGAAAGGTGACTTGTACAAGCTATTGTTTAATAGCTTGGGTTTAACCCCAGCTGGTAACCAAACATCACAAGTCAGTTTCCTTTTGTCAGATAGCTCAGGGGTACAAAAATACAATGAAGAAAATATTTGGTAATAAGCCTTCCATAAAATCTAATCTTATGACTCTGCCATAGCTCTTTCCTTTTGGGAGAAGGAGTTGAATGGATATTTTTTCTTCCTTGAATGTTTATTCATTCCAAACTAGCACCTGGTTGTGCATTTCTAAATGTACTTCATAGGATTTATAACAATGGATAAAATACACAAATTGAAGATGGTTTCCATCATACCAACCACAAGCCCACAAAATTCAAAACTTAAGAAACACTATGTTCAAAACTAAAATAATTAAAAACTTTCTTGGAATTGAGAAATATCTACATATTTAACATTTCTACTAGTCTGTCTCTTCCGTACCTTCATCAGCTGCTGCCTAATAGTTTGCCCTTTTAAAATACAGCAATCATCATTTAGTTT
Source organism: Formicarius rufipectus (assembly GCA_013399695.1). Lineage (NCBI taxonomy): Eukaryota > Metazoa > Chordata > Aves > Passeriformes > Formicariidae > Formicarius > Formicarius rufipectus. The sequence continues at coordinate 595,929 of VXAU01001356.1, forward strand.
TAGTAGTGTCAGTACTACTAATAGAGACTGTATCATCATTTATATACATTAGCATCTTCTTGTTCCCAGAATTACCTTCAAACACTCTGTCAACGGCTGAAAGTCTTGCTCTATAATTACAAAAACTTCTAGCCAGTCTAGGGAGGAGTGTTCTCGCTTATTGGGGCCAGTCCTTCCCCACAGCTTTTAGATAGCTGTCATCTTGTGTCCCTCAGCACCTGATCAATCACATAAAAAGACTAAAATGAAAAGACTGATAGACTCCCTGAGTTTTACATTTCCCATTTTCTATTACAGTGAAGTGTCTTTTTTCCTTAATTATGCTGTAAGCACTCTTTGGCAGAGACAATGTTTTATTTTGCCAAACATGTTGGCTCTAATCTTGCTTAGGACCTTTTATGGTAATACAACTAGTGTTATAATAACTCTTATTCACGGCATCTGGGATGCTTTTTTAACACTGTCAGATACTCTTTTTGATGTGATAATCTTTCCAATGACATATTCCCAATGTTTTCTCATGTTTGTTAGACATATTAAAGATGATAGCATTAATAGAAAATATTTTAAGTAAAGGATGAAGAAACCATGAAGATATCAGTGGAAACTGTATTTACATGATAACAGAAACATAAGGAATGAATTCTTGGTACATTTTCAGACTCCTAGAATTAATCTCATATATTTAACGTGCAAAACTATCCATAATTTACATTGTTTGTTTGTTTGTTTGTTTGTTTGTTTGTTTGTTTTTAATTGATAGAGACTGCTTGTCTTTTTGAAGTATTTCTTCAGATTCTCATAAATACTAAAGTATCATTTAGACTTCAGTGCTCTGGAAATTTAGCCCTGGCAACTCAGAAGAACACTGTGTATTTCAAGTGGACACATATATCCTGAATTTATGCATCTGAGAGAGAACCATAGAATCAAAGAATTGTTAATGTTGGAAAAGACCCTTGAGATCACCGAGTCCAATTGTTACCTAATACCACTATGTCCATCACTATATGATGTTCCTAGGTGCCTCATCTACATGTCTTTTTAATACTTCCAGAGATTCAAGCACTTTCCTGGGCATCATGTTCTGATGCCTGATCACACTTTCAGTGAAGATATTTTTCTTAATATCCAATGTAAATCTTCCTTGGAACAACTTGAGAACATTTCTTCCTGCCCTGTCAGTTGTTTCCTGGGAGAAGAGGTTGACCCCTACCTTGCTACAAACACCTTTCAGTTCATTCAGAGAGTGATAAGGTCTTTTTTTCAACCTGCTATTCTTCCGTCTAAACAGCAGCTCCCTCAGCTACTCCTCATAAGATTCATGCTCCAGACCCTTCACCAGCTTTGTTGCTCTTCTCTGGACTCAATCCAAAGCCTCAATGTCTTTTTTAGGAATGAAGGGCCCAAAACTGAATGAAGAATTCAAAGTGTGATCTCACCAATGATGAGTACAGAGGGATGATCACTGCCCTGGTCCTGCTGGCCTGATAAAGGCTAGGATGCCATTTGCCTTTTTGGCCACCTGGGCACACAGCTGACTTATGTGCAGTGACTGTCAACCAGCACCCCAAGGTTCTTTTCTATCTGGAAGGTTTCCAGCAACTCATCCTTGAGTCTGTAGCTCTGCATAAGATTGTGGTGACCCAAATGCAGGACCTGGCATTCACCTGGTTGGACCTCGTGGAGTTGCCTTCAGCCCATCTGTCATGTCCATCCAGATCTCTCTGCAGAGCCTTCCTACTTGACAGCAAATCAACACTCTCACCCAATCTGGTGTCATCTGCAAACTGACTGAAATTGCACTCATCCAGCCTAGTGATAGATATTACACAGGAGTGGTCCAGATACTGAGACCTGGGGAAGACCACTTGTGACCAGCAACCAGCTGTATATAACTCCACTTTTGTTGTCTTTTATAGCAAAGCCAGAAACAAATACAAACATCCCATCTGAGGTAGACAACTGTGATATGTCTAAAATGGTTAAATAAGAGGACAACAAGAAAAGTCAAGACCTAGATATATGACTATCTCGTCCTGATTAATTTTTTCTGTATATGCACTTTGGGTTTGAAAGTTTTCTGTACTGTCTTATAAACAAACAGACATCATTAGGTTTTAAAATGCTACAGTGTATTTTTAATTTTTTTTTTTTTAAATGCCCAGAGAACACTTATAAGAAACTCTAACACCTTCAGAGTACCCAGTCAGTACACTGTTATGTAGGTAGAAATCTCTCTTCTGTGACTAGCAGGAAGATGTTTGTCCTCATGAAAAATGCTTTGTTCTCTGGATCCCAAAAGGACATGCATATTTATTCAAACATATGTATTGGATATTGAGACATTTTTTGCTGTCATTTTAGTAAAGACATACCACTGCACTGAACAGAAGTTGTCAGGAGGTATCATACTCATCCCTAAGGATCATGGATCTGGGAACCATACTTTCCTATAACGTGGTGGAAGCCAAGTACTGAATGTTCAGCCAAATGCTTTGGATTTCATTCAGATTTTTATTGCAGGCAACAAATGAAATACCACATGTAATTAGTTACACTTGTTTCCTTTTGGGATGTACACCTCAAGCCTATATGATTTAGGCAATATTTATGTCTCTAATTTGATTTATGTCTCTATTGCATGAAAGGAATGTTGCCAATGAAATTGGCAGCTTGATGCACACTTCAGAATAGAAAACTATAATAGATCACCTATGAATGATAATTTCTATGACTTTAAAATTGTTTATTATGAAGAAACTAGTGACATTCTGCAGAGCTCAATGTTGGGCCCAGGGCTCTTCAACATTTTCACAAATGACTTAGGTGTGAAACAGGAGTGGAAGGGATACTAAGCAAGTTTGCAGATGACATAGAACTCCAAGAAGCTGTTGACTCCCTTGAAGGCAGGGAGGCCCTGCAGAGAGATCTCAACAAATTAGAAGGTCACTTGGACTCTGTTTTCTGCCTCCTATTGGGAGACAATTAATCAACTGAAGTTCACAGTTCAGTAAAAGACTTACTAACTGCATCAAGTCTTCTATGGGAAAAACTGGGTAATTTTGCAGTATTTGTAACAAAGTTATGCAAAGAGGCTTTTCTTTAAGGTTTTTCCTCTTATTTTCCTCTGTAAAAGCAGCACAAACCCAAAAAGAATAAAAGAAATTGAAATAATGCTGCTTTTATTATATTGCTGAAAAGCATTGAGAAAACATATACAGATATCATTCTCCTGTTCCCTCTACTCTACATACAAAATATCTCTCTACTATCTGTAAAATTTGAAAAGACATGTATTTCCCCTCAAAATACGATTTACTCCTGTGTCAGTGGTTACAGAGGCGTGTAGAACCTCAGAATTTCAGAAAAATTCACAGTTGTGCCCCTTGGGCTCAGGATGTTTTTAATGGCAATTGCTAGAATAATTATTTTTTCCTACTAAGAATGGCTTGAGGGTGCTGGTGAATGAGAGGCTGGACATGAGCTGGCAATGTATGCTTGCAGCCCAGAAAGTGAACCTTGGCTTCACCAAAGGAAGTGTGACCAGTAGGGAGGTCATTTTGCCCCTGTACTCTGCTCTGGTAAGAACACACCTAGAACACTGTGTCCAGTTTTGGGGTTCCCAATCCAAGAAAAATATAGACCTGTTGGAGTGAATTCGGAGGGCCACAAAATTGATCAGAGGCCTGGAGCACCTCTCCTATGAGGAAAAGTTGATACGGTTGGGGGTTTTCATCCTGGAGAAGAGAAGGTTCTAGTGTGTCTTTTTAGACTTCCAGTATATAAAGGAGCCTTGAAGAAGGTTGGAGTGGGAGTTTTTACAAGGGCATGTAGTGACAGGACAAGGGGGAATAGCTTTAAACTGAGAGTAAGTTTTGATTAGATATTAGGAAAAAAATCTTTACTGTGAAGGTGGTGAAGCACTGGAACAGGCTCACTAGAAAAGCTGTGGATGCCTTGTTCCTAGAAGTGTTCAAGGTGAGGTTGAATGGGGCCCTGAGCAAGTGGGTCTAGTGAAAGATGTCCCTGCCCTTGATGAGGGAACTGGATATCTTTAAGGTCCCTTACAACCCAAACTATTCATTGATTTTATGATTCTATTTGTTGAAGCTAATTATCAAAAAATAATGAAAAATGAGTCCAAGAAGGACACAATTAATGCCTTGTTCTCCTGCATCCCAGTGAGTATTTTATGCCCTTTCAGTAAGACGCCAACATGACTTGTTTTTTTAATTTTTTTTTTCCTTCCACACCAGTGATAAGCATGAATTTCATGAACAGATGCAACTCAGAGATGAAACTTAGTTTTTTTCTCTATCTATTAATTCCATAACTTTTAGTGTATGATCATTATCCAGGCATCTTGGGCAGAACAGAGCTTCTTCATTTCACTTGGAGTACCTCTGACTGTCTAATTTAGAATTGCATAGCTAAAAGCAAGCTCTAACCAACATTAAAATTACCAGTCTGTTTCTCTGTTGTCTTCTTTTTAAAGCTGCAGATGTAAATCTGGGAAAAGTAAACTGTTTTCATGGAAATTTTTGTAAGTCACATGTTTCAGATATGCATTTCCATAATACTGTGTTCCCTTTTGGATAGTGTATTGTTAGGAATTTCTCACGGACAATGACTAAACCACTACAGCACACTGCTGCAATTCATCATTCTTTGAGTTACTAATTGCTGAAAAGGAAGCTGATCTTATCCATTTCTAAGAACTAACTCTGCAGCAGAATGTTCTTGCATTTGAAGAAAAACCCATATTTTTTCCTCAAACCATTTGTCACTAAATACTGAAGCAATTACTCCATATTTGTAGCAACGGGCATTGATTTTGGTTACATTTATTCCTCTATTGGAATATGCTCTTAACAGAGATCTGTTATTTCAGGCATGTATCACGCCTCTTTTACCATTTCTTTATGATTCTTTTCATTGATCCAGATTATGGACCAGTGGGGTAGATTACATTTTTGAAGAGACAAGGTACAATTACATTATCAGTACATTAATGAAGGGACCTCTATAAATTTTCTTGTAGGAAAGGGCAGGAAAGGATGTTGTTTCCCATTGTTGTCACTTGGTACAAGTCATTAAATACTAATTAGGATAAGGACATTAAAAGTGATAATGCTGTGACTGTTGTAATTCAGAGGGCCAGCTACTTCTTATTTTAAGCCATTAAATACAGAGCACATTCCAGTTCTCTTTTGCAGCTGTATATTCCTGTTGGTGGCAAGTCTAGTTTCTTTAGTTAGTTGGATCTGAACAGAAAATTCTGTAGTAGACCTTTTCATGTATGTATGCATATAACACAATGTTCTAAGACAAAAATACTCTACAAATAACAATACAGGCTATTCATATGGAGTTAATGCTAGAGAAGACAGGAGCGTTTATTGTGATACACTGGAAAACAGAAAAGAAGGCTACACATTTAAATACCTAATTATTTATTAAAGATAATTTTTTCTTATCAGCATCTGACAGTGTCTTCTAAAATAAGAGATGCCCATCTGTTCTTCAGCCTTGCAAGAAGCAGAGACTTTGTACTGCAGTTTGGAGTAGATCTCAGTTGTTAATCCCCTCTTATGAATGGCCCCGATAAAGACCTAAGCATTACTGTATCTATCTTATTACTGGAAATACAGTTCCACTCTTTTCAGTGTAGAGAATAAGATTTCTTATTTTAATATTGTTATGGAATTTCATGTAGTTCTGTCATTTAACTCAAAAATTTAATTACTTTGTTTTGACTGAAAGCAGCTGGAATGCAGTAGATTTTAAATCACTTGAGAGCTGCATGTCTTTACAAAATGCTTACCTGTCTTTGACTTATTTTTTCCTATAATTGGAAAACATTGGATTGAACTATTTAGTTCAGCCAGGAAAACAGTATGCAAATTCTGCAGCAGAATCTTCATCTGACATGTGAATAACTACTGTATCACAGGTTTTCTCCATAACTCAGATGAGGCTGTTTGTAACTTCTCTTGCTGTGCCAGAAGTGGACATGAGGTTGTTTTTATAAAGACCTGTCAATTCATTGACCTGTTCCAAGTTAGCTGAAATAACATTTTTTAAATTATTATAATAACTATGCTGTTATATTTCTCCTCTAGAGTGTTTTCTACGATATATCTGCATCCAACACAACATGAGGAAAGAAAACAAAAGGCAAAAAAAATTTGTCCATTATTCAAAAGACTTAGGAGTCCATGAGTTTCATTTTTGTTTTAAAAAATTCCTTTTTCTGAAAAGGTATCTTCATGTATCTTCTTAATTCCATTCACTCTATTAATCTATTAATAATTTGACATTTTCATCAGCAATATTAACAATACTTTCTCTGAAATTTGTCTGTGTTACCTTTGGTTTCAGCACACTTTCCAACACAATTTTTGAAGAGAAGAGCTATATGTTTCAGAGCAAACAAGGGCAATACAGGCCAACACACATAAACCTTTCAATCTGCATGTGCTATAAAATACAGTTGACATGCAATGACACTGTGAGAGAGAAAAAGAAAATTAAACAAAAAAAGAATCTTTTAATTAGTGATTGTACTCCATTCAATCCGCCCCTCACCAGTGTTTTGCCATTTTACACTCAGGGAATTTGTGTTCAAATTTGCTTAAAGAGCAGATTTGATTACTGTCCAAAAACATGTAACCAGTCTTCTTTCCACTTCTAAGAAACACTTGTCTGTATAGCAGCATGACAGAGGTAGATTGCTCTGCAGAAGAATAGGGATAGAATACACTAAATAGGTAGGATAAAAAGACCTCACCTATTGACGAAGGAGTTCAGATGCAGCACACAACAGACCTATGTGATCTAACAGTGAAGCACACTTTATTACACACACGGTTCTACTTTTGTACTGGCTGTGACTTCCGGTTATATGATTATACAAAGTAATTGGATAGCTCAAATGGTTCATGTTTATGCATTTCAGATACTCCAGTCCATTGGTCCCAGCATTAATTCGCTCTGCCCAAAGTCCACCCCATGGATTCTTTCCAGGGACTTTTCAGAGGAATTCAGGGGGGTTTGCAGCTTTCTTTTTAATGAACAGGTGCAGAAAACAACTTATCTTGCAACTATAAACTATTCTTTTACTAGTATCCAAAAGTATGTAAATAAAAGCCTGTATCTCCTGGGAACTGCTTGAATGGATTGTTCACAGAAGTGTTCACAAAGTGTCCATTGTCCTGCATTATATTCCACACTCATTAACATGGATGCAGTCCCATGATACCTGAGCAAAATATGCAGAGCAGAGTCGCTGACAATAGCCAAATGTCAAAACCACCAGATGAGGCTTAGGAGACAACCTAGGTACAAAATTATTTTTCCTATAAACATAAGAAAACAGATATGAAAAGCTCATAAAGCATTTGCTAAAGTCACTAAAGGCCAGTAGCAGTATTAATAAAGAATGGTGCATATATTATTGGCTTTCCATTCTCAATGTACTTTCAAAACTCACAAAGATTCCATATTTCAGAATATAATTTCTGCAAATGGTTCTCATAGCAAGAGCATGAAAAGGAAACATTCATATTTCAGCTAATTAATGTCAATTAAAAATATAGTAAGTTGATGAAAAAAACACACTCCAAATCTAAAACGCCTTCTCTCCCCAACACCTTTTCTCCTAGGCTCAACATTACTCCATTCCCAACTCCTCTAGCCTCTTCTGCCCTGTCTGAGTAGTGCAGGTAGATGAATGAGAGACATGTCTTTCTACATGATGGCAGCTTTTTTCAAGACCTGCTCCAGCACAGAGTCCTCTATGGTCAGCTGTGTGGATGTCTGCTCCAATTACATGCTCCATGAGATGCAGGAAAGAAACTTCTTTTACCATAGTCTTTTTCTTGGGCTGCAGGAGAATCTCATATCTCCGTGTCTGTAGCATTCTTTTTGTTACTCTCACAACTGTTGCACAGTGGTTTCTACTCTTAGTTAAATGTGTTATTGTAGATGTCGTGCTGTCCAAGTCCCCACCTCTAACAGGGTCACTTCAAAGTGGTTGTCCTGGACCATTTCCAAACAGATTTTAAAAATCTCCAAGGGAGGATGCAGACTCACTGCCATTCTGGGCAATCTGTGCCAGTGCTCAGTCATCCTCACAGTAAAAAATATTCAGAAGGAATCATCTGTGTTTCAGTTTGTGCCCATTGCCTCTGGTCCTGTCACTGGGCACCCATGAAAAAAGCCTGACTTCATCTTCTTTGCACTCTACCTTCATCTATTCATATACATTGATAAGATCTCTCCTAATTCTGCTCTTTCTAAACTGGACAGTGACAACACTGTCAGCCTTTTCTCTTATGTGAAATGTTCCAGCCCCTTAACCATCCTTATGGCTCTTTGCTGAACTCTCTCCAGTAGGCTTTTGTCTCTCTGTTATGAGCAACCTCATGGGGGCAAGAATACCCCAAGTTCTTGTTAATAGATCCCTCTTGGCAGATTAGAGGGAAATGACACTGAATTCTTGTGTTTGTAAATATATATATATATTATTATTATCTATAGTAATATGGTAATAAGAAAGCACTTAACAAAAGGTATAAGGCAAAAAGAAATGAAAGAAGGAAAGATAAAAGTGGGAAAATTCATAATCACCACCCATATGAGAGATGATGATCACCCTATGATGAGACTTGATTGCTGCAACTTAGTTGTCCATTGGTATAAGTGATGGTCTTGATCTGTTGATGATGGGGGAAGAAACCTGTGAAACACAAAGTCTGATAGGTTAATATAGGTTCTGGCCAGGTGGGAATGCCTGGTACCTCCTTTAAGTGGGTAAAACTTTCATTCCACTGGTGGAATGCTTCAGAAAATGAGTCTGGAGGTGCTTTGGGGGTCTTTGATGGTTTACAACACTTTCTAAGACATGCCATCTGCCCCTCATGTCAGCACAGTTATGCCCCATCAAACCTTCTCCAGGGGAGAGGGAGAAGTTTACAACTGAGTAGAGGGTAAGGGACAACAGGAGACAATTACAGTGATAAAAGTCAGCACCCTGCCTTACAGGATTTACCTCTTATCAACCTCAAAGCAAAGCAGCCTGACACCTCCATGATTGTTTTAAGTCTTTGACTGCTAAGAGTCCAGTCTCCCACACTCACTTGTAATGAAGAGGCCAGAACTGAACCCAGCACTCCAGGTATGGTCTGAACAGCTCTGATTAGGATCACCTTCCTTGACCTGCTGGCAATGCTTTATCCAGCACAGCAGAGAATAGTTAGCCTTCTTTGGCATAATGTCACATTGCTGGTTCTTGTTCAACTTGTCCAATAGGATTCCAGTGTGTTTGCCATAAGGCTGCTTTCCAGCAGGGCATTCCCCAGTCAGTACTTGGAGTACAGGACTTTACATACTGCTTTTTCAAACTGCCTTTAGAAATGTCAGCTCATTTCTCCAGCCTAGTGTCCATCTGAGTGGCAGCAAAACCTTTAGTGTATCTGAAGGGATTTTTCTTCCCAGGTGCAGGGGGTTCCTGACAGTCTTAGTCTTTCTTACAAAGGGTTGTTTACTCCTGCAATAATCACCCTGAAATTTGCAACATTCATTGATATCCTTAGCAGAGAACAGAGAATGAATGTACTTTTAATATGGCAAAAGTTCTTTGGTACAGTTTAGGAAGTGTCTTTAAATAAAGATATTTTAGTAAGGATTTTATGTTAGCTTCCATGGTCCAATTGTGAACAGGAGATAATTTTAAAATGCAATTTTCTGAAATAAGTAACATGCTGGAATGATCTGCCTATTTTTGCTATGATAGATGCAGTATTTTGTCAAGTTGCCACAAAACTGTCAAAAAAATCCTCCAACAAAACTGTATTTGTTTAGTATATTTAGTGATGGTTTTAAGTGGAAGAATTTCATTAGTTCTTATTCCTCACCTTTGTATCACAGCTTACCAGACTATTCATTATGCAATGAGATTTGGATGTTTGAAAAACAACACTGAAAATGTTTTGCACATACCAGATGCTATTTTAAAGGAGGACATTATCTGAAGTATTGATGTTCATTATTCATTGTTATGTACAGGACTGTGCAAAATAATATTGAGGGAAAAACAGCAGGTCAGGCATATTAGTTGATATCAAAAACAAGTCTGAGACCCTCTGCAGGATACTGCTGGTGATCATCATAAGGGACACCCAGAACACTTCATGAATATGGGACTTTAAAGTCAAGCTCACTGAATAATATGACAATGATGAGAAACACATTCCCATCAGACACTTTTTGACATCACAGTATGCAAAGTAGGTGATATATATTAACAAATTGAATTCTATTTGGTTTCCAGTATATAAAAACATAGTAATACTGATACTAGAGATTAATATAAATTTTACTGGAATGAATTTTCCACTGAATGCCAATTCCTAGAGTGAGCTTGAAACTTGGAGTGAAATTCTTTAGAAGAAATAGACAAATTTAGTGGAAGTTCTTTGGAAAATAAATAAGGAATAGAGATGGATTACCCAATTGTTACCACATTTATTTAACACTAGAATATGACATTAGTAGACTTGAATTTTCTGTACCATATCCAAAGGCCCTAAAACTGAAATGTCAATTTGACATCAAAATCCCTAGACTATGTTGTTGCTTCACTAACTTGTTTCCTGTTAGTTAATGAGTTATCTTTGTTATTAATATTATATGCTGCCATTCTTATTAATGAAATATCTCAGATTCACATTTTTTAACCCATTACAATGTCCTCTGTCTGACAGCAGAGGAAAACTATGTGATACTTTTAAAAATGGGAAGTCCTTTTTCTCTCAAAAAAATGAACCCTGCAAATAAAAGTGAACATGCAATTAAAAAAAAAAAACAACGAAAGAAAACAAAAAAAATGCTTAGACATCTTATTCCAAAATTTGTGTTGTCCTTGTTGTTATTTATGTCCAGTAAATTCTAAACATCCTCCATCAATTGTGGCTTTGGTTGCCAGAGAATATTTTTTTGATTCTGTGCTACATGAAATTCAGATTCAGAAAAGTTGTTATTCTCTAAAACTGGGGCTAAAACCCCAATTTAATACAAGAAAAATACATATTTACTGCTGGGGATATTTGCCATGGAGATTTTTTTCTTTCTAGAAAGCGTAGCATGATATATTGGAAAGATGTGCTAGTATCTTGAGAAAGACAAAAAAGTAAAACCTTTGTCCTTAAATTCAATATTCCCTTTGAGTTTCTATCATAAGCTCTGATGTTGGCTGCAGAATTCTAGCATATATTGCCTCTCTATATATTTCACTGTTGTAGCAAAGGCTTATCTTGAGATACCAATTCTAACTGGATTCTAATTAGCATGGCTTTCTCTGTGTAACAATATCTTAGGCCATTTCCTAAAATGAAAATGTTTTCTGATCACTTCTGCTTGCCTATAAGTGCAAAAGCTGATATTTGTTTTCTGGTAGCAGGCAGGGGAATCATAGCTTTCTGCAGCACAGAAAATAGTCATTAAAATTGCAGCAGTAGAGCCACACAAAAAAATCTCTAATGGGACATATGTTTATAGATCCAATGTTCATTCAAGTTTTGTATCTCTGATGCAGGATCCTTAGGAGACTATTGCTACAGTGAAGAGCTCTTCCTAGAGTCTAATTCTTATCAGCTGTGATGACTATTTACAATTTCTTTCTGGATATTCCCGCATGTAATGCACAGCTGGGAGTATGGCTATTGTAAGCCTGCAGCTCAAAAAATGTTATTATCATCACTGAAATCGTCAATACCAGGGAATTGGGGACTGCTGTGATGTGAAAAACAGTCTTAGCAACTGAGACACTAGCAAAATCCTGGGTCTTCAAATAAGCATTCATTTGTTGCATTTGATTAAGATGTAATCTGTCTTTAACAAGTAAGATTCAAACTTTAAGCACAAATAGTAACAAAAAAGTAAGTATATGATAGATTGTTAGTTCTGACAGCTGCAGTCTTTGTTGATTCTTACTTTTGAAGACCCAAAGAGTCACACTGTGTCAGGCTGAAAGAAGCCAAAAGCAAAAGGTTTATCTTCTGTGTGACCCAATCTCCGGTGTGTATCACTGGTATCTATAAATACTTTTCCATAGGTCAAGATTTAGCATTCAGAATGACTTGCTGTGTTCATAAGTTAAAAAACAGATGGCTCTAATTTCTGGGATCTGGGGAGCATAAGCTCATTCAGATGTGTGTTTGCATTTGGGTTCTGGTCATTTGATTCCATCTGGTAGCTACAGGATGAATACTGTTATCTTCATCTTCTGTGACTATGACAAATTGTATTTCAATATATCTGTGGGTAACAGGCAAACAGAATAAAATCACAAATAGGCCTGAACTACTGTTAATTATCAGTCTGAAGCACTGATAAGTGCAGAGAGTTAGGAGACTTTTCATTAATCCTGCTACAGTCATGGCTGGACTGTGCTAAACTTGCTTTGCCCAAATATTTTTTAAGGCCCATCTGAAGTTTTAATTGTTTTTTAATTTATTTATTTTTAATTTAGTTGCAAAAACAGTACTTTAGCAAGGACTAACACATATGACCTGTTCTATTTTCTAATTTGGACTAGAATTATAAATTCCTAACCACTATTAGAACAAAACTCCATTCATAAACAGAGGGTATCTGTGGGCCAGTTAGACTTCAAAGGTCATCTAGTTTGATCACCAAATAAACACAAGTTCTTCTGGCTTCATAATAAAGAGAAAGCGGACTAGAAATCACCTTTGGAGCAAAATGTCCTAGTTAGGTACATTAGACAGACCTTAATTTCTCCCTGAATACAAACTGTTCTGAGACTAGCAAATGGTATTTCTCTAAATTAGCAAGAAAGTTATACGAAAGATTTTTGACATTGGTATGCACATGAAAATGAATCACTTCATAGGCTGTCTTGAGAAAAGGTACAATATGATAAAACAATACATGTTTCTTGAGAGTTGTATTTAAATTCCTGTGAATAGAATTAAGTGAGGAACCATGACGTTCAGGACAAGTATTCAGCATAATTCTATCAAAAAGTAAGGCTCTGATTTTTTTATTTATCTAAAAATTTATCAATAGAAAGACTTACAAAGCTATTATTGGAAAAACACATATTTAAGAAAATTTATTTCATATCAGTGTTGATAATATATAAGTGGCATTTGAAGATTGCATTTACATAGAAGATTAAAAATACACATTAACATTCACCTATGTGTAGGATATTTGATACATTACATGGATGCACTTTTGAGAACAAGAATAGCATGCTCTAATATGAACAGCAGCACATAAAATTGCAGAAAATCATGAGAAAATAAATGAATTGTAAGACTTAACTGAACTTGTTCTGAAAGCATGTGTAAAGTTAGAAACATAAGCCAATAGTGGGTAGGCAGGTACTGAAACTCATTTCTACTGTCCTGTAACTATTAAGACAGATTCTTTTTTTAAGCAAGATGTCCATGAATGCCTGGTTGTAATTATTTACTGTAGGTTTTCTTTGAATGTATCTTGAAATAAAAACATAATGATTAATTATGTCATTGCAGTTCTGTCTAAAAGGCAGGTATATAATTTAAAATAGTTACCCAGGCTTCTTGTATAGTTAGTGAGGAAACAGATATTTTTAAAAAAAAAAAAATATTAACTAATTTAGGGAGAAGAAACTGGCCATTGAAAATTCCTATTTCTAATCTTAGGTTATAAAGAGAGTGCACAGTAATTGCTAAAACCACAATCTTTAAATACCAGCCTATATGTTCAGTGAACACTGCAACAAATATTTAAAGCTTCCACAAAAAATTTAAAAGATACTGCCAGTAATTTTTGTATCTACTTTTACAACAGTTATGTCTTCCATACAAAACTTCTATGTCTATGTTCCTCAACAAGTTAGGTAGAATTAAAAAAATAAAATCAATTTTATCGTGAAGGTAAGTTATTGACTAGTCAGATAAACTTTCCACAGAAGTAGAGGTAATGTTAGGGGCCAAAAAATAAATAGAACCATAGAACCTTGCTTTCAGGCAATTTCACTCTATCTATCATAAACCTTAGAGGTATAATGTAACAGATAGGATTGATATGCCAAACGATGGTTTTCTGACCCACTAAGCAAATAGATCTGTATAAAAATAACTCATGTCAAACTTATGGCCATTGTGTTATTCTAAGAGTAAAATAAAAGGCACTAGTGGTAATAAATATCATCTGAGTGCAACATGATATAATGCAATGTGCCTCTGAAATCTGAATACCTTTCCAGAGGAAAAAAACAAAACCATAAAAGTAAGATTCTGAGTAGATTGATTTCAAAAATTAAAAAGCACAAAACCATATTCAATATTATTCTGCCATTACATCCCTGTGACCCACTAAGTATTATATTTAGATGTGATTGGGAATGTCTTAATGCAAGTGGTGTGACCACTTTCCTATTCCATATTTGTAATTCACGATTTCTAT
>VXAU01001357.1:0-57519 GCA_013399695.1 Formicarius rufipectus
CCAAACCATCCTGTGATTCCATGGTTAAGGAAATAGTGGTTACGCAAAGTAAAAATTCAAGTTGTTTTGACACCTACAAAATGTTAATATTCTTAAAGAAAAGACTTGATCATTAGAGGTTAATAAAATAAGATTTTTATCTAACAGTTGCTTTGAGGAAAATGAGTTTTAGGTCCTTCAAGAGAGATTGGTCTCCTTGCCAGTGAGGAAGCCCCTGGTGCAGCTGCAGGAGGGTCCTCCTTCCCTCAGGGGGACCTGTAGGGAACGGTCTGGGTGGGACAGCATGAACTGGTGCCAGGACTGAGGTGGGAAGACCCCGTGGTTGCTCCACCACTGTTGATCCACCTGCATTTCTCCACTCATTTCTGCAGGTTGTTTCACCTTGAAATGCTGTGGGGTTTAATGTCTAAAATCATATTTCTGGTGTTGGTGGTCAGAGGTCCCCCAGACAGAGGAATGTAATGCTCTTTTGAAGACTGATATATATTTAGGTCTTTGTTAGGAAGGTTTTGGTGCAGCTTCAAATCTGTTCAGGTACGTGGAGAAGATCCTGAGCCTCTTCATAAAGTCTGGTAGGCAAGGGAATAAAGGATGGGAAGTCTAATGTATGGTCATGTCTGAATTATGAAATGGCAAGGCATTAAATCAGGTCAGTAGGGTTTTTTAGTATTTATAAAGTTGGGTTATAGATGGTGAGTAGAGTGGTTTTAATCAAAGTTCTTGCTTTTATTTAATAATTATTATAAGTGTTTTATTCTTAATTTTAACTCCTCATTTTAGTTAGTTTATCCTCACTTTAGGAGTTACCCTTATAGAATTTAAACCCAATTTTCAATGTTGCTGTGATCTTTTTGACAATATATGGCACTGCACCATCTCCATGGCCTTGTCAGGTGGTGCCAGGAAATACTGGCATTTGAAAGGAAGTTGTGACAAAGAACCAAGACTTCCAGGATGCTGCTGTGTCCCCTCCATGTTATCCCTTAGCATTTTTGCTGCAGAGTCATAGTTAAGACTTCAAACTTGTACATGCTCTGCTAGGAAAGTATGTTTTTTGTCTGAACTTTGTGTATTTTTAATAATCATTTCCATATTAATTGAATTTATGTCTTACAAACTTTTTTCTTTTTGGATGCCCAGAATTTTTAATTTAATTTTTTTTCCTTTGAAAAGAAGAGAGGGAGGTGCTCCTTACGTGGAAACAGCAAATGCTTCATTAATTTCTGATCTTTTAAAATGAATTCTTTCTTCCCAAATCAGTAGCTTGAGGTTTACCCTGTGTAAGGATCATTTCACAGATCTAAGCATGGTGAGATCTGAGGTTTGGGTTCATGTTCCTGCTCTACCTCCCACTTATCCAGACCCCACATTTGGCCTGTGAGTTTTTCCAGTTGGCTTTTTTTTGTAGGCCCTGAGCAATCCACAGGCAGAAACCTTCACCTTCATGGAACATGGACTCAGGCGGTAAAAAAAGGGGTTGATTCTTTCTCTTAGCAGGCGTCTTTATTTTTAAACCTCTCAAGCGAGGCACTGGCAGAGAAGAAATACTAAGAGTGATGCTGATGACATGTTTGGAGTTGGGGCTGAGCTGACTGCTTGTCCTGTGAAAAAAACAGTGGCATGATAAACATCACAGGTTGTTGGGTTTGGAAGCAAACGAAAGGCTGGTGGGCACCAAGCAGAGCTGAGCTTCTGCAGAAGTCACCTGCAGCCTCTTCATCCATTCAGGTGCAAATGTCAGGCTGCTCTGCCTCAGTCTGATGTCGCTGACCCCCCTGGAAAGGAAAAGGAGCTGAATATTGGAGCACCCTTGTGATGTTTATATCAATTATGTAATAATTCATGTGATGTAATATCAACCCAGTGATCTGCAGCTCCTGGGTGTTCAAAACGAGCCACCAGTGGGTTCTGGAGATGTGCTCCTTCTCCTTCTAGGATTTGTTTTGCTGTGCACTGGGAATTATTGGCTGATCTCAGCAATCATATTGATTAGCAGGAGTTGGGAGGAGTCCCAGTCATGCTGGACCAGGGGGATCTCCATCCTGTTGTGGAGTCAGCGAGGCTGTTTCATCCCAAGGTGACTGCAGCCTGTAATTCAGTGGAAGGCAAAGTCACCTCTCTGGGACTCTTCCCTTCTGCAGGTTTTGTCCTGGAAACCTCCTCTTGATCAGAACTTAAATTTAGGAACAAAAAATATCCTTTAGAAATAACAAATAACCTTTTCACACTTGTGTGGAACCCACTGTTGCATCCAGTTAAATCCTCTGAGTGACTGTCCAGCACCACCCAGAGCTCTGCAGTCACCGTTATCAGTGAATGATTCATGTCCCACCAGTGAAAAACCCAACCAAACTAAACCCAGACCTTCAAGTGCCTGTCTTTGGAGTTTAACAGCTCATCTTTTGGATCAGACTATTGTAAAGTCATTTGGAGGAAGAAGCTCATACATAAAAATGAATGTTGCCATGCAACAAGTACTAAAGAAAGAACCACAAGATTTAAGCCTTAATTAATTTACCATGGCAGCTGGGAATGTTCAGGAATAAGGAAGTTCAGGAGCAGCAGTGTTAATTAAGCCTCATTTGCCAGAAATCTCTGGTCTGTAATTGATGAATTTGATGTCTGATGTGATATAAAGCCTAACTCATAGTTCTTGGGTGGGGTTTTTTTTTGTGATTGGAGCAGTATCTATCATATTTACTATTTAGAAACAGAATCCTCTGATTAGTTAAAGATCATTTGCCAGGCCTTGGGCAGAGGTTGGAACTGCAGAGGAGTCAAGGAGATTTTGGGACACAGTTAACCTGTTCCCTTTTCTTTTTGTGGTTGAATTCCCTGTAGATAAAACTTGATGCACCCGTTGGGTGAGAGGAAACAGAGCCTGCTGATGGAACTGTCACATGCTGTGGTGAGCTGAGGACCATAAAAGAATGAAACTATAAACTTGAGTACTCTTCATTAGCTGGGCATTCTCAGCCTCTTAAACTCCCCCAGTGAGAAGCTCCACCACACATGACCTACGTGGTCCTACCGTTTCCCCATGAAAGGGATTCAATGTGTGGAATATTTGTGGCATTCAGGAGGAAATCTTGCAATTAGATCACACTTCCTCTGGCATGTGACAGGAGGAATCAACCTCTGCCTCCCAGAAGCCAAATGAAGGAGAGCTGAGTTGTCTCCGAGCTGCTGGCACGTTGGCTCCTCTTTGAGTCCTGCCCAAGTGATCCGTGGAGAAGATGGACACGAAGGTCAGTGGGTTCTGCTCCGTGGCTGTGCTGCACAGGGCAGGTTTCTAGGCCAGCAGGTGTGAAACAAGGAGAAACAGCCCATTCCAGAAGCTGACACAATTATGGATTGGGTGGGATTAGAGAACACACGGGTCATTTCCCTGCTTGTCTCTCATGTCCCACACCAGGTGCCTTTGTTGTCACAAAACCCCCTGGATTTGGGTGACTGGTGAAGGCACCTCTGAACTGGGATGGGGACTGGTGAAGGCACCTCTGCATTGGGATGGCAGTGGGCAGGGCTGAGGCACTGCTGCTTTTGTCCTTCACTACAACTTTAAACCCTGGAAGCACTTTATACCTTCAGAGGACTTTTGTCTTTGCTGTCAGCAGACATGGTGGTTGCTTGAAAAAGGACAGCAGAAAACAATATTAGCCCTGATAACCCCCCNCGTGCTATTTACACTCCCAAAACGTGTCCCACGTGTTGGGTCATTTGAGACCTGAGGAAGGTGGAACAGGAATCCCCAAGGATACAATTCCCGTGGGTGTGAGTCAAAGCACTCAGTTCAGAGATTAATAAATATCCTCAAATAAAATCACAGACCAACGTGGCAGGGGCTCATTGTGATGTGTTTGTGCCCCTTCCCTCCCCCCTTGGCTCTGCTATCTCCCTGAGATGTTGTCAGGGCTGATTATCCGGAGGCAGCAACTCTCGGAGCGTTTTATCACCTCCCCGAAAAGTGGAGTCAATTACAGCTCCAGATTGAAACAGTGATGCACTTCAGGGAGGAAAAATGATATCCTGAGGTGTTTCCTGCAATGGCTGGTAGGGCCTGCCTGAGTCAGAACTGAAAACTTCATGGAAAAGAATAGAAAGGCTTTGGAGGCCATCAAGTTGTGGGGTGGGGGAGGATGTGGCTTCCTCCTGGAGTGGGAACGCTGATGTAAGGGCAGGGCTTGAAATGAAGAACAAGGACAAAGGGGGTTTGAGCAGAGATCAATTATAGACATTCAGCCTGTGTGTTAAACAGAAATTATGGGGGAAATACAAGAAGGGCTCTATATAACACTGTGTGAGCCAATTACTCTCATTAAAACAGGACATCTCGTTGCTTATTGCACAAATATAGTTGTACTACCATGAGGGAAAACATGTTAATGACCCTCAGACATGGAGAAGACATTGGTCCAGAGAGAGGGGAGTCCTCTGGATTTCATTGCAGGGTAGACTGGGCAAGAGGCACTGAACTCTAAGTGCTGTGGGGACATCTCAAGTGGATGGTAGGAAGGCTTAGGGCTCAAGGAATGTACCCGGAGCAATAGTTTTCCTCGGGAATGTGATGCTTTTGTTCCTTTTCAATTGGCTGAGTGTCCCTTTGGTGGCTCTGATGGACTAAGTGGTCATGCTGAAAACAGATCCTGCAGTCCTCTGTGTTTACAGGTGGGTGTGCTGAGGCACTTTAAAGTCCCACCACCAGCACATTAAGAAAGAAAATCCTTAACATCAGTTAATGTGTGGAAATAGCTTTTGTTTGGGCTGTTTTCAAACCCCAGGTTTCTGAATGCTTTGTTTTAAAATTTGGGTTTCTTCAAACTTGACTGCAAAGTTCTTGATCAACTCTTGTCATTCCTGTACTTTCACGACAAAGACATCTGTGCCTGTTTAGATATAAAAAGGTTTAGATGCTTTGTTTTCCATCTGAATCTTGGTTCCTATTCCTTAGGTTTGGTTTTTTTTTTCTTCAGGAGTGATTCCACCTGAATCCACATTCCAGTTATGTGTTAACAGGAGGCATCTCTGGCCACACCTTGAAGTCAAAAAAGGTTTTGTTTGCACAGGAGATCAGAGATGATGAAAAACAAGATGTAACTGTAAGTGCTGTTGGCTTTAGTGCAGGGAGCAGTGTGGGATGAGCTGGAAAAGCAAAGGATCAATGCAAAATTCGGCTTCACAACCCCTAAAAACGCAGCGTGAGGTCAGAGGTGGGACTGCAGCTCGTGTTTGACAGCTGTTCCAGAGGCCGCTTACACCATGTGGTGTGTTCTGAGACTCCTCGATGAGGAGGGAGCTCCTTTGGAGGGGCTGCCAGATTGTTGAGGCTCCACCTGGTCTGGACTCGTTGCCTTCACTTGGTCCTTTTGACTCAGGAAGAGGAACCGCTGGGTTCCACAGTGCGAGGGCCAAGCTCAGTTCTGGTGGAATTCAGAGGAGAAATAGTGCATGAAGAGCCCAGTCTGCAACAATGAGAGTGAAGCAGCTTTGCAGAGACTGGCAGATCACAGATTTAAGCAGTTAGTGCATCATGTTTTTTAAAAAAAAAGTTAAATTTATCTGAGTTCAGTGTAGGTACCCACGTTGCCTTTGAGTCAAAATGCAAAGAAAGAAAATCATTGGTTAATGTTCTACCTGGTGAGAACAGAGAAATGTATCTATCCATGCATGTGTGGTTTGTTGGAGTTTCTGATGGTTCCATTTTTATGAGTTTATCATAAGGGTGGTCCTCTTCTTCAGGATAAGGTTTGGGGAAATAGAAACAGGAACTATATGTGATGTTTTCAAAATTGGATTAAGAAGAGAAATAATTGTTGTGGTCATAGCAACACTTACAGAAAGTGAATCTAAAAACCAATTTTTTGGCAGTTCTATTGAAGTTTTTGTAAAGGAAAATTGGAGTTGGATGAAAGGGACAGAGCTGAACAAGGAGATCTGGACTAGACCCTGGCTGGAATATGGAGATGAGATAAACTGGGAAGGGAAGGAGAGAAGAGAACTGGCTTAGCCACACTCAGACCCAAATTGTCTAATGTAACATGACAGGGACATGCCCATTTTGAGCTAATTCCCTGCTGTGCCAAAGGACTCAGTCAGCTCTGAAAGGGGATATTTTGGGCAAAGGGCACGGATTGAGTGCTGCAGTCCTGGGGCTGTCCCTGCTTTCCACACCTGGCAGGTCTTGCTGGCTGAGCTCTTGCCATTGTGTTTTATCGAAGAGCATCGATCTAAATTGAGTTTGCATCTCTCTTTGCTGTGTGTTAAGTGGTCCTGCTGCCTTTTCTTCTTTTCCTTCTTTTCTTCTTTTCCTTTTTGCCCCAGGAAATAATGGAGGTCAGGTTTTTGGCACTTGGCTTTCAGCGGTGTTTCAGTGCTGTGGATATTTCAGCGGGGCCTGGAAGGACCACCAGGATGGGGTGTGGTGCAGGGAGATGAGCTGGCAGACCCTCAAGGTAATCAGACAGCAATGCAGGGACCAGTTTTGCCTCCTTAACTGGTGACTGGTGTGGACCTGAGAAAGGGCACTGTTATCTTTGCAGGTGATCAAAGAAGCTTTGGTAAGCTCCTTATCAGACAGGCACCGGCCACTGCTCCTGCCACAGCAGGTGGAGGGCAGGAGATAAGACCAAACAGGCTGAAGAGCTTTGGGTTCCTCCTGGGGACAGTTTTGCTCTCACAAAACTCAGCTGGAGCTTTGCCAGTGACGTGGAAGAGAGTCATTGACCTTCTACTTGCCGTGGGCTCGGCGCAAGATGTGGAGCACCAGCACCATCACCATCATCTCTTGCTGATCTTTGTGCTGCATCTGCTCAGTGGACCTTTGCCATGGCCTTGGAGAAAGACAAGGGATTAAACTTCTTTTTTGGAGATGAAGAGGCAAGATGCAGTTGTTCAGAGCAAAGTTTAGAATGCTTTCCAAATGTCACCCACACCACAACACCCAGTGCTGGTTTTTTTCTTTTATTGCATGACCCAGTTTGCTTTCTGGGCAGTGAAAGCAACTCGTGTCAGCCCAACACTTTGTGGTCCTGGCCTTGAATCCATCTCCAGCCTAATTCCTGTCTTGCCCTTTTGCTTTACCTTTTAGACCTCTGACTGCACCGGAGTTGGAGCATCTCCCATCTCATTGCCTTTTCAAGCTGAGCTCTGGCCATCAAAGTGCACTGATAAAACACAGCAAGAGCAAACCTCCCCATGCTCGAGTACATGGAGTCTCTGAGGATGCTTTTCCTGAGGGTCTCAGGATGTTTTTCCTGATTTACTCTGTCTGCACTGCCCTGTTGGCAAATCCTACCCCTTGGGTTTTGATAGGTGGCAGTAGGGTGAGCTTTTAGTGCCCTGCAAGGATCTTATCCCATTAGCTTTGTTGGTAGTTAAAATAAAATCTTGCTGCCATTTGTCCTCAAAAGTTGAAAATCTTCACGGTCAGGCTGGATTTGCAGAACTTTTGTAGTCTGTGCCACCTCTGAGAGGGACAAAAAGTTGATTTCTGGCTTGCATTTCCCTGGGAATATGCATCCAGAACCCACCAGAGCTTTGATTTGAATCTTTACACACCCACATCACCTTGCACCAGATTTTCCCCGGATGTTACTTCAAATATTAGTATTTCTCTATCAGTAAATTGCTGTTTGTGTTTCTCAAAGTTCAGGGTAATAAATTCCTGAGGAAAGATTGAGATCCTGAGGATTTTAGAGGTGCTTAAGACAGTGTTAAGATCGTTCAAGCATCAGGTTACTGCAGGTGGTGGAAATAAGGGCTTTGTCACGTGTCCAGCTGGGAGCACTTGAGCTGTTCTACATTCCCGGTGTCTTTTGGGGAATATAGAAAAATATCTGGAGATTTGGGGTGTTCAGGGTGTGTGTGTAGCTCCAGACTGAACTGGGACCCTGGCTGGAATCTTGGGAGTGGCCCAGACCTGGGCTGCTCCCCCTTTCCCAGGTCAGAGCTGGGAAGGCAGTGGAGTTTCCAGGCTATCCCAGCTGTGTCCATGCAGGAATGAACACGTGGGGCATCACTGGGGTGTGGCTGAGTGTGCTACGAGAAGGTGGGCTTGGTCACAGAGGTCCTGAAATGGGCACTGGAAGATCCATTAATTCAAGGAAATGCTGAGGGCTGTGCTCTGTGAGCTGAGCCTGCACAGGGGTGGGGGCTGAGGAGCACAAACGAGAGAAAACCAGGGATGGAGAACTCCAGTTTGCTGTTTCCCCCCCCCCCCCAAATAATTCAGCTCATTCCATTTGGAGAATCTGAATGATGTCAGAGAGAACAAAGTCTCTTCCACATGATCCAGATGCTGCTTCCATACACCCCCCCCACCCCCAATAAAATGAATAAACTATGCCCACGAGTTTCATTCAACATTATCATTTCTGTCCTCTCTGAAAGGCTTTTGATAAGTAGCTTAATCCAAAAGCACTGTGGAGTTGGGTGGTTCTTTAAAATTTTTCTGAACAGAAGCTCCTATCCCAAAGGAAAGCCCTTCTAAACCCTGATAATCTCACTTTAGTCTGATGGTTAATTAATTTTTATTTCAGTCGCTCTCTTTCAGGGAACCTGAAGTGTTTTGGAGGAAGAAACAGAAAATGGGAACATTGTGAATTCTCACCAAAAATCCCTAATTAGAATTCATTTTTAATCAATGGCAACGAGACATTGGGAGCTGTTGAGCTGCTTCTCATCTTGCTGGGGGTTTTAGTTTCTTATTTGTATTTCATCTAAAATAAAAACAGAAAGCACATACTTGGTTTTTATATGTAGAGAAGATTTTAAAGCTCTTTTTTTTCCCCCTTCTATTTATGAAAGTTTTCCAAAGTGGCACGGTAAGATTTCCAGATGCTAAAAGCAGAAAAACCTGTCAGCTGTGTCTTAAAGAAACAACTACTGAATTATGATCTAGGAGCTTACAGACTTTGAACTGATATGTGAAATGGCAAGTTAATTTTGGGTTTTAAGCCCGTGTTTTCAGGTGTGTGGAGCCTTTCTCTCTGGAACTGCTGATTTGTGGAGTGTCTCCAGTCCATGGTAGAGATGTGCTGCCTTGGGTGTTAAATAACTTTATTCTCCAGGATCTTTATTTCAGTGGGAGCATTTTAATAAGGTGCAATTAACAGTCCCTCAACAGTGTTCTGTGCCTGGAATGCTGACTTTGAGCAATGTAAGCAAACACAAATGCCTGGTGTGTTTTTCTCTGTTGGCACCTTGGGCACCTTCAGTGGAGCAGAGACTCTGCCCTGCCACTGCAGAGCCAATAAAGATGTTTTCTCATGGGTCTCACAGCAGCAGAAAGTTTGGCCCTTAAACATCTTATTCTCTGAGCTGTTGTGGTGGTTTTCACCTGGTGTCCACCCAAACCTCCAGGCCCCCAAGGAGAAAAGGAAAAAAAACAGCTGAGAGATAATGGCAAAACAAACTCAGAGGGGATAAATACTTAAATTTATTACTAACAAGATAAGAACTAAAACTAAAAGTAATAAAACTAAAAAGTAGGAAATAAATCAGTCCTAAGAACACCCCTCTCCTCCCACCCCTCCCTCCCTCCAGCAGTTCCAGGGAGCAGGGAATGGGAGGTTTGCGGGTGGGTGTTGTTGCTGCCATTGCTCTTGTCCTGGGGGTCACTCCATGGGGGGCAGTCGGGTCTCTGCCCCCCGATGGGCTCCGTGGGCTGCAGGGGGACAACCTGCTCCCCCACGGTCCTGCCCACGGGCTGCAGGGGGGCCACAGCTCTGAGTCCTTCCCCTGCTCCCCTGGGGTCCCTCCCACGGGGGACAGTCCTCAATAGACTCTCCAAGGTGAGTCCATCCCCTGGGCAACACTTCTGCTGGGGGGAAAACCTGCTCCAGGTGGGTCTCCTTCTCCAGGAGTCCTGGCTGCAAGTCCCTTCCAGGATCTCGCTCCATCCTGGGCCTCCCCCAGGGCAACAGCTCCTTCTGCATCCACCTGCTCCTGCAGGGGGGTCTGTGCACCCCGAGGGATCTCCACGGGCTGCAGGGAGAGGGGAGGGGAATAGCTTTCAGTCCTTTCCCCACCCTGCTCCAGCGTGGGGTCCCTCCTTCTCCTCCTCCTGCTCCCACCTTGGTCTCTGTGTTGTTGTCTCATGGCTGGAATTTTTCAACTGCACCACACTCCTAAATTCTTAACTATGTGATCCCAGAGGTGTGACTGGGATTCTTAATTGGCTCAACTTTGGCCACCAGCAGGAGGTCCCTCCTGGCCCTGGCTGTCCTTGGCTCCACAGGACAGGAGAAGCTTCTGGCAGCTTCTACCAGAAACCATCCTGGAAGCCCCCCCTGCTACTAAAATTCAGCTCCAGAAAGCCCTGACAGCTGTCCGTGCTGGGTGAGGTTTTCCTACCTCATGTTCTTCTGCTAAGAGATGCTGTGGCCATGAAGATCCATGTGGTGGGGAAGGCAAAGGTGGGCTGTGTGTGTTTGGAATCACTCTGAGGGAAGGAAGGATGGGAATAATTAATGGAAATAATGGATAATTCATCAGTTACTTCTCTTCTATCTGTTCCATGATAAAACCTCTCCTGAGAGCAGGGCATGGTGCAGGTGTTTCCCAGGACAGCCCTCGGGCTGTGCTGCTCTGCCAAGGCTGATTCACCCACGCCAGGCAGTTTGTTCTGATTTGCTTCCCCGCTCAAGTTGCTTGAAAAAATGTTTTGTGCTGTTGACCCTTTCAATTGTTTGTGGTTTTTTTAAAAAAAATTGAAGTTATCCTGTTGAAAATGTAAGAAGAAATTACAGCTTATCAACCCCCTGCCTGTGAAATTGAAATCTGACTCCAAATCCATCCTTTTCTTGATCTGAATTCCATCACTTCAAAGTTTTGCAAAGGAATATTACAATTATTTCCAAGGCTGCAGCTTTTTTTTGGTTTCCTTTTTTTTGGTTTCCTTTTTTTTGGTTTCCTTTTTTTTGGTTTCCTTTTTTTTGGTTTCCTTTTTTTTGGTTTCCTTTTTTTTGGTTTCCTTTTTTTTGGTTTCCTTTTTTTTGGTTTCCTTTTTTTTGGTTTCCTTTTTTTTGGTTTCCTTTTTTTTGGTTTCCTTTTTTTTGGTTTCCTTTTTTTTGTTGTTGTTTTTTTTTTTTTTGTTTTTTTTTTTTGTTTGTTTTTGGTTTTTTTTTTTTTTCCTGGCAGGTTTTGTGCTCTTAATTTTTATCTTAACACTTGTAGCGTTCCAGTGTTTGTGGGTTGAGGTTTCACATTCAGTTTCAGCGTGGATTTCTTCTCAGTGTTAAAAGGCAATTAGCAATTTACTGTTAACATGCTTAGAAATGTGCCTGGCTTTTTTATTTGGATGCAGACTGTAGGTGTGTGGGAATTCTCAAGGGAACCAGAAGTGCTGAGACTGAGTAATTAGTTCTGTGTTGTCTGTGAGGGCTTAAATATGTTCCTCAGGAATCATCAGCTCAGAGGCAGAAGTTTTGAATACCAGGAAATTTGTCTCATAAAAGGAGTCAGAATAGATGGGGGTCGTTAAAATGAGGGGGAATGTCTAAGCTGGGAGGGCTCAAAGAGTTTGAGGAATTATTTTCCCTGTGTTATGGCCTTGGAGTGATTCTTTGGGAAAGTGCTGGGAAAACCACTGCAGCCTGAAGGTAACCCTGAGAGTTTTCCTACTAACTGTACTTTTTCATGATGATTTAAGGAAAGCTGCAGCTGCCTAAAAATCCCCCAATGCGCTTGGGTGCTGTTGGTGCCCCCTCAGGCTCCTCCTGCCACCACTGACACTGCAAAATGCAACTTGGAGCCACCTTTGCAGCCCGTGTGTCTCCCCTCAAAGCCAGTGAACCAGCAGCTTTTGCCCCTACAGCATTTGGAGTTCCCTGCCCTGGGGGTGGGTGGGAAACACCTCCACTGAGCACAAGGTCATGGTGATGTTGAGGATTGTCCCATGTGTCGTCCCTTTTCTTTTCCTGCCCCAGAAATACCAGGCAAACCTTGAACTGGGCTGAACTGCAGTGGAAAAGCTGAGCCACCTGCAGTGTTACGTTGGCCGGTTGGTCTCCAGGCACAGGTCCCAAGATGGGAAGCAAACCAAAGGACCACCTTGTGGGAAGAGCAGAGTTCAAGGGCTGCTGAAGTGACTGAAGTCAAAATGCACCTTAATTCCCTCCAGTTGCCTTCCCTGGAATGTTGTTTGGGACTGCAGGCAGGTTGTGCTGAGCCTGTGAGGGGCAGCAGAGCTTCAGGAGCCGTGGGGCGAAAGGGGAATGATGATCCAGTGACCCCACGTGGGATTTTTGGGGTTATTTTTTTTGCTGTTCATCATTTTTCCTCTTCTTTGTGCTGTTCTGACCCAAGTGAGAAGTGCAACGTTGTAGAGAATCATAGAATCACAGAGTGGTTTGGTTTGGAAGGGACCTCAAAGCTCATCCAGTCCCAAGGGACACCTTTCACTCTCTCAGGTTGCTCCAAGCCCTGTCCCAGTTGGCCTTGGACACTTCCAGTGGTGGAGAAGACAACACAAGGGCTTTCAGAGGGTACCCACACTAGTCAAGAAAAAGAGGAGGAGGAAGGCAAAGTGTGCTTTAAGAGTGTTTTATTTCCAAGAAATGCAGTTTGCCTCAAGGAAACCTTGAGTTGAAGCCACCCTGTTGTGGCCATGGGAAGGTGGAGTTGTCCTTTCACAGCCATCTGCTGGTTGTGACCCACCCCAGGGTTTGTCACAGCAGAGTGTCCTGCTTTCCACTGCCTTGCCTGGGAATTCAGTGGTACAAGACAGAGGGAAAAAAAAAAAAGAGGAATCCCTAGAAAAGCAGAAGGGATTAAAGATGGCAAATGTTGTCCTTGTGAGTGGGAGGTGTTATCAGGCCCAGATGTGAGTTTGTTCCTCTCTGCAAACCTCAGCAGGGGATGCTCAGATGTCCCACCTGCCTTGGGAGCTGGGACCTGGCACTGCCACTTCCAGGCTGGCAGTGCTGGGCAGAGATTTTACCCAAAGAGAGGGATTTTCCCCAGTTGGCAGTAACCCAGGCAGGACACTGGGCTGGAGTTTGCAGCTCATGCTTAACAAGAAATAAATCACAAATGGAAACGTTGAGTGTTCTCCAGCAGCGCACTGCTGAGCTGCAGCTGAATTTAGACACACGGCAAAGACTTCCTCCCTACACCTTCCCAAAAGTTTGTTTTTCACCATCTCACCTTTGAGAGTCCGAAGAAATTGGCACTTGGAATATTTTCCTTTTGTTGTTGTCATCTTTTTAGGAAGATAAAAGTCTTCCTTTTGACGTGGGGGATAACATTAGGGATTTCAGGTGTCCTTTTTAACTCTATCAAAAATATTGACTGTCTTCCTTATTTTTTCCCCCACGGGCAGCAGAGCTGGCAGATGACAAAGTCTCTGAGGGAAACAGAAGGGTTTGTCTGAGAGTAGAAAGGTGGATGAGAATTTGTTAAACATTTACTGGTTTATTTTTTGTTTCTTAGTTTTTGGTGGAAACAAAGCCTGTTGTGTGTGGGTTGCTTTCATAACAATCTCCTCTTCAGTGTTCCTAACATGTAATTAGGGACCCACCGTGTTCTCAGGCTCTGTTGGGTCCTTGATAACTTCTAAGGAAGGTTTTTTTTCCAGTGACTTTCCCATGTCCTGCTTCTGTACAACCTGAGACAATCCATCCCTTCACCCACAGCAGTTACAGCCATTGCACATGAAAATATCAGATTTAGGCCGAGTGAGATCCAAAGGTAGAGGAATTGCAATATATGTATATGATATTAAGACTCTTGATTCCAAGCCTTTTGTTTCCTCCCTTCCTTGGATTCCTTGGAGTGTGTGAGGTTGAAGTTGTGACTGTGTGACCAGAGGTGATGGAGAGGGGCTGTTCCCAGGGGGGTTTGTGTCACCCCCCTGTCACCCAGCTCACAACAGGCTTGGTTTCATTCTGCTGCAGTTCAGTGCCCTCTGCTCTCTCCACACTGATGTGCCCACCCTGTTATTTTTTCTGCTCTGCCAAAAGATTTAGAAGTATTTAAGATTTTTCTTTAAAAAGCAGCTCAAACATCATCTGATGTGTATTTGAATTAGCAGTGTGCAATGAAGGTGCTGAGACTCACCTGGATGGTGGGAAATGAGTAAGGAAAGAAGTGCTGGAATTGGTGGTGCCCTCTGAGACTGCTCCTTAATAATTTGAAATTATGTTATAATAAAATGTGAAGGAGAAGGGAAAAGAATAATCTGTTTTCTCTTTGTGTACTCTCCATCCCCCAGAACTAAGTGTATGAAACCTCACATAATAAGAAAGAGGGGGCATTTAAATGAAGAGGAACGTTTTTCCCCTGGTTTCAGGTTGCAGTAAAATGTCCCGCTCATCACTGAGGTGGTCTGGGTCACTTGCTTTTAGCTCAGAAAAGTGTGGCCTCTAATTAAAGGTGTCCCTTTGTGTGCTGTAATTGAACTTGTCCCAGTCCCTGCGTGGGGCAGGAGGTGACCCCACAGAGGGCCATGTGGTGTCCCCTGGCTGCTCCATCCCAAGTCCACCCCAAGGCTCAGGGCTCAGGACTGTGTCCAGCTGGTTCTGGAATATCTGCTTCCTCCCCGGCTTTATCTCAGCAGCTCCAGCTGCAGAGATAAGGGATGGCTGGGGGTGGGTGGTGCTGTTTCTCTCGGTTATCTCTGGGTGAGTTACACGACAGACACGTTGATAAGGGAAAGAAAGGTGGTTTTTAGTCGGTACTTTTTGATAAATCGGGAAAAAAATAGCAGAGCATTGTTACTGAGGGAGTGTTCCATTCTGCCTTTAAAATGTAACTTGAAACTCAGATGCGTTCTGATTTCTTTTAGAGCTGTGAAACACACTGTCTTAATTCTTTATGCTCCAAAGGCAGTCAGAAGTATTCCTAAAGACAGTGGTATTTTGGATGAAAATCAGTCCTTTAATATCAGTTGATAGAGTTCTTTTGGGCTGACAGGTAGCACTTAAAAATGCTTGTCGTATTTTTCCCCCCCGGTTGTCATCTGACAACAGCGCAACGAAAATCAGATTCTAAAGCAACAGAAACTAAATATTAGGAAAGATGAAAAAGTGATCAACAGACAAAGCAAAAGCTGGTTAGTAAAAGACACGCAAGATCTGTCAGAACCGAAAGAACGCCTCCTGCTGACATTAAGCAGATGTAGGTCGTGGTTCCAGCCCTTGTTCTGGGAAGCGCTGACGCACTTGGCTTGTTTTTTTTTGGAGAAGAAACGGAGTGACAATTCCACTCCAGTGGTAAAAAACAACAGGCGAGTGTCGAATCTCTCATTTCAGGCAGAAGAACGCGGTTTTGGAAACTGTGTAGCTGGAAACTAAGGGAGGAGGGGGAGGCTCCCCGGTGTGGCATGAAGCGCTCTCAGCCTCATCAGCCGCCGCTCCCCGGGTGGGTTTGATTCGGGGCACCGCGATGTCCTTCGTGCTTCAGAGCCACGCAGAGCACAACAGAGCTGCACTTTCAGCTCTCTAATCGACTCTGATATTTTCCTTCCCTCCGAGCCTCCGTTAGAGGCAGGGAGGGTTTTGCAGCCGGCGCCTTGCGGTTTGTCGGAACGCAGAGAACATTTCAGCGCATCTCGTAGCCCGTCCGAAGAATCCCCCCAAGCTCCCTTGAAACGCCACCTGACCCCGAACTCCTTTTGCTCCCCCTGCAATTTGTCGCGCTTCAGACTCGGCTAAATCCGCCCATTTCTCACTGTCCTCGCCCACAGCAGCTGTCGCTGCGCCGCTCGTGCCTCCAGGACTCTTGGTGGCAGCATCCTCCAAGTTACAGGGCTGAGATGCTTCGAGGTGCGGAGCTGAGAGACTCCCCCGCTGGGTCACGCTCGGAAACAGCACCACAGAACCCCTGGGAAAGGAGGGACACAACAGGTCCATAAAGTCGTGGTTAATTCTACACTGCCTGGAAGGATGTGTGGGATGAAACCCATTGGAGAAGCTTCCACGTGTGGGTCCAGCCACCGGAAAGGGGACAGGGCAGGTGGAGAAGTTCCTTCTTTGGTTGCCTACAGAGTTGAGCAGATCCTTTGCTCAGTGTCTTGTCCTTTATTGCAGACTCCTGGTTACAAGTTCAAAGGGCTTCTGGATTCTTCTCGAATCTGAGAGATGGTTGAGGTTCAAATTGTGGACAATCTCTGCTTTTGAAAGAGGAGTTTGAAAGAACTTTTGGTGCACCATGAGAGAAGTTTCCACTGTCACAGTTAACCATTCAGCTGGGGAGGATACTTTGCAGCTTTTATTGGATTTCTTTATCAATCTATCATCTATTTATTTCAATTTAGGGGAAATTAAGGAGTTCTTTGGAATTGCATCCTCTCATTGAGTTTGCATCTGATACATTAAATGCAGATATATTGAAATTCAGCTTATCCAAACCCTCAGCTCTCCTTGTAAAGAGCTGGCTAAGTTGTTGCCAACCTCCTGGTCTGCTGGGAGGTGGGATAACTCCACAGAAGGTTCTGGTTTCTCAAAGCTGTTTTGTTCAGAATTTTCAAAATAATTCAAGAGGTTGATGATTCTCATCATTAATTTTATCTAACACAAGAATATTTGACTGGGTAATTAAGAGGAGTTGTTCCAGTTTGAGGCATCTTTCAAATATTATTTATTATTATTGTTGTTTACAGTCATTGTGTGAACTGGATCATTTTCACTTCAGTTTTTCAATTATAAGTGAAAGGGATGAATTCAGAAGACCCTGAAAAATTATTTGTGCATATTTTAGAACGAAAAGATTTCTAAACATTATGATATTTAATATCACAGGTAAGAGAACAGAGGCCATGAAATCCACAGAAGTAAAAAAAAAAAATTGAGGATCAATTTAAAACATTTTTTATTATTTGAAACATAAACAAATATCTGCTGCTTTTGCCTCCTTCAGCTTCAACATTCAGCTTCAAAGAGGAGGAGGATGGTTCAAGTGCTGCATTGGATATCTGGGATGCTTTAGCTGATGCAGAAAATGCAAGAGAGTCTGTGCACTGATCTGCCTGACAGCTGGGAAGGAGCTGAGGAGGGCTCAGTGACACATCAACTCTTTGCTGGCAAAGCTGCCTCTCGCACAGATGCTTTGGGTCTTCTCTGCTAAGGAAACTGTGGGTGGCTCTTGGCAGCTCTGCAGAGTCACTGGTGGCCTGTGATCCTCTAAACCTGTGCTTCCCATGGGTGTTGGGCAGGAAGGGGGGTGTGTAGGACCAGGGGTTACTGGGATTACAGCCCTGCATATCCTGCTCCTCCTTTTGTTGCTTGTGGTGACTCAGGCACGGTGGGAGGAGTTAGTTCCTCCTGTGAAAGATTGCAGAAGTTTATGCAATGGACAGACTGTAATTAAGTTTAGATTTGTCAGTGGGGAAGTTTTCTACTCATTTGGGGGTGCAGTCTCTAAGCTGGCAACGCTTTCACAGAGCAGTTCAATAGTGGGTCTTTCTTTGGTTAGGTCTTAGCAACAGAACAGATCTCCAGTCTGGTCCAGTGGTCCAGAGCAACCTGGTGTGGTGGAAGGTGTGCCTGCCCATGGCAAGGGACTGGGAATAGAGGATTTTTAATATCCCTCCCAATCCCAAACCATTCTATGGTTCTGTAACTGCACAGTGACTCTCCCCTGCTATTTTTGCAGTGCTTTGTGGCTGTGATGTCTGCAGGGCATCCCTTCCTTTGCCACTTTCCCGACCCTGTTTCCCATTTCCCTGAGTTCACTTTTCCCTGATTCCCTACATTTAGCTTTGCACAGAGGGTGCTGCTCGAGCTGCTGCCTCATGGCTTTTTTTGCTTTGCTTTCAGGCAGGTTTTGAGCTCTGCTGTTGAAACCTGTTCCAGGAACCTGAGGCAGCAGATTCAGCAGTGCCCAGGTGCCTGCACCCACTCTGCGTGGCACACTCGCAGCCTAAAGTGATCAGAGAGATGCCCCTGGCAACGAACTGAAGGGGTTGGGTAAGGGTAGAACCCACCACCACTGGAAATGGGCTTTGTTATTGGTTTGCCTCTTCAGCAGTGCAGCCTCGGAGGGTTTTATCTGTAAACAATGTGTGTTATCTGCACATAATGTGGGTTTCTCTCACTCCAAAAAGTATAATTTGCTCCTGTGACAGCAGATTGGGCTTTTGTTTCTTGATGCTTCCAGTTTATCAGCCAAAACAGAGGATTTGCCTGCATAATCTAGTGGGTCACACGAAGGCCAAACACAAAGTTACCCCAAATTCACCCTGAATCCTGTGTAGCCTTCCCTTGCTGCTGTTGAAAGGAGACGTGACTCCTTCCCCCTCTCAGGGCCTGGAGGAAGAAGTTCCTGTCACCTTGGGATCTGTGTCCTGCTGCTCATCCCAGAGGATTCTAATCTCTGCAGTTAGCTCTTCTTTCATAGGCGTGGATGAAAGAGCTCTGCACAGATGGGTAACAGTTTTTATCCACATTTCTCAGCATAGTTACATCAGGAGGAGTAATTATTTCTATCAGTAAGATTGTGACAGCCACCACATATTATGGAAATTTCCTTCATTGAAACGTTGACGTTTCCCCCCCTTTTGTTTGATTCTTGCAGCAACACAAAGAATAGTTTAGAAATGTAATCGCAATCTCTAGAAGGAATATCAGCAGCCTGGCTATGGAGCTGAATCACATCAGAGCCTTGGGAATAGAGCCACCTAGAAAAGAAAAGGAGCAGCAAGACCATCCCAGTCTGAGCAGTTGTCATTTGTCAGGGAAGGTGAGGGGAACGTGTGCTGAGCCACCACTGACCCACCCCCAGGGCAAAGGCAGGCTGGCAGTGATGACTTTGGAGAACTCACAAGGTGGTTCTGGAACAGCAGCAATTCCTTCCTTGCTGGTGCCTCAGGATTTCAGAGACTTGCAGATTTTTATATGGCTATAAGGTTTCTTCCATTCTGAAGCAGTAGCTGAGACCTTCTGACCTCTGTGACACATTCTGTGCCATGGGGAAAGCAACAGCCAGACCACCTTGGCTGAAACTCCTGTAACCAAAGCTGGGATTATAAGAAGTCACTTTAGTCAAAACAAGAAAGAAGGCCCAGGAACCTTGGAGGAGCTCCAGAAAGAAGATGTAATGCAAAGAAGATGAAGTACCAGGGGTCCTGAGACCTCGGACTCAGTTTCAGATAAGGCGCGTTGTGAGGTGGGTCTGGGGAGCTTCTGGGGATGGGATGTAACCTTTAAATGGGATAATTAAGCAGTGTTATAAAATTAGTAAGACCCCTATGGTAGGGAGAGAAGCAGTGATGCTCAACTCTGCTCATCTCCAGCATGTTCCTGCACGGAAGGATCCCCCTCACCCCCTTGGGGACCCATGAAGAACCTCAAGTCCTGCTTGAAGAACACGAGGACAGTATTGGGGCAAGGATGTGTTTCTCTATGTGCTTTTACAATTGGTACCCCTAAAACCCTGTAAGTGAAGAACTCCTCTCTACCTTACCCAGATAATGCTGTCTTGGAACGTTTTTCCATAAAATTTCAGGCAAATTTCTTGTGGCCCTTCACCCCTGGCCAAAGGCAAATCTCCAGAGGCCCCAAAAACAAAGGCTTCTCCCCTCCCTCCCAGTGCAGGGAGAAAAAAAACCCACCCTGAATGAAAAGTGAGTTCTAACACTACTGAAGCAGCATGAATTTTTTTTTTTTAGTGTCACTTGAACCTCATAAAAGTCTCATGGGAATTCTAATGAGAGTTTTACAGGAGGGGCTCACACAGGTTCATTTTTGAGTCCTGTTTTCACGTGTTCTTTGTGAACCTAAAACTTTCCTGTGGACTGACCCTCAAAACTCCTGTCAGCAGCTCTCTCACATCTGCACTGGGAAATGTAAGAGTTATAGAGTAAGGGCTTTTCATAAGGATTAGAATAAATGTAATCCTGCAGCAATATGGGGTGGAAAAATATGTGTGTGTGTTCATATTCCAGTATCTCTGCAGTACAGAAATACTAGTCCAAGGCACCCCAGAAATAGGTGTAGATCATCTTAAATGCAACTGAGGGCCTTACACTTCAAAGCAAAGCATATTTTAGGTTGAAAAAGAGCAATTTAACCTCCTGACACTTGAAACTGGGATAATTATCTTTTATTAGTATGTAATTGTAGTGCATGAGCACGGAGATATTACCTGGAAATAATTACTGGTTAAAAGCAGGTGTGATTTGTGGAATGCTTTTATGTCTGCAAATTTAAAATAATTGGCTTGTCTATGAAAATATGCATTTGCCTATGGAGCGTAATAGAACTGAAATGTTTAATTCTTAATTTTAGTAAGTACCAGTTGAACCTTATTTAAACGTTGGTGGATATTTTCTTGCCAAATCCTGAGTGCATCTTCAAGTGCTTAATGTGGAATAGGCTGTGCTGAAAAGGTGTTTGAGTCCAGGTAAGGAATAACAAGAAAGTTGTTGAATTAACAAATTCCTGCCTGGTTTTGGTCCTCCTTGGGTCATTTAGGCAACGAGATACAGATGGTGAAGAGCATTTCTATTGCATTTCATGGTTCCACCACCCTCTTTAAGAAGGTTCTAATGACAAGATGGAAGGGCTGAATTTTTCCCCCCTCGATGCAGAGTGGGCATTTCAACCCAACTTCCCAGAGAACAATTCCCATGGTGCTTCCCAAACCCACCCCAGCTGGAGCTGATTCATTCTCCCTGTTTTTGGGATGGCTGTAGGGATCATCCGCAAGTGGGAAAGGGAGCAAACCTGCTGTGAGAGGTCTCCCAGCAGCTCGTAGAGTGGTGGGTGCTGACCATTGGGCAGAGGTGGTGTTACAGGGTTAGGACATGCATGTTGGGTATGATAATTGCACGTGTATGATAAACACACATCATGGATCCCAAGAAGCAGGACCAGAAATTCAGGGTTTGTAGGAAGAGGAAGTGATTTCCTAATTAGAATGACTGCAGGATGGAAAAAGTGATGAGCTTTTGAGCTTTCCTCTTCTTGGAGCTAAGATTTGTTCTTTCCGTCAACACAACGTGCTGTCAGTGCTTTCACCACCAGCACTTTCTGTTCCAGCAACTCATTCCAGTCCAAGAAACTGGGAGCACAGGGAAATTTAAGCAGAAAGGACTGGGGAGTCAATAACAGGTAGAATTTTACAACTGATTTAATGCAAAAGCCTCAGTTATGGAGCACCTCATGGGCAGAACTTTGAGTGTGTCACATCCCAAAGTTTGTGTTTAAAGACCCGACAGGATTACGATGCTGCTGTTCAGAAAGTAGGAAACTACCACTGTGCAGAAGTGGAAAATACCTGCTCTTGTGCTGATGGAGCTGTCAGGGGACTCTGGCTTGGAAAAAAAAACCTAGCTCTGGAATCAGGGAAGCTGTGCTGACATAAGCTGGAGGAAAACAAGGGTGAATTCAGCCTCCAAAATGTCATGGAAGATCTTGGGGGCTGTGGGAGAGGTGAGTTTCCAGGTAAGCATTTCATATTTCCTGCACTGACTTTTAGCACTAGTGTCACCACTAATAACAGTGTCATGGGAGTTCTGCTGGGGAATTCTGCTCGTGGCTCCTTTCACATTTTAACCCAGTGAACACTTTAACCATCCCTTACAAAATTGCTCAGCTTTGCCAGCTGCTCTTCCACCAGAAATGAATCCAACTCTCAGGGCTGAGAGGTTCAGACCTGTCAAAAAGCAATGATAGAGACTTGAAACTCTTCTGGGGAAGGAATTGAATAGAGATATTCTCATGCCTCTGACTGCCCTAACTACTGAGCAGTCAAATACATGGGAGTGATATTTGTTCCCCCACTTTTTTTTGTTCGTTTGTTTTTTTTTGGGGGGGGTTTTTTTTAGGGTTTTTTTGTTGGTTTTTTTTGTTTGGTTGGGTTTTTTTCTTTTTTTTTTGGTGTGTGTGTGTGTGTGTTTTTTTTTTTCTTTTCTTTTCTTGCTAGCTAAGCTAAAAAATCCTGTTTGGTTAGGATGTTAGTAAGTCTTTTTCCTTGATGCATGGAGCAGTTTTTGGGTTTGATTTTTTTTCTCCTTCTTTTTCTTTAATCCTCTGTCCTTTCCTGAACTTATCCAAGTGACAGCAAAAATTCAGTATATTTAAAATCCAACCCTTTGAAATGTGAACATCATTAAAAGTCAATGTTAAAATTAAGGCAACCTCTTTTGGCAAACTTACCCTTGCACAAGTGTCAGGAAAAATGAAGCTTTGCAGGCAAAGCGTGCTGAGATGCACAGTCATTTTGGGAACCGCTTTTCCATGGGATCACAGAAAATGCAGACACAGAGATAGCAGCTGATTGCCTTTCACTGGGGAATAAAGTTTAGCTTTGAAAATTCCTTGGTAGTTGCTGCCTTCGTTAAAGGTTTTTAATGAGCAAATGCTTTGATTCTCAGTTAAGTGGGAGTTACTAAAACAGTTGTCCTGAAGTTTTTGTAAAAAACCAAAAGATGTAAATAATTGTGGTTTTATATACATCAGGAGGAGTAAGTATAGGGAAATATTCTGTCTTAATAACAGGCTTAACAAGGGAAGGCAATAAATCATTTCTGATTACTGGTCCTGCCACTTCCATGTTTCCTGATTCTACTCTTCCAAACTGAGAATTCTTTGCAAAGGGATTGCTTTTGTCCCTCTTCCGTTCTGTGGGATGTGTTGCTGCACAAAGCCATGTGTGTCCCTCAAACCACTCCCCTGCCTTTGGGATCCAGACCAGCGTGTTGCTGAAGATGATGGAGGACTTTCCAGAGCCATCTGGACCATTGCTGTCATAGGGAAGCCTGAAGTTCTTCCAGGGAAAAACGTGGAGCAAAGGGATTCCTGGTGTGGCTACTCCGCTGAGTTCAGTGTTGATTACTTTTGGATCTCTCTCTGGTTCAAGAGCTGGCATCCAGCTGCCAGGTCTGACAAGTGTCCTGGTTAGAGTGTCCAGGACCAGTTGGTCACTGTGTGGTTGTGTGTTCTAAACCCTCTGTGTCATTGTCTCATGAACTGCCCACCATGGCCCATTGGCAGCAGCTGCCCAGGGCACCCCCAACCCCTCAGGGCACAGGGGGGTGTTTGGGAACTCCTGGGGGATAAGGAAGTGTTCCTGTCCCCACACCAACGACTCAGGTGTGAGAACTCCCCTCTGGGGGGCCAGCAGCACCTTCACCCCCACCTGAGGGGTCATGTCTGCTCAGAGGCCATCAGGGATGCCAAAAATATGCCCTGATTGACCTCACAGAGTAAATCACCCCTTGGGAAACTCTCCCCACCCTGGGGGAGGGACTGGGTGTTCCCATCGGAATCCAAGCAGAGATAAGCTTGGAGTTTTGGGACTGGGACCGCTGGTGGCATCCAGAGGAGGAGCAGAGCCTCACCAGGACTGGGACTGCCACTCTGGACCAGCCTGCCCATCATCCTCAACAGCAGGTTCCTTCTTTCTCTTTACTTTGAACTCAGGGGTCCACGTGGTGCTCAGCACAGGGGTTGGTGAGCTCCATCCTGCTCGTGCCCCCCTGGGCTGGGCTGCACAGCTGCTTTTGGGGGTCACACCAGTTTTCCTTCTCAGTGTATTTATTGTGATCTTTTTTTATTAAATTGTTCTTCTGCCTTGCAATCCCATTCTGAGTTGGATTCATTTTTCCTGCTGGTTTAACTCTAAACCAGGAGGATTATTGAGAAGTTAAATCTTTGAGGATGGTGTAGGAAAAACCTTCCAGGGTTGTTTGGAAGATGCATCTCCTGCCATCGCTTTAGGAGAGCACCTGGTACACAAAGGTAAATAAAGAAAGGCAATTTACATTCCTGGAAATTAAATTGGGTCTTTTATTTTTACCTGTCCCTTGAGGCTGGTGAGTGATGAGTGGACCAGAGCCTGAGGTCTCTGTCCTGCTCCACTGTGTGCTCACAATGCCCACTTTGCTGCTGTGCCTGATCGTGCTGGGTGGAAGGGATGAAGACGTTCAGGAATTGAGGACATTGGCAAACTGTGGGGCTGAGAATTTGGGTGCACAGACAGAATCAGGGAATGGTTTGGGTTAGAAAGACCTTAAGCACCATCTTATTACACCCCCTGCCCATGGACAGGGACACCTTCCACCAACCCAGGTTGCTCCAAGCTCTGTCCAACCTGGACATGGACACTCCCAGGGATGGGGCAGCCTCAGCTTCTCTGCCCAACCTGTGCCTGGCCCTGCCCACCCTCCCAGGGAGGAATTCCTTCCCAGTATCCAATCCAACCCTGCACTCTCTCAGTTTGAAGCCATTCCCCGTGTCCTGTCACTTCATCCTAACTCTGTCTTTATTTTCAAC
The DNA here is from genome assembly GCA_013399695.1 of Formicarius rufipectus. Taxonomy (NCBI): domain Eukaryota; kingdom Metazoa; phylum Chordata; class Aves; order Passeriformes; family Formicariidae; genus Formicarius; species Formicarius rufipectus. The sequence goes on from VXAU01001357.1 coordinate 24,216, forward strand.
TCCCTTCAGGTCCTGGAAAGCCACAGTGGGGTCACCCCAAAGCTTCTCTTCTCCAGGTTGAACCACCCCAGCTCTCCCAGCAGAGCTGCTCCATCCTTTGACCATCCTGGACACTCCCAGCTCTCCCAGCAGAGCTGTTCCATCCTCTGACCATCCTGGACACTCCCAGCTCTCCCAGCAGAGCTGCTCCATCCTTCTGACCATCCTGGTGCCTTCTCTGGCCTCTCTCCAGCAGCTCCATGTCCTCCCTGTGCTGGAGGCAGCTCTGCAGTTGGGGTCTCACCTGAGATGAGGGGCAGGATCACCTCCCTCAAAACCCAATTGGTCTCACAGTTTTACTTGTTGCCCACCTGCCCTGATGTCACTCAAGCAGAGCACACTGATTGCCAACAGAGGAGAGCCCCCCAAAGCCTTCAAGGCTGAGGACCAACCTTGCTGAGCCACTCTGCTTTCCTGGGGCTGCAGAGGGTGTGCCATGGCCAGGAGTTTACAGAAGGTATGCTCTGCTTTTGGGGGTCTGCAGTGTGATGCCTTCATGTTTCTCTCTGTTATTTACTGTTGGCAGAAGGTTTAGCCCTGGCTTTGCAAGCCTGGCCCCTGGAGGTCTCCATGTGTTGATCTAAGGAGTCATTGCAATGAAATAATTTGAATCTTTGTAGGGTTTTTGGAAGGGATTTTACTTTCAGCAAGAACACAAAGCACCAGCACTTCAGTGAGTTTTCCCCCTGCAGTGACAATGGGCATGTGCTCGAGCTGTCCTGGTCCTGGGGAAGCTCCACTTGGACCACGAGCTGTTCCACATGAGCTGCTGTGTGGCCATCAGAGTGGGAATGATTTCTGCTTTTAATTACGTGCTTTCACAAGGCTGGGTTGTTCCTGCACCTGCTGTCCTCGACAGCTGGGGGTGTTTTAGACAGCCCATTGTCAGTCTGTTCTCCCAAAAAGGGGAGGTCTTGCTCACCCATGGCTGCTGGTGGGAACTGGATGGTAGTGTGGGTGTTATGAGAACTCAGTTGCCACCACTGAGCTCAGGAAAACGAGTCTGGAAAAGCCACCCCAGCTGCTCTGTGTGTGACGACCCAACGTGGGATTGCTGCAGTGCCACGAGGTGGAGACCAGATGAGCTGCGATGGTCCCTTCCAGGCCAAACTATTCCATGCTGTATTTTCCTTTAAAAGCTGCCCATTTTTGGGTGGATGCAGGGGCCAGGCTCTGGTGTGCTGTTGAGGAGGATGAAGTTTGGTGCTTGGTCCCTGTTCCTTTCAGCTGGCAGGGGCTGGAAGAGCTGGAGAGGAGCTCACGGGCACCAGCGGGAAGAGCTGCTCGCTTGTGGTTGGTGATGATGACTCGCAAAGTCCTTGTAGAAATCTGGTAGCAAAATTCTCCCTGAAAGACTAATCAGAACACAACTGGAGAAATTCAACTGAGTTTGGGGGGGGAGGGTTCTCTTCCTTTTCTTTAATCAGGGCATCATTCCCCTGATGATTTTTCTGACCAGCCCCCAAGAAGGGCACTGAGGAGCTCTGCAGGAGCTGTCTCCAACCCTCCCCAGCTGTGGAGGTGCTTCTTGTGTCCAGCCTTAAGGGAAGGAAAAAGTAAAGAGTGGAAAATTAAAGTGTCACTCAGGGTAATTGGTCCTTTTTAGGTTTAATTTAATTTTTTGCTTTTTAGTTTAGGTTTTAAGGTAGAACAAGAAGGAGAAGGTAAGCAAATAACAATGCCTCATGACTTGCAGGTGACTTAGAGCATATACTTTACAAACTATGAAATTACAGGTAGAATACAGATTGATCTATTTATTTTGTGCAATAGATTGAGTCTGTGGTGTAGTGGCTTAATATATATTAAAATCAGAGATTTGGGAGTTCTATTTTATCGATCTCACCTCATTTATTGTTTTAAATCAGGGATGGTATCAAGTTTCTCAGGGAAAAATGATAATGAGGAGGTTTTTATAAAGAGATTTAAAGAATCCTGAGATGTGAGGGAGAATCTGGGAACCATTGTGTGTGCCGTGTGAGGGCAATCAGGAATGTTTCAGTGAAGGTTTTGCAAAGCTTTTGAAAACTCTTTCCTTTTCATATTTAAGAGAACTATTATGCACAACTGGCTGAATGCAGCTCCTAACAGAGCTGGGAGAATTTGCAGCACCATTTCTGGAGGATTTTGGATGTGCTGGAGTCATTGATGTGCTGCAAATGCCCAGCCACGCCAATAAACCCCGTTCCAATCAGCTGAAATATTTGCTATTTTCACTCCAAACTGGTTGTGATTAAACGTCTTTCAACAGGCCAGTGTAAATACAGCAGATAAACCCCCTGGTCTGGGTGGGTGTAGTGGGAGGATGTAGGAAAGAGGTTGTGGAAGATCCATGGTCCTGACACGACCAGTGGAATTTTGTAGGAACGTAGCAGGGCAAAGAGCTTTCCCACCACGAGAAACCTTGAGGCAAAACTATGTTTAAAGCAAATTCTCGAGGTGGCTGCTGTCTGGAGTCAGGGATTCTCTCCCCTTGGACTGAAAGCACACAAAGTGCCTGCCTGTGCGTGTAGCATGGGGCAAAGGCAGCCGGAGTTTTCCCAGATTATCCCGATCCTGGTGCCCACTCTGAGGAAGGCAGAGCAATTTGTAGCTCCTCTCTGTGCCTCTGCAGCTCCAGGCAAAGTGCCTGCAGTGCTCCCTGGGGCACAGCTGCTCCTCGTGCTGCCCAAATGGCCCATAAATTATTTGCTCACCTCTTTGGAGTATTTAAAGATTCAGCAAATGAGACCCTGCGTAAAACTGAGGACGATGAATTAGTTCCTATAATCTGACAGCTTCATTCTGCTCAGAGTTTTGGCCTCAAATCATCTTAACCATAACTTAAATGTTGTCTGAGTGTGGGAAAACGACTAGCAAAGTCCTTGCAGAAATCTGGTAGTAAAATTCTCCCTGAAAGACTAATCAGAGCACAACTGGAGAAATTCAACTGGGGTTGGGGGGGAGGGTTCTCTTCCTTTTCTTTAATCAGGGCAAGTTGTGTGTGAGGACTTGTGATTGTAAAACCAAACGAGGCAAATCACAGGGGTAAGAAAGTGAAATGTAAAGTTGCTGTCAGCACAAAATACAAGCTACAAAAACCATCTCTAAGACTCCTTGAAAAAATTGCAATGAGAAAATAATTATAATAATTAACCATGGTGTCAGCTTCATGTTGCACCAGATACACTGGTTGTTTTTTTTGTTTCCAGTGGTATTTAGCACAGAGGAGAAAAACACAGATGGAAGCACCAGATCTGTTCTGGTTAATGTCTTGGAGTCCTACATTTGGCAGAACAGTTTCACCACCAGTGGTATTTTAACTCTGGCTGTTTCACATTTTCGTTGAAGTCTGAATTTTCTAACAAAGCTGTCATTAGAGGAAGTTCACTGAAGTGCATCTCAAAGGGAATTGCAGCTTTCTGGGGGTGCCAGCTCAATAGGGGAGGACAAAATTCATGGTAAAACTTGGTTTATTATGTGAGGATGGTGAAGGATTCACAGACAGAGCAGTTTGCATAGCCTGGCCTGAATAACACGGTAATTTCATGGGGAAAGGAGGGGTGGGAGGTTCCTCCAGAATGATTTCTTGGCTTAGTAGGTAGAACTGGGTAAAGAAGGAGATCTGGGACCAAAGTGGTGCAAGGTGACAAGGCTGATGCAATGGACTCCAGTCCTCTGAGCTGTGATCTACATCATGGAATTTTAAGAAGGTGACCAGATATTTATCCAAATTCATCCTAATGTCTTCATCTGCCTTTGGTGAGTCTTGAACTGAGATCAGGGCTCTTTCCCCAGAGTGTCCAAGTGCATTTCATTTATGACTGAGTTTGTCTGATAGTTATTAGAAAGCTTTGTCCACACAGGTGTCTCCTTAATGGTCCAGATATGTGGTTTGAGAGTTCAGGTAACAAACAATTGAAGTGCCCTGGGCATGGAGGGACAGTCAAGCTGTTCTTTGCTTTTACTGCCTTGGCTTCGGGTCTGCTCTTGTCTGTATTTTCTGCTCACCGTTGCACTTTGAATGGCTACAAAGTTGTAGGTCTCAGGCCCAAATATCCCCAGCTAGATGGTGTTGCCTGCTCAACACCACACCATTTCTACTGATCCTGCTCAGGAGAGAACAGGAAACAGCTTTTGATATTGTATTTGAACTCAGACCTTCAAACAGAGCTCAGGAGACTCTTGTCTGAGTAAAGAGCTGACATAATCAGAGAGCAAGAAGGATTTCCCCTTGCTACCTGTCACTCTTTCCCTCTTCTCTCTCTGTTCAGGCAGGTATCATTAATGTGGAATAGACATTTCTAGAGCCTCCATTTTTCTCGTGGGGAGAACACAGTGGGAGCTTTCAAGAATTTGGAATGTGTTGTTGAAAGGGATCGTAGGGTCCAGTGGACACAGGGGGTGCTGGCACAGAGGTGTTCACGGTGTTTTCACACCTCTGCAGGTGCAGGTGGGTCCTTCTACAAACCCTTGGCTGGTGCTGTAAATGTTGGACAAAGGAAATGGTGATGGGTTTTTTGGCCCCTCTAATGTGTCAGTCACATAATGCTGGTGAGTGGCCTCGTGGACTTGCTCTCTGCTGGAAATCAGTTCTAAAATTCCCTCCTGAAATACAGGGAGATGTTTTGATGACTTTTCATGGTGTGATGGAGACACAGGGTTGCAGACTTGCCTGTCTGAAACCAGCAGTGTTTGGGTGTAAAGGAACCTTTGGGCTCAGGAAGTCCCAAGTTTTGGACAAAGGAAATCCAAACACGAACTTAAACCAATTATATTTAAGGCCAAATGTTTACTAGTCCAGTATGGGCTTCTAGTTATATAGTGAGTCTTGCCTTAAAGTGCCTTCCCATCCCTCTGGGTGGCAGCTGCTGGGCAGTGCCCTGGGTCACTCCTGTGCCCACAGGTGCCTTTGTAGTAAAACTGCTCTTGTGCAAGTTCATGGGACCACAGAGTTTTAAACACTGTAATTTCATTATTACCATTAGACTAATGAGGCAGAACTTCAAATCATACTTTTTGCAGATGAGAACTTTCACTTCCAGTGGCACTCACACCTCTCCTGCCTCAGCAAAGCAATTACACTGGGTTGTACTTCATCTGGGTATCCACACAATTAATTCCAAAGGCAGCTGCAAAAGTCACTGTCCTGTGCCAGAGCAACCCATAAAATGCAGCTCCCCTGTATATTTTAGCTCTGCTCTTGTCTGCAGCAACAGCAGCTCTTTCCTTTGGGTTTCTCTGCTTAAAGCCTCCCAAAACTGTAAAGCTTAGGGAGGCAGAGCTCCCTAATTGGGTGTATGGGAAGTGGGGAAAAAACCTCATTAAAATGGAGGGGTTATTTGGGGATGCTGAGAAAGAAAACAAATCTTTGTAGCTGGAGTTCTCTGCATTGTTATTTTCATTTATATGTGACTTGGACTCCCATACAAAGGACAGTCTGGGTTGTGTCTGTGGCAATTTAGTGGTGGCTGTTGCTGGTTAATCAAGGAAGGAGAAGATGCACCAACAATTGAGATACACAGACTGTATATAGACTTTGCTGAGACAGAGGGCTGGTTGCAAGATCCAGAATTCCCCAAGGGAATGCACAGATTTATTTATCTATATATTTATTTATCCATTTCGCTCTTTATTTATCTATTTAAAGCATGAGGAAAATTGGTTGCCCAGAGGAGCTGTGGCTGCCCCATCCCCGGAAGTGGTGAAGGCCTGGCTGGGACAGCGCTTGGAACATCCTGGTCCAGTGGCACCAACCCATGGCAGGGGATGGGAACTGGATGGTCTTTGAGGTCCATTCCAACCCAAACCCTTCTATAATTCTATCAAATTGGTCGTTTTGAGATAACTTTTTATTGCTGAAATATCACAGGCACCCAGACTGAGTTGGAGAAAGCTCAGTAGCACATGTATGTGTTGGAGCACAAAGTTGGGAATAATTCCAGACAAAGTATTTTTCAGTGCCTTCTTCCAACTATTCTCTGACCTTACAGTTTGAGTGTAAATGCTTTCATATCTGAAGGATGAAGATCAAGTATGAACAAAGGTTAAAAAAGAGTTCAGATAGGTTTCAAAAAAACCCATAAATCAAAGAATGGCAGAGAAAATTAGGGGGAAATATCTCCTAATCAACTGTAAGTCTTCATGTTGGAATGATTTTAGATTTCTTTGCCTTTCTGTGTCGGACTCTCGGATTCCTTTTCACTTTTTCTTTTTTTTTCTCTAAGGCAAAAATATGTGTTTGTGTGACAGTCATTAGGTGAGTGCTTAATACATTCCAAAGACCTTCCCGTGGTGGCTCCTGAGAGAAGTCAAGGGCGATTATCAGATTTATCCAAAAAAACTTCCAGGAGAGCAGCAGTTTTTTTTTTCCAAGCGAAACTATATGAGTTTGAGGTACAGAAGACAACTTTGTTTGCAATCATAAGGCTGCAGCAAGGAAATATTTTTTTTCAAGGGGAAAGTGTGCATTTATTGTGGACTTTCAGGGTCTCTGGAGATGCTGCTTTAACAGTAGAGACAGAGCAGCAAAGGTTGCTTTAGTTACTTTTCTTCCTTAATATTGTTGGAGTTTTGTGTTTTTGTTGTTGTTGTTCTCCTAATTCCCCAGTGGGAATGCAACTGACTTGGTAGAAAATGTTGCACTGATATCTAGACATAATGAATAGGAAAATTAATACCAAAATAAAGGAAAAGTTTGACTACCTCTTCTGTAACACTGAAATTAGTTCACATAATATTCTCTATTGTTCTAGAGACCTCAATAAACCAAACCATGCCAATTAAACACTTATGAAAGAATCCCACCAGACTTTACTTAAACTTGAAAACGGTTTCCCATAACTAAAAAATAATGTTTCACCTTGATGAAAGGATTGTTTCTGTTGTAGTTGCACTAAGAGATACCTCAGCCTGTGGGGTGCCAAGCAAGAAGTGAAGATCACTACTTTTGGGATCTGAGGACAAGACTCTCATGATTAGAACTCTAGAAAGGTGTTACTGGATTTCCCCTCTACCCACAATTTAGGGGGAAAAGGGATGTTCCTTGTAGTCCATGCTCAAGCCAGGCCTTGACTTCTGTGTTGCTCAGTGTTCCAATGTGGTCATAAGTTCCTTAGTCTTGACTTGGAGAGCGTTGAAGTCCATGAGATCCTGGATCAGGACCTTCTAAAAACCATCAATAAATGGTGTTCAAGGTAGTGGTGCCTCGTTGTTCCTTATTGCCTGCATTCCCATCTATTTATTTCCATAAGAGAAGTGAGAAATTCTTCTCAGTGTAGTCACTCCTGGAATGTTGAGCTCTGCTCTTTTTTCACCACCTACCATGGGTCTAAAAGATGGAAATATATTCATCCAGTATATCCATGCACAGCTCCTGGGATTTTAAGAGTATCTCATCTAACAAACATTTATGAGAGAGAAAACTCCTTTTGTTTGCATTGTTTAAGGCCAGCAGAGAGTCTGTAGCCTGACCTTCTGTAAATGTCAAGCTTTTCGAGCTCCTGAATTGTTCTTTGCTTCTCACAGAAGACAGTCAGTCATCCCTGTGACTGCCAGACTTGCCATGACTTCTGATGGATTGTCCCAGTAGTTCATCTGCTCATTTGTATTCACTTCCAGGCTAATTTGCCACCCTCAGCCTCCAGCTCATTTTTCCCTTGGGTGACAAAATCGTGTTGTTAATGTTTTGTTCACAAGGTCCACGTGGTGTCCCGTGCAGGGGTCGTTGTGGAGGTTTGTGGTTTGTGGGATCACAGAATGGTTTGGGTTGCAAGAGACCTCAAAGATCATCTTATTCCAACCCCCCTGTTGGGGAGGGGACACCTTTTAGTATCCCAGATGGTTCTAATCCCTGTCCAACCTGGCCTTGGACACTTCCAGAGATCCAGGAGCAGCCACAGCTTCTCTGGGCAACCTGTGCCAGGGCCTGCCCACCCTCTCAGTCAAGAATTCCTTCCCAAAATTCCTTTCCTCCTGTGCCAACCCAGACAACAGCTCCCAGATGGACCTCAACACCCATGGATGAGCAAGACCAAAACACCCAGAGGTGCTGTCTTTGGGTTCATCCAAAAAGGGAGAAGGGAGAAAAGGGCAGAGGCACCTCCCTCTCTGTATTTCCTACACCTGATTATGTCAGGGAATGGGATGGAATTCTTCCTTAATTTTTGACCCCAGTGGCCGGGGAAGGCCTGCAAAAAAACCCACTACGGGGGGCACTGAGGGAATCCTCTGGAATGTTCTCCCAGTCAGGCTGTCCCAGGGGTTCAGCCAGCCCCAAGCCCTGCTCAGGGAGCACAGGCTGACAGGCAGCTCGGTGCTATAAGCTCAGTGCACATCTCAGATGCCTTTTGGAGATAATTAGGCTTGAGGGCTCCTCTCTCCTTCTACTCTGGGCTCATGGATTCAGGATGGATTTGACTTCCAGCAGTTCCTTACCTCTGCCAGGGGCAATTGTATTTCCATTCTCTTCAAACAAAGAAAATCCCAAAGTGTTTAATGTTTCTTTGGGTTCAGTTTCAGAATCAAACTGGTTTCTGTGGCTCCAGAAGAACCTTGAAAGCCACTGTGTGAATCTGTGACATCCAAGGGATGCAACAGGAATGGGAGTTAAATCCCAGTGGTGGTATGCATTTCCCAGACTTTCCATATGAACATGTGGTTCCAAGGAGGAATCCTGCTGGCACACAGCCCAACTCATGCATTTATTTGTATTTTTATATATATATATATATATATAGAGAGAGAGTTCCCTTCACTGAGAGCATTGGATAATGTTTTGTAGCAAGTGTGAATTACAGGCTGTGCAAAGTGGCTTGAGTGGCTCCTCTCCTGCATGAGAGGAGCTGAAATTTCGGGAAGCCATAAAACAAGGACAGCAGCTCTGGCACGGGGGGTAAATCCTGCCCTGGCAGGGTCAGGCTGGGGTCTGTGCTGGCAGCATCCCATTTGGGATGGAAGATCTGGGGCGGGGGGACACAGGAGTTTGGAGTCGTGGAGATCCTCTGCTTTTGAGGGAGGTGTTCAAACAGGAAACAGGAGCTGAGAGAAAGTGTGGAACTCCAGGGAATGTTTCCAAGCACTTGGAAGCTGTGGCTCCCCAGGACCACAGCCTGGCCCAGCAGGAACACGGAGGGGAAAGTCAGAGGTGATGGGACTCTTTGCAAACACGAGGAAATTGGAGTAGAACACAAGCAGAGTTTTGGAAAAAAAAACCTGACAACGACAAAAAAGCCTGAGGCTTTTTAGAAGCCTTCAAAGACTCCTGCAGGTTAGTGCTGAGTTATGGAAAAGGCAGGAAATACTGAGAATGTTTGTGTTGCCCTCTTCAGCAGATAAAGAAATTGTTGCTGTGCTTACTGATTTAAGACCTCTCTGACTGAACACTGTTAGAGAACTTTTAATCTTCCTGAAATCTTAAAGGAACCAAGAATTATTTTAGCTCCTTAAATTACTGTGGCTTGTGTGCAAGACAAAAAAGATGGTTTATTTAGGATTGTCTTTATTTTTTGTTGAAGTTAACCCACTTCCAGTCTCTGGAGAGAAAATCCAGTCATGCCACAACTCCAGAATTGTGAATTCATGGTGAGGAGTTCTGGATGACCTTGTTCCTTTACAGGGTGCTGGCTGTGGTGCTATGACTGTTCCAGATCTGGGGATTTTTCAGTACCAAGAGGAGAAAATGCCTTGTATTTTTGCCTGCCTTTGTCCTTGTGGAATTATTTTGCTGTGAAGACTAAGAATTAATGCAACCAATAGAAAATCCAGCCAGCAAGTAAGGCTTTGCTTTTCTGGTTAAATGGGTTTTCATAGGGCACAAACTTTGAAAGCAAATAGCATATTTTCTTAAGGAAATTTGAGTGGCTAACAAGCATAAAAGAGCATTCAGATGATTATTTGGAGCTGTGTTTATCAGAGAGAAGTTTGGCATTTAATATTTTGACAGAGCAAAGTTCTGAGCACGGGCTCAGGAAAGCAGAGGCCCCATCAATGTTTGCAACCCAAACGCTGGAAGGGACAATCTGTTTTAGTTATGCTTTTGAGCACACTTTAAATGTAATTTTAGTGCACAATAAAAAATGAATGCTGTGTTTTCCAAATGCATCTGCTGAGCTTGAGTTTCCATACCAGATGGCTTTATATTATGCTAAAACCCAACATACAGTGTGCAAGTGCTCACTGGAGCTGCTGAAAGTGACCTTGCCTTTTTTTTTTCCCTTTTTTCTTCCGACATGAGCACAAAACATGACATTTATTAATTTTGACATGCAAAAAATGTTGCTCTTTCCAGCTTGTTGTCACATTCTGCCTTACCTGGGTTTGGGAGTTAGTTGTTTTTGCTGCTCAGGAGCGTCGCGGTGTTTCTAATGTCGAGATTGATTCGGGTACAAGCTCTGCCCAAACTGCACATAAATCTTGGTCAATGTATACACGCTGTTGATGCTGTTAAATACTCTGCATAAATCACATCCGGGCCCCTGAGCCCTGAATTTGGGAGTTTGCATCTGGCTGATGATGTTCAGGCTTTCTGTTCCACTCATCCCTGTGCCCCCCACGCTGTGTCATTGCCCTCTGCCCCGAGGTGTGGCCACGGTGTCATCAAAGCTGTTGGGTGGCACTCAGCTGGTGTCCTTGCAGCTCTGGAGGCTTCTCCTCTGGGGTCTTTTGCTCTCCTAAGGCTCTGTGAAGAGAGCAGTGCCTAAAATTAGGCTGTGAGTAAAGCTTGGGCTCCGTGAAACCTTGATGAAAATTGAAATGTCACTGACATGTGTATGATTTGTGCTGCCTCCCCCATGAAACCCTCGATGTCCTGCAGGGCTGTGCTGGGAGAAAATGTGTGCAAAATGCTCCCTTTTCCAATGTTTTTTTCCTGTTATCTGCCTTAGAATGGCAAGGGACTGCTCAAGCTGTCTGGCAGCTGGGATTGGGCCAATTATTTGTTTCATTTCCTCGTCCTGCCCTCAGAAGTTTGGCCCTTTTTTAAGAGCAGGGTGAAGTTCTAACCATGAGAACTTGCCCAGGGCAAGGGAAGCCTCTGAGCACATGGAGCTGGGTGTCTTTGCATCCCTGTGTGGCTGCCAAGTGCTGATAACAATTCATTTTACCTGACCTTTAGGCAGTAAATATTCCATGCAACATGCAAGTGCTGTTCTGGCTGGTTCCTCTTTGATTCTTCCATTACTGGGACCATATTCCCCACCTGCAGGTCATGCAAAGCCCTCATTTCTTGGTGGTTGTGTGAATTTGCATTTAATGGGCCTGGCTGTTTATTTTTCTGAAATTTTCAATGTTTTCCATCCTCAGTTTCTGTCTTGGTTATCAATAAATGTTGGTATGTTATGGCTCAGAGCATTTCTGGAAGGTGGGAGAAATGTGTAATACCTTTTACTGAGGCTGGAGAGATAAAAGAGCATCACTTGCCACCACATGCACAGGAATCCCTTGGGGATGGATTCCCCAAAATCTGGGACAGTTTCCTAACTACTGACTCAGCTCTTTTGTTTCTTGCAACAAACTATTATTTATATATGAATATAATGTATGTAAACAATGCCCATTTTAATATAGTTTATTTGCTGTGACCCAGAATTTGTTCTCTTATTATTTTTCACATGTTGCTCACAATTCAAACCCTTTGACAATATCAGAGCTACTGAAATCATTCTCTTAGGTTAAAAGGAGGTGTATTTTTAGAAAAGTGATGTCCAAAACATTGACAAACAGCTGTACACAGTGACTCATTAAAGGCTGTTTAATTTCCCTGCACACCAGATTTCATTCCAAATTTGGGCCTAAATGCTCAGTTCCCTCAATGTCCTTCTGAAAGCGCCTGTGACTGTTTGCATCTGACTTCCCTGGGTGAACTCAGTCCCCAGATTAGGGTGTCCATCCACTTCTGTCTCCTCCCTCCCTGGCACAGGGGAAGCAGACCCAGAGGTGATGGGCAGTGCCAGTTTGCTGGCTGCTTTTTGGCCCCATTCCACAGAAACCACTCTTATTTGGTACCTCCCAACAGTTTTTAGCCAGCAACTTTTGTGTCAGGTTTGGCAGCAAGTTGTCTTTTTCATTTCCCTCTGGTCCCTTGTGCTGGTTTAGACTTAAACTGGAAGGAGAAATGAATCCAACTTGGAATGGGATTGCAAGTCAGAAGAACAATTTAATAAAAAAAGATCACAAAATACACTGAGACAGAAGGCAAATTGGTGTGACCCCCAAAAGCAGCTGTGCCCTGTGCCCTGAGGAGTGGGGTGTGCCCTGGGCAGCTGCTGCCAATGGGCCATGGGGAGCAGCTCATGAGAAAAATGACACAGAGGGTTTAGAATCCACCCCCACCCAGTGACAAACCCATCCTGGCCACTCTAACCAGGACATCCCTCATCTGGGATCATGTCACTGTTACTTATTTAACAACTTAAAATTCCCCCAGAACTCTGCTAACTGAATCTGCCATGCCTCAGCTTGACGGTTCCTGGCCTTAGTCCTGGGTGGACATCTCGAGTGGTATCACTGATTGTCCTTGTTTTGATGTGTTAAACTGCTTCAGAAATACTGGAAGGTGCACGAGGCAGTTCTCTGTGTGAGCAGACCTCACTTTCCTCAGGCCACGTGTGAAAACACAGATGGAAAAGGGAGAATCCCACTGGCAGGTGATGTTTGACACCCCTGTCGTAAATCAGTGTATGGTGATTTTTATCTGGACCAATTTAAAAGGTGGTTGGATGCATTTTCTCCCCTTTCCATTGCATGCATCCATTAAATCAAACCCAAAAAATCATGTCTACACAGCATTCTTGTCCAACAGGATGAAAATGATGCTGGATAACAATCCCAAACCCTCTTAGACTTCAAAAACAACAACCAGAGGAGCTGCAGTTTGTTAAACAGCAGCAGCGACCGTGCTCAGTTTTAGGCTGGGCTTGTTGTTTTTTTAAGATCATTGAGTGCAAGTACATTTTTGTAGAAATTGTGGCAAAAAGAGAGCAAAGGCAACAGGAAAAAAAATGCTTTTGCTGGCTGGCAGCTTTATTCCCAAATACATCAAAAAGTCTCCAGCAGCAATCCAGCCCTAATCCATATCCTGGCACAGAGCTACAGAGAGGGTGTTTTGTCTTAACACTCCCAACAGAGATCCCTGCGGATGAGAGAGGTCCTCCCTTGGTGGGATTTTAGGAAGCCCTGGTCCTTTCATTCACCTTCTCAAAGGTTCTTCATGGTGTCCCTTGCCAGAGGAACTCGTGTTTGTGTAAATGTTGTTATGCTCAGGAAGGTGGGGGAGTTTCTGAGGCTCAAATTCACAGCTGTTTGGAGAGCTGGGAAAAATGGTTACAAGTGGGAAGTTTGGGAATTCAAAGGTGATTAATTTATTTTCAGTGGTATTTTCAGGTTTGGAAATCGAAAAAAACAAACCTCTTGTGGTGTTCCAACTGCTGTTTGCCTGGCTATCCCATTTCAAAGCCCAGAATTACTGGGTGGTCTGGGTTGGGAGGGACCTCAAAGCCCATCCAGTGCCACTCCTGCCACGGGCAGGGACACCTCCCACCAGCCCAGGCTGCTCCAAGCCCCGCCCAACCTCGCCTGGGACACTTCCCGGGATCCAGGGGCAGCCACAGCTTCTCTGGGCACCCTGTGCCAGGGCTGCCCACCCTCCCAGGGAGGAATTCCTTCCCAATATCCCATCCATCCCTGCTCTCTGGCAGTGGGAAGCTGTTCCCCCTTGTCCTGCCCCTCCATCCCTTGTCCCCAGTCCCTCTCCAACTCTCCTGGAGCCCCTTTAGGCACTGCAAAGGTCCCTCAGGTGTCCCTGGAGCCTTCTGTGCTCCAGGTGACCCCACCCAGCTCTCCCAGCCTGGCTCCAGAGCAGAGTGGCTCCAGCCCTTGGAACATCTCCTCTGGACTCAGTTCAGCAGCTCCTTGTCCTTCTGCTGGGAAGCCAAGAGCTGGATGCAGCATTCCAAGTGGGACCTCACCAGAGGGGACCAGAGCAGGGGAGAATCCCCTCCCTCCTCCCTTAATGTGTTGCCCACACTGGTTTTGAAAATGAATGAGTCACTTCATGGATTCACTGGTGTGTTGGAGATCCATCTGCTGATGGAACTCCAGCTGTTCCTCTGTGGTCCAATTAAATGCAATCATTCCCTGTTTTCCATGGCTACATTTCGTTTGGCTGCTTGTGGTCAGTCCCTCTGGAGAACCTGCAGTGTGTGGCAGGGAATTCTCCTTTTGGTTGACCTACAGCACTTGGCCAGTGCTGTGGGTTTGATCTCAGCCATGGAAAGATAAAACGAGGCTTTGGGGATTCAGTGGAGCAGGAAAACTCCATGGGGGGATGAAATCCTTGCTCACCTCCCTTGTTGCATCCTACCAAGGTGACATCAGAGAAGGCTCAGAGCTCCTTATCAGTATAACCGAGTTTTGTGCCTTGTGACTGAGGGGACGTGGGAAAGGCTGGAGGGGGATGGATCTGAAATGGTGGGAAGAGATTCCTGCTGGCTGCAGTTGTGCCAGGAATGCCAGCTGGAAGCGTGGCAGGACCGATCCGTGGTGTGGAGCTCAAGTGCTGCAGCTCCAGTTGGTTCCAGGGACAGCATCCCTGCTCTGCTGGGCCACCAGGGTGGGCAGAGGCACCAGCAGAGCCCTGGCAGCTCTGCAGCAATCTGGGAATGTGTGTCCGGGGCTGTGCCAGGTTGGGTGTCACCCAGTGGCCACTCCTGGAGATCCCAAAGGCTCTTTCCCTGAGGTGGGAGCAGGAACAAGTCGAGTCAGTCAATCTGCTGAGAGCAGAGGCCACAGGAGCAGGAGGAAAAGGGACACAGGTTTGGTTTGAGGTGGAATCCATCATTATCAGCTGCTGCTTACAGCCTTACCTGAGCTTCTTGTGCAGGTTTTAACCTCTGTATGTAGAAGATTCCTGCTACACACCCTTTGGAGACCTTGTGTTGACCCAGCAGCAGTTTAATTTATTCCATTCATTCTTTTCTTGTATGACACAGGGAAAAAAAAAAGCTTTAAGAGTAGATGCAGTGTTTTTGTCTTCTTTTCACGTTCTGGTGTCATTGAGTTATTCTATTTACCACACGTTGCCCAACATTTATGAAAGATTTTTTTATCCCTGAATACATGATAAAAGTGCTGAGTGCAAGGAATGACATGTGATGCAGATCCTGAGCATTTCCATGCATGGCTGTGAAACGTGAGCAGCCGTGTAATTATCCACGTGTAACAATTCAGACTGATGCCATGACATCCCTTGGCAGGAGCAGCTCGGCTCAGAAAAGCCAAAGCAAACGTTCCCCGGGACGTTCTTCAGGGCTCACACCCAGAGCAGCCCAGGCCATGTCAGGCAAGGACACTTGGCAGTGGCATTTCACTGAAGAACTAACGTTTTATTGCCTCATCTTCCACATGAGGGAGCATTAAGCAGCACCCCCACACCCTAATTCCCTCTCAGTGGCAGCGGGAATGGGCTGCAATTCCCATCAAATTTTGTTTCCCCGTGTCTTTTGGACTTGATGTCGCTTTTTGATGTTACCACTAGGTTGTTTTTTTTTTTTCCTCCCCCGAGCCTGCCTTTACAGGTAAGGATTTTATTTAGCGAAGTTCTTTTAATGTGTTTCGAGAGACACAACTTTCCACAAGGTTTGCTTCTATTTCACTCCTTGGAAATGCATATTTTCCACGTAACACTCTGTATTGATTATAAAAGGAGTTCTACCTCTCCACAGGCACTTTTTTTTACCAGAGAACAGACATTGGAAAGTCTTGATTCATTTCCCCAAACCACAAATGAGCTGAAAGATGACAATCTGCTGGGTCATTTCCCTGCCCCAGCACTTTGAAAAGAAAACTGCTGATGTGAGTGCTCAGAACTTGTCTTTTAAGAGAGTGTTTTCTCAGGTTCTTTTATGATTCTCTCGCCGCAGGAGCATCATACTCATCCAGACTGGCCCTGAAGCACACACAGGGCAATGCAGACCTGGGTTATGTTTTCAGGTTCAGGCTGGACTCAAGAAAGTCCTGGAAACTGCAGGAGGAATGAGGATGAAATGTTTGTGTCCTCAGCAAGTGGTGGTTTATGCCCCCAGTTGTGTGTGGTCAAATGTTCTGCTCTGATAATCCGTGTGCAAACAGAGGAGGAAAATGTGAAAACTGGGATTTGGGCCTGTGAATTAATTGTTCCTTCTGCCTGAGGGAAGGACATAATCTCAGGAGCTGTTTGGAGGTGAAGTCTGTCTCACTGGTGCTTGTTTTTCCCCCTGAATTCAGAGGACTTTCCTGAGAAGGCAGCACTTGTGCCAGATGTTCACCCTGGTGCCAGATGTTCACCCTGGTGCCAGAAGGGAGGAGGTGCAGTCCTGTCCTCATGGCCAGCTATAGCTACTCTGGGGAGCTGCGTTTAATTGGGTTTACTCCTCTTCATGGATTTCCTAAAGGAGTCATCTTAACATTTGCAGAACGAGACTTGGTAAGTTTGGTCTAACAAAGTGAAAAGTCTTGGTTATGATGGTGTCAAAAGTTTTCAAAAATGAGGAGAATGTGTCTTTTCTTCTGCCTAGCACTGATTGTTTTCTCATCTATCTGAATTCTTACAGAATGTCCCAAACCTTGGGACTGCAAAAATAAGTGACAGAGCCACCTTTTCACCTCCCAGATGTCCCAAGAAATGAGCTGCAAGGGAATGACTATGAACTTCTGCAGTCTTGAGGCCGTGTAGAGCCTGCTGAGCTACCCTTCCTTTGTGGAACTTTGCCACTCTTTGGGCTTCTGGATTTGTAGCCATCCTTTCATCCTCTGAAAGTTTGGAAACACGGTGCTTTGTGTTCATTTTTGGCTCCCTGATTGCTGTAGAAGTGACATCTGTCACTGGAACACAGACACTGAGGGAGGCAGATGAGCTCAGATGCTCAATCAAAGGACTCCCAATCCTGTTCCAGTTGTCAGGGTTCCCAATTTTGGAGTAGCCATTCTGCTTGCAAGGACCTTATCGAGGAGCAGCACGTCCCCTTGAAGGCAAAACTGACCCCTGATGTTCCTGTAGCACAACATGCAACTGCAAATGGCCAAAATTCTGGTTGGGTTGGTCCCCTGCAAGCCCCTTGATCCAAACACACCCTCACCAGAGAGACTTGCCCTGCAGAGCACAGACACACAGGTATTTGTAAACTCCATGTGCACTGAGAAAACGGGATGCAGTTCCAGGGAAGGATCATTTTTGATCATTTCCTGGATGAATTCCATGTTTGAAGTGTTTGAAGCAGGGAAGACCACAGCAGGTCTTTCATCTTCCCTCTGTTGGTTGAGCTCCGTCAGGTCATGATATGACAAGAGAAAATACGGCCCTACAGAAGTTTTCCTATTCCTCTTCCTTGCTTGTAGTTTGTGTTCCTCTCCTTTTGGGACATTCTGTTATCTGTTAAGGATATTTTTTCCGTGTAATTTTGGGAGTTTCATTTTAAGGAGTGATGTAGAAAATGAGGGCGAGATGATCTGGTGAAGAATTGTGGAAACGCCGTGATCTCTGTTGGAAAAGTCTGAGCTCCTTAGGCAAGACAGCCAATGTTTTGCCCTCTCAAAAAGCTTTGCTGGTGTTTGAATCTGAAAAGACCAACATTTGCATATGCAAATCACATCACTGCCTTTGCACAGAGCAGTTGGGTGAGCAGCTGAGTGCTGTCTGTGCCACAGTTGTCATTCCTGTGTGGAGATGAGTCGGGGGTGACTGTTTCACCCCCTTCTTTTACTGTCAGTTCTATGAAGCTGTGCCTGACTGTTAAAACTTTTACCTGTTTTGAAGGTAAAAGAGATGAATTTGCATTTGCAGAGTTAGGTGGACTTTAGAAACTCTGAGGTCTCCAAACAGCAGTGTGCTGTGTTTGTATTTAAATCCATGGGCCATGATGTAGCTCTTCAACTTCAGACTTTTCATTAAAGGTCCAATTGCAAAATTCATATTTTTATCATTCTTGTGCAATAAGACTATTGAAAAATAGAGACCTGAGACTGCAAATGGTTAGAACAAATCTTCCAAGGGCTCAGCATTTAATGGGAGGTGCAAAGTCTAATAGAACAGTGTTTTAAAAGTGAGTCAGTTATGCTTTGTGTAATTCTGCCTCCCTACTCCTGGGGCCTCTTTCCTATCTCTGCCCAGGGACTGTGGTCAAAATTTATACATGATCATTTGGACTCAAAGACTGATTTCTTTTGGCCTTCTTAAAAGTTTAGCTTGGCATTTTTATGGTTGTATCTTTAAAATGTAGATACCTAAATCCCAACTGCAGCCTTGGGTGGAGGATAATGAAGACAACGACTCCCCTCTCCCTGACTGTGGCAAATTCCCGAACTTGTCCGTGCCCCAGATTCTTCTCCTTTGTTTCAGATTTTAGTCAAAAATCAATAAGCAGGTCAGGTGGTGGTGGGTTCCTCAGGAAGAGCCTGGCAGCCAGAACAGCCAGCAGCACACAGGGAGAAGAAGGACATTTCTTCCCTTCTTGCAGGTGTCCAAATCCCCACCCCATTCCTCAGAGGGTTGGGTGGTCTTCCAGCTGTGTCACACCTTTGCCCAGCTCCTCTGACAAGATTAACTCTCTCCAGAAAGTTGTAGGTCACTCTTGAAGGGATAGATGGTAGATGAGAGAGAACAATCAAGCTATTAATCTCATTTGGGGTTTGTGCCAGAAAGAAGTACAGAAAACAAACAAAAAAAAGAGACCAAATTACTTGCTTAATATTTGAGCAATCACTGGGGATGGTTTGGTTCTGGAGCTTTCACCAGTGACTGTGCCAGTCAGGAGGGGAAGTCATTAAATAGTCACGGGAACTTTCCTCTCCCTCTCTTGGGTTCAGACATTACCCACCAGGAGAAATTTCTTTCCTGCCTTTGCAAATGAGAGTGATCAGGCAAATGATCCACAGAAGAAGCAATTAGCAGCTCGGTGAGCATCGTGGCTCAGGTGTAGCAGGAAGAACCTGGGCTTGTTTGGTTGAACCTGCGCTTGTTTGGTTGAACTGTGGCTGCAAAGGAGGCACCAAATGGAAACGTGGTGCTGGTTAGATGGTGATGTACTTAGGAGGGATGATGGAAGTTTGTACCTGTGAATATTTATAGAATCACCGAATCATTCAGGTTGGAAAAGACCTCCAAGACCATCCAGTCCAACCTATGACTCATCACCACCCTGTCCCCAAGTGCCACGTATGTTTTTGAACACTTCAGGGGTGGTGCCTCCACCACTGCCCTGGGCAGCCTGGCCCAATGCCTGGCCACTCTCTCAGTGAAGAAATTTTCCCTAATATATGTTGTTTTAGCAGGGCTTCTATTACCCCTAAAATAATGTTAATATTGTGCCCACAGTGCATTCTCACTTCGATTCCAATCTGGATTTCCTTCCTGCAGAGGGACTTGGACAACAGGGAAACCTTTTCCTAACAGGGAACTTGAAGGGAAACTTTTTTAATAACCTTGATGCTGGAGTGGATGACAATGTAAAGGACAAGGAGGAAACAACAAGAGGAAACACTTTACCTTGAAACAACAACCACTAAATGTGTGATTGAAGTGACCATGAGTTGCCATCATTAGTATATTGCTGACAAAATACTGAACCCAAAATTCCTTCATAAAATCTTTCAGCATTTGAGTGATTGTGGTGCTAATAATAGGATGATGCTGCAGTTTTATTGTCAGGGTTGTTCTTGGGCTTGACATTGTCTTTATCAATCTGTTAATGAAAATAATGCTTATGTAAGGTGTTACTGTGAATTCCTGGTCCCCAGCCAGAGATGGTGGCAGTGATTTTCTGGAGCTGGGCATGGTACAGGATAGTCCTGTTGAGTTTCTTTTCTAAGGCAGCACTGGAGAGACAAAAGGTTTGGGTAGCGGAGTGTTATTTGAAAAAAAAAAAAAGAAGAAAATTAACTGGATCAAGCAGTGAAGCTGCTCAAATTGCCTGTTGCAAACAAAAGACGGTGAAAAACCTCAGTGTCTCTGAAATGATAGTTACCGATTTAGAATAAATCCCCTGATTAGAATGTTGTGGTGAAACTGTGCATGTTCTGCCCTTGTGGTGTAATTTTTCTGGGTATTTCTATGAAATGCCAACAGAAATTAAAATGGAAAGAGACCTTTGGACTCAGAGATGTGCAGAAGTACAGACCAGAGAGTTTTTGGCTGCTGAGTATGTTATCGATATGAAAACAAGTTCTGCTGTGCCCACTGTAGTAATTTCTCCCATGTGGACCCTGGAAATGTAAAGTGTCAAAGTGTGGTTCAGAATGATTTTGTGATGCAGCAATGAAGAAAAAAAAAAAAAAGAGTAGCTTTTTCTCCCCATTAAACTTTCTTAGCACACTAATCATCCAAACGTTTGTGACAGTCAATTTAGCTACACTTTTGTATTCCAAAATCACAACATTATTTTGAAACACGTTGATATTTCACAGAACTTTCACATTAAATTGCATTAATGGAGTTTTTGAGACTTGTCAGTATCTTTCTCTGAAAATTGTTCTTCATCTGCTCTGGTTCTTCTATTCATTATTAGATACCTGTGGAGATCAATAGCAATATCCTTTATGCCAATGGTATTGTTAACAGGGAACATCCTTTTCTTTCCCTCTGCACAACTTGGGAAGAAAAACTCCTGTTTTTTTACAGGAAACAAATACATTGCTGATGTTTGTCAACCAAAATCGCTGCTGGCTTCTTTCTGCATTGCTGGGACAGTCTTTTTGAAGTGCTGCTGGATGTTGGAAGGCTGCTGGTGCACAGAGAGCTCGAGAGGAGCAGGGTTTGGCTCACTTTGCCAGCCTGTGGTGGTCTCACACATCGCCCTTTGAGAGCTCCAAACCTGGACGAGCTCTCAGTGGGTCTCTCTGTGGCCAACATTGGAGAAGCTCTGCTGAGCTTCTCCAATGCATGTTTTATAACAATGATGTTTCTGATTTTGTAAATTCTTAGCTTTGAACTCTCCCCTCTCCCCCTCTCCTCTATTTTAGTCATTTTTTAACTGAAAGTCTTTCATTTCCATCATTTAATCCCAGTTTGCCTCAGGCAAGCCGAGTGTCTTCCCCTGAATGGCCAATTTGTTTCTGCTTTTCCAAAAAGCTTTGTAATAAGGAAGGTGGGGAGTTTCAAAAGATATTAAAAGGTGTCTTTTCTCCCAGAGTATGAAACTCCTTCGTTTATTGGAATGGGGATGTTCAGATTTTGGGGCCTTTCCATCGATGTGCGCAACACAGGCACTTGGGCTGCTGAGTTTTGGGTGCTGACAATGCACCAGCTCTGCTCTGGGGGGCAAAGGTAGGAAAGGGGGAAACCTTTCTGGGGAAAAGACAACTTTTAGAAGGTCACTTGACACCTCTCTCTGTGGCTGAGGTCTGGTATCTTTTAGTCAGGTTTATTAATGTGCTATTGCCCCTGCCATGCCCCTTTTTTGTGTTTGTGTTCAACTCAAGGGCTTTGGTTTCTTGACACATTTTAATGTGGATATTTGTTTTTATGCTGTTTTATACAGATTTCCAGAGTAGTGATTAAAGTGGAATGGGGAGATCAAAAAAGCTAAAACTAATAAGCAGTGATCACTGGTACTGTAAAAAAGCCCCAACAGTGAAAACCCAAACCAACCACTTTTATTTTTCTTGTAGTAGAGCATCAACAGTCCAACCGAGACTGAAGATTTTATAGTGCTCAGAACTTCCCAGATAGTTACAGGTCATTGTTGCTTCAAAGGAATTAGATGCAGCAGGCAAAAATAAAAGTCATTTTTTCCAAATTGCACAGTTCAAGCTGGTGGACAGATGAGGAGTTGCCAGGAAGCCTCCTGGCAGAGCAGTCAATGCACTTAATCAGTAATTCACAGGATTGAATACATTTCCTTCTAGGAAAACCAAGTTTTCTGCTAAGTGGTCCAATGTTATAATTCTTGTCTGCCTGTTCTCTGCTTTTGGAATGACAAGGAGCTTTTACTTTTTGGTGGTTGTGGCTTTAGTTACACTGAATTTTAGTTACCTTGTGTGGTAGTTTTTCTGTAGGCCTTCCCTAGAAACCGGGATACAAAACCAAGGAAGTATTCCATATCATTCCCTTACGTAATCAGGTGTATAAAGACAGGAGGGAGTTTCCTGTCTCTCTCTTTCTCTTTTGCTCTCCCTCTCGCTTGTCGGGTGGACACAGAGCCAGCAGTTCTCGGTGTTTAGGCCTCGGCTTATCTCTCTGAGCTCAGGCCTGACTGAGAGCTGTTGTCTCTGCCGACTGAGGAGGGAAGGCACTTACTTCTCCTAAGGGAAGTTGGTGAGATCTTTCCTGTGTTATTGTTCTATTTAATTAATTCCTGGGATTTGATTGAGTGGGATTGTTTTGTTTTTACCCTTTTTTGGTCCTTTTTCCCCTTCCCCTTTTCCCCTTTTCCCTTTTGGGGGGTGTTTGGGATTGTTGTATTATATGTACATAGTATTTAGCTGTATCTATATAAGATATCTATAAATATATATATATATTCCTTTACTAATTTTGCCTTTTACTAGTTTTTTTCCTTTTGTTGGGAGTGGGGTGGGGAGAGCTAGCCGGCACATAGCTGTGTTTGGCGGGGAGCTTAGCAAACCCGACACACCTTGATTACCTTCCAATAACTCAGGTATTTTAGGTGGAAACTCTACTGGGCTTTCACAGCCAGGCCGGAGAATATTTTACAGGGAAAAGCACAAGCTAAAACATTTCTGGCTCTGGTTTTATGTAGAAAATATTAAGAATTAGTCTAAAAAGGAAAGATGAAAGCCCCAAAGCAGATTTTTAGTCCTGGATTGTTAAGGCAAGTGAGTCCATTGGACAGCCTGGTCTTGTGGAAGGTTTGGAACTCAATGATCTTTAAGGTCCCTTCCAACCCAACCCATTCTATGATTCTATGATTTCTTTTTACTCACCAGGTATCACATCCATCAGGGATTGACCAATGTGTGCCACGGTGGGGTAGGACTCCTGTGAGAGTTGGCCAAGGCTCAAGGAAGAAACCCAGTGGAATGGTCAACCTTGGAGAAAACCAGAAGTCAAGAAGTCTGAAACGTTCCCACTTTCACCAGCTGCTCAAGATGTTCCTGAGCAAAAAAAAAAAAAAAAAAAAGGAGGATGTGACAAAGGGAACTAATAACTCTGTTTTGAATTTGAGAAATGGTTTTGAAATTTGAATTTTCTCACTTTGAGAAACCATTTCCAGCTGCTTCTACCACGTTCTGGATTCTCCTCATGGTCTTAATGATGAAGGCCACCACATCCCACTGGCAAACTCCTGAGCCCCGCAGTCCTCCTGAGAGCCTGTGCAGTGCCTTGGAGGGTGGCTCTGGGTGAGGCACACCAAGGAGATTTCTCTGTGAAAATATTGGTTTGCCATTCATCGTTTAAATCAAATTACAGAGGCACTTGAGTGTTGAATAATTTATACTCTCCAGAAAGATGTTAGGATATTAAATTGCAGGGATAACGTCAGATGAGATTGTTATACAGGATTTTTGGGAATGCCTCACACTCTTCATTCTTATCAGATACTTGTTTCCATCTTTGTCTTGATCGTGGGGTTATTTCCACAGGGTTTTTCTGTTTGCTTCTCTTATTTTTTATTGTTTACTGGGCAAGTCTTTTCAGTTCAGGCATTTCCCAGCTGGTTCATTCTGTAGGAGAAGGTTCTTTCCAAAACCACGTGCCCACGCATTCCCTGCGTTTGGAGCCAAAGGCACAGCTCTTTTCCTGGATCTGTGTTTCCCTCCTGGCAAAGGGCTTCATGTTTCCCCAGGGCCTGGCTGGGTGATGTATTTGCCTATTTCTATGAACTGATGCATCTCTGCTGCTGACGAGGTTTTTCAAAGACACACAGAGACAAGTGGAGAACACTTCATGTCGCGTGGGTTATTTTTTGGCAAGCTTCAAGTTGGGGAAAAACAGTGAAAAACTCCTGGTTGGTTTGGCCTCTGAATTTCAGCAGGATGATTTCAGGACCCCCACTAAGACTGTTTCAAGGCTGTGTCAGCGTGCTTGGGAATGGGAGTTTGCCCTTGAGAGAGCTGCATTTATAGGCAGAATTGTGTAGGCACAGTTGTTGAAACCCAAAAAGAAAATGGGAAAGAATATTTCCTTGTGGCCAGGCAAGTTAATGCTCTGTCTGAGGGAAGAATTCAAGCCACAGTGCAAGGGACATATATAACCCTTACTTGCTTCAGACCCAGTGAGATGAAGAAAAGGAAGCACTTGGAGGACAATAACAAGGATGTTATGGTGGGGAAAATGACATTTAAGTGCCCATGGAATGAGCAGTTGCCTCAGCCCTCGGGAAGACAAATGTTGCTGAAACATGACCGTTTATTGAATGAGTTTCCTGCACACTTGTTGCCACGTTTTGCTCCCAAAATGCCCCAGTGGATTCTGTCTTGGGTCTTGGCACAAAAATAAAGGGAAGGGAAGGGAAGAGAATGCCAAGCAGGGACAGGGTGTCAGTGCCTGGAGTGTGTTGCCTTCCCAGGTGAGGAGGGTGAAGAAGCATCTTGGTTGTCTCTGCAGGATATGAAGAATTTCTCCACAGGACATGGAAGGAGCAGGTTGACAGATATTGCCAAAGGAATTTGTGGAAAGGTTTAGCTTATCCCACTTAAGACATTTGGAAGTGCTCACAGGAGGTTTGTGTGAGGGGGGGAAATAATTTTCCTCTAGGAAAGGCAGAGAGGGGAGGAAAGTGTTTCCATGGAGGCAAAGGGAAGAGGGGGAATGACCAAGGTAAAGAAATAGCATGGCTCGAGTTGCAATGGGGACTTCTAAGTGGCCACTCTGATTTCTGCTTTCAAATAGCAGAAATACGTACAAACCAAACTGGGAAATGGTTTCATTTTGACCCCAACACTCCCCGTTTGGTTTTATAACAAAACTGTGTTGGGGGGCGCTGGGCTGTGCCATGTGCTGGACCAGCTTTGGGATTTCAGAATGTGACCACATTAAGCAGCTCTGTTTCTCATCTCAAACCATGCCCTGTAGTCCTAAAGCAGCAGAAAACAAGACTGAAATAAAAAAAATAATCCATCCAATTAAAGCATTTCTTTACAGTGGTATTGGATGGTTTGTCTCTGTGGAATGACACCAGCTGACCTCCCATCCAGAGCTCAGAGGGTGACCTGGACTGGAGGGAATAAAAGTTATAATTTCTTGAGTTCCTAAGTGAAAATAGTCTGGGTACCCTCTGACACAACACAGGGACCTCCAGCAGCTGGGAGGTGACTTGTCTTCTACCAAAGCTCTCCCAGCTGCTGCCTTCAAGGTTCCTGTTAAACCTGGATTGTGGGGCTGGAAAGGGAAACCTGCCCCATTGCAGCTCCCAAGTGTTTTGTCTTTTTCCTCCAAGTTATGTCTGAATTGGATCAATAAGCACAGAATATGGTATTTTCTATGTAAAAGCCATAATTAAGGGGGTATATGAAATCCTTCCAGGCTGCAATGGGAAGGAGAGCATCTCATGTAAAATGAGACTTAAAATCCTTTAGGGGAAAAAAAATAAAAATCCATGATTTATCAGTAGGGATTTCCACAGGGATTGATAAATCTAACTAAATCTTTGCAAGTTTCCAGAGCATCATGCTAGAACACTGAGTTGACTCAGGTGCTGATGTCTGGTTCTACTGGTTTCCCTAAGGATTCTGACTGTAATTTTTCCAGTGAAATGGAATCTCATCAGAAAATTGCTGGTTTTTTCAGTCCCAAAATGTTACAGAAAATACCTTAGCTTTGGCAAACTTCGGGAAAACCAGTTGTAACCTGACACAAGAGACTTCCATGGGTGTCCACATCCCCTGAGGTGGTTTTAGTGTAGTTAATATTTGCATTAATCACTACATTCACCACTGCTGATTAATACTCCAGTGAGGTGACTTAAACCAAGGCTGAAACCCTTTGTAAGCAGGTCCAGTTTTATCCATCTCTGTAGGTGGGTGAAGTTACAGTCACTTTCAGGGCTGCATCCAGCCTTTTATGTGCTTTTAAATCACCAGGTGGCTGCTTGGTAGGGAGGAAGAGCTCCATGAGGAACAGGAGATGATCACAAAGAAGGACCTCGTGGTGATGACAGCAGAGGAATATTCACCTGAGATGACACGGTGACCCAAGACTGAGTCTCAGCACCTTCCCTGCTCCACAGTGAGTCTCTTCACCTCTCCACTTTACAGGGGTTTTCAGATAAAATCCAGTTAATTACCTGCCTTAAAGAGGAGTTGGGAGACTCATTAATTAATATTTGTCAATGTTACTTCCAAAAGTGCAGCAATGACTGCTGAGGGTTGTTACTATTTCTGGAAGCAGATACAGCATGAGAAACACTCATGGTGGGATTCCTGGGGATGTCCTGTGTGGTGCCAGAACGTGGACTTGGATGATGCTACGGAGCCCCTTCCAGCTGAGGATATTCTGTGGTTCTGGGGAGCTGTAAATGGGTGTGGAGGACTCTTTGCTGATTAAGGCTCCCCTGCCTGATTCAACCCATCGCCTCAGGAACCTCAAAAGGAACAAAACATCCCTAAAAGCTGAACCTCGGCTCCCTGCCCCTCTGTGCACATTCCCAATCACAGGGATGGTGTGATCCAAACTATGTCCTTCATGGAAGTTTGTGTTCAGCCGACTTTCATGGGATTCGCACCGTCCACGGGGCCGAAGTTTGCACCGCTGTGATGTGCCATCTCCTTGGCACTAACGACCTGGAAAGATGGAACAAGCAGTGCATTAATTAACTGATTAACCTGATTAACCCTGGGGCTGTGAGGAAAGCCTTCTCCTCCTCCCTGTGAGGCTGCAGACCATTTACACCACGTCCAGAACCCCGTTTTGTGTTTGTTTTCCTCACCGATGGCGTTTCGATGCCTCCAGGGTCGAGGTGGGTTTTCCATCCCGCCTCCTCTTGTCCTGTCCGTGGCCACTGCCTGTCTGCATTCCTTTCTTTCTCCCAGCTGGCATCACATGCCAGCAGGTTGCTTCTTCCAAAACTGCAGACAAAATAAGACAGATGTGTCAAATGCAAAGATATTAAGAGAGCGGTTTCCATGGCAATTGTAACCAGGGGCTCAGATATTCATGGCTGGGTTTGGAGTTGGGTTGTATCAGCTTTAGAATGGAAATGACCAGGTGCAGGTTTCTGGAACTTCCACTGCTTTTTTATGTAATTCATTCCATTTCCATAACACAGCTCCAAAAAGATATCTCAGGAAGACAGGCTGAGGAAAGTAGTTCAGAGCTTTATTTAATATTGCATACATAATTGTAAGTAATAGTACTCATACATATCAGATATGTATACAATGTAATGTGCAATTATACATGCAGATAGGTGCAATACAATGCACAAAAATATATATTATTGATATACTGCACAGAATGAATATATTAATTACATGTTAGATCACCTAGAAAAGTTTCCTTGACATATTTTGATGCTTATTTGCATTATAAACTCTTTGTGGCATTGATCCTGAGCTTGTCTCCATAGAGTTGTGCTTCTAGACACCCACCTTGTGTCATGTGTCTGCCACACAGATAGAAATATTAATAGATAAAAGTAGCAGCCACTCAGCTCTGGCCAAGTCTGGGAGTGCACAAATTGTTAATTCAAATTAAACTGCTTTTATGAACTCCTTGTTCATTTATATTAATTGCTTGTAGCGACCTGACCTAACCTGCTTAGGTGGAACTGCAGAAATTAAAGATGCCTTCATTTTGCAGGCACAACGTGCACAGGGAGACACTTGCTTAAATGCACCCACAGACACTTTGTACATAAAAATGAACTCAAACTCATTGGTATTGGGGCTCAGCTAGAACAGATGTGCTCTGAGAGTCAGTCACAGAAGTCCAGTTCTGGAGGGGACCTCCAGGATCAGCCTTTCCTGGCCACAGCTCAGTCTAGACAAGCTGGCCCAGCACCTTATCCAGCTGAATCTTGGAAGTGTTCGGCAGTGGGGATTCCACCCCTGTGCTGTACTGGCTGTTCCAAGGGCTGACAGTTCTTATTGGTAAAACTCCTCTTTTGTCTAATAGAAATCTCCACAGGAATAATTTTTGCCCATTACCCCTCCCCCCTCCTCTTTTACTTGGGAAAAGGGATCTCCACCTTCTTCGTAGCCACCCTTGAAATGCTTGAACAAAAAGGTCACTCTGAGGTTTCTTTCTGTCGGGACTGGGGTTGTATTTCATGGTAGGACAGACTTGAGAGTCTGATGGATTCAAAAGTGTTCCTGTTGCTTTTCCCAGCTGTGCTGGGGGACAGACAGAACTCTCAAGATGTGGTTTATTCGGGTTGCCAATTGTTGGCTCAGTCAGGAATTATGCAGCAACAACTCATGCACTGTCCATTCTCACCCTTCTTCACCTCCATTTGTCAATTTAGAGGCTTCTTTCAGTGCTCCTGAATTTCATTTGGCTGGTTGGTCTCACAGGATTCCAGGAAGAGGTTAGTTCCTGAGAGTGGTTGGGATGAGGAGGCAGTGGAAGGGTGAGCCAAAGGCACAACAAGACCCTCAATGTGTTATGGAACCAACTCGACTCCTTGGGAGTTTTTATCTCTGCTTCTCCACAATCCTCCTTTCTGGACTTCTTTTTTTGGTCAGTGTTAATATAAACACTGGTAGTCATGGACATTTTATTTGAAGGAATAATACCACTCAACATGACCAGAAGCTTAGGAGAATTTGCCAAAGTCACCTAGAACGTAAAGAACCGATGGAAACTCTCATATATATTATAAATTTGCTCAGTTATATAAAGTATAAAACCCCCTAAGAATACTCTACGGTACTCAAAGCAGGCAGGAGAGGGAGCACATGTTGCAGCAAAGCCCACCAGCCTGGAGAATTCCAGATTTTCCTCTCTTGAGCTGGAATGGTGCCTGCCTGTAGCAAGCACACGTGTCCACGTGTTACTGCATTAATTGGGATTCCGATCAATTCCGTAACAACTGGGAGGGAATAAAGATGGAGTGGCTTCTGGAAATAGGCTGGAACTAAATAATGGGGATTTTGTATTCTCTCTCTTTTGGATCTATAGCCAATCCAAAAATAAAGAGGAGAGAGTGGGAAAAAAAAAAAAACAACAAACAAAAACCAAACCAAACAAAAATCACTTGGCATTTTTCATCAGCTCTCTCCAAAACACTTTTTGCAGCATTTCAGGAGCAGAACTGTTCTTGCCACCTTCCCATTTAACCACATTCTGGGGGATATTGGCTGTTTCCTCCCCGACTCCTCCTGCAGAGCCCCAGGAAACAGCTTTCTTTTCTGCTGAAGCACGTTTTGAGTCATTTTGGCTTCTGAGTGGCTGTGGCAGCACCATCCCTTGTGGGATCAAAGCCCAGAAAGCAAACACAGTCAGATTGATAATAATATTTCTGATTTTCCAGATTTAGAGCCGCTCTCTCCCTGTCTGTAAAGCAGGGGAATTTTCCCTGGAGACTCGCTTGTTTAGCCCCTCGGGTATGGGTAAGGTTTCTAAAAGGTTTCTAAAGCTCCCAAATAAATATTTGTAAAAAGAACTACTAATGCTTGGAGAGAGCAGCATGGAAAAGCTGGTGATATGGCGACTTAACTGAATACACAGTAATTACAGATCTGATTTCCAAGACTTTGATTCCCACAGATGGTTCCTTTGCAAGGGAAGGAGTAGAAAAAGACAATATTTTTTATTATTTTATTTTATATTTTATTNTTTTTAATTTAATTTAATTTGATTTAATTTACTTTTATTTTATTTTATTTTTCCCAAATGAACTAGAGTACAGTTTTTTAGTTCCAGGAAACAATATGTCTATTCAAACATATTGTGTTCTGCCAGTAAAACAAAACTAATTGCAAATGAGGAGAAGGATGAGGTGCAAGGAGTTGGCAGAGAACTGATATGGGCTTTAATAATTGAAGCTCCCAAGAGTTATAAATGTGTGTCACAGAATTACAGGATGGTTTGGGTTGGAAGGGACCTTGAAGACCATCCAGTTCCATGGGCAGGGTCACCTTCCACTGCCCCAGGCCCATCCTTGGTGTCCTCCTTTGAGTTTGTGGGTGCTCCCTGGAATTCTTCTGGTAGACGTTGTGGTTTTTGGCTCTGTGATGAGAGCCCTGGTAACCTGAGGAATAAATTTGAGTTTGTACTTGTACAACAACTCTTTGCTGCCCTGGCCAGCTGACAGCACCCACTCTGGAGCTCTGGGCACCAAGGTGTGCTGGCAGAGTCACCTCCAGAGGCTGCAGAACCAGGGCTGTCGCCGTGGGTTGTTCTGGTTCCTCCCACACCTTCAGAAATGTGGGTTCCTGGCCGGGATCTGGAGTCTGAATCTCACACCAGCAGCAGGGGGTGTCTCACTTCTCAGCCTGGAATGATTTCCAGGGTTTGGCAGCACCTGGGGGAGGGAGTGTGTGGCCCTTCATCCCTGGCTGAAGGCAAATATCCACCTCCCTCCCAGTGCAGGGAGAGAAGGGAGAGGAAGGAAAAAAAACCCACCCTGGATGAAAAGTGGGTTCTAACACTCCTGAAGCAGCATGAATTTATATACAAATATATATATATACAGAGGAGAAAAGGAAACTTAATATTGCTGTATACACACACAATGAAGAACAAATAAACAAGGTCTACTTCCCAGGAGGAGACAAGCAGCATTCCCTGAAGAGACAGCAGGTCCACTTCCCTTCACTGCCAGGAAAAGACTGACCCAAAATTTCCTTCTGTCCCTTCTTATGTCTGAGCTGATGTAAAAATAGAATGGACTCCTTCACCTGGATCCAGCAAACCATGGGATCTGTGTCCCAGGAAGCCCAAAGTCAACAGTTGACATAAAATAGGATGGAATCCTCCCCTTGGATCCAGCAAACCATGGGATCTGTCTCCCAGGAAGCCCAAAGTCAGCCCACCAGAGATGTTGTGCAGTTGATGCCCTGGCCATGCCCAGTTCATGCTGCTGGGGTTGCAGGTTCCTCTGCACGCTGGGGAAGAGCCAGAGCACACAGCTAAACTCTGCAGCCAGCCAGGCCTGGGAGCAACCCCTGTCCTCAGCCAGCAATAGAGGAGAGCAGCAAGTAGATGGCATTCTATCTCTATTTTTAAATTAAGAAGCAGCTGCTTGGGTTGATGTGTGGGCTGTTCTTTGCCCTTGCTGTGTTGGTTGTCTGAATGAAGGGAGGTGCGTTTGTTCAGTTTAACAGTTACAGCCTCTGACTTTAAAAACATCAAGGTAAACATTGTATTAAAGTTGATTAAGTGCAAAGAAAATTCCTTTTTTTAACCAAAGAACTCTGTGATAAAATATCTGAGAGGGAAGGGCCGAGTAACGAAACACCAATTCTCTCCCAAACTTCATGTTGGTTTTGTGCAGAACAAATCCCAAAGCAGCTTCTGCTTCTCCACCAGGAAAGCAAAGGGACAGTTGGCCAAACTGTATAATTAATATTTCCAGCTGAATTTGCCCATGAGGCTTGATTTATAGCTTAATGATGAGATATATTTGTACATATATAGAAAAAGATGCACTGCTTCCTTAAACCCCCTTTCTTCTACCCAAACAGCACAGGGGTCTGCTGTGAAATGTTCCTGTGTCTCCTGAATAGTAAAGCTCTTGTTATTTCTTCAGCAAAGCTTTACCTTCCGTTCAGGGAATTGGCTTTGGGGAACTACTAAAGGCTAAAGGTTGCTGGGCTTTATTTAAACTTTGAAAGGAAAAAAGTCATTTAGGTATTGAACTGTATTTTACACCAGATAAATGTCTCATGAACCTTCTGGGACTTCACATTTCTGGCCAAGAAAGAAGTCTTTTTTATAAGAGAGGATCTACAGGTGGTTTTTCCCTCATTTTTGGTGAAGAAATTAGGGGGGAATACTGCGTTTGAATAATCTTAATACTTTTGTGCACACATGCTGCTAAAAGGATGCTCTCTACGACACCTTGGAACAGAAACTTGAGCTGTAATGTTGCAAAGGTGTCCCACGTCACTCTTACCTGGCCAAGAGTGGTTTGCTGGGCTGAATCAGGGACTCACCTGTACCCAGGGCTGCTGCTGGTTCATGTTGGCTGCACTTATCGGCTGAGTGTGGCAGAGAACATCTTCATCCCCTAACCCACCCATTTCACTCCCCCCCAGCCCATTTATTTTGGCCCTGCAGTGATGGTGATTTAATTTTTGCCAAGCATTCCCATTTGGGAGAGCAAATCTAAAGTCAGCAAAACCAGGTGAGAGTTATGAGTCGCATCCTTTTCATTGTGTCCTTATGATTCCAGTTTTATTTATACTTCAAAGAAAGAAAACAAATCAGAAGGTCTCAATCTCTAAACAACCTGGAAGAGTATTTGCTGTAAGTATATGACACTTCATTTTGCCTTTTCCTTTAAACATACAGGAAAACTTATTAACCTTACATTTTCTTGTGAAATCATAGAATATCCTGAGTTGGAATGGATCCACAAGGACCACAGAAATCCAACATTGTCCAGCGTTTCCTTTGGATTTTCCTCCATTGACATACCCAAGGTTGTTTTCAGATGTTTTATTTGCATTTCATTAATGTCCAGGAGCCCTACAGGTTATTTATTGCAGTCATAAATACGTGTGGATGGGATGTGGACATAATGACAGCCTTCAGCATAGAGGATTTGCTGTCTCTTGTCTCTGACGAGCCAGACAGTAACAAAATCGACTTTCTAATCAGTCCCCAAACCGTATTCAGTGAGAGTTTCGAAGTGAGAACTCGAATGGATCAGAAATGATGGTGAATTAAAGTATTCCCCTTAACTGGATTGATTTATTTCCCGTGTGCTGGGCCAGCAGGATGTGTGGGCTCTGACCCCCCTCTCCCCATCCTCAGCTCCAGCACATTCCCTGTGCTCACCGCAAGGGAGGGCACAGGAAATTCCAGTTATCCAGGGATTCCCAGTAGCATCCTGAGTCAACGCCAATTTTCTTTTCAGCCTTTAAACGTGGCCTGAAGTATCTGACTTTCTTCTAGGGCTCTGAACTGATTATCCCATCCGTGACAGGTTGAAATGGATGGACTTTTGGAGGAATCTTTTTCGGTGGGATCGTGCCTTTCACAACGTTGCTATTGTGATGACAAAATGTAGCTGTTCAAAATAATCTTGCTCCTAAAAAAAATAAAAATCCCCAAAACAAAACAAAAACAAGCAAATAAAAATAGTAATAATTAAAAAAACCACCACAACAACAACAAAAACAAAAAACCAAAAAAACCACCAAAAACCAAACAAACCAACTCCCCCAAAAAACCAAAAAAAAAACCCCCAAA
>VXAU01001357.1:57557-112822 GCA_013399695.1 Formicarius rufipectus
AAACCAAACCAAACCGGAAAAAAAAAAAAAAAAAGGAAGAAAAAAAGTGAAATGCTGCTTTTTCATGTCAAGTTTTCCTCAATACTCCTTCCTTTCTTGGGCAGCTTTGTTTGCCAGAAAAACGACTGCAATTTGAGAGACCTGCAGTTCTTGCCTGAGGGCTCTCAAGAAACTGCCTCCCCTCAAAGTGTGTTTTGGAATCGAGGTTAAAATTGCAGCTGAAGCGCTAATGAATAGCGATGAGGTGCTAAAAGGCGAGGAGTCTAAATGAGACACAAAAAAGCATTTCAGCTCCAGAGTGTCACTGAAACCGCACCGAAGTCATCTCTGGAGGAAACATTGTCCCAGCTGCACCGGGCTTTGTGAGCCTGCATGGCTGGGGATTCGGTGAAATCTTATTAATGCAGTTTTTGATATAATTAAGACTTTTTTATGAGCTTCGCCAGCTTCATCACCCCCGAAGATCCAGGGGTTTTTGAGGATGAGAAGTTTGTCTGGGCTGGAGCTGCAGCTGGGACGTGGCACGAGTGGGGCCCACTGGCCAAAGTTCAGCAGGGATAAAATGGGACAAGACTTCTCCAGGGAGTGAAATTGGTCTCAGTCTGGAAGGTCTGCAGTTTTCATTGCAGGGGAATAAAGAAATCATCAAAAGCAACTTAATTAAATAATAAGGCAATGTAGTGCTATATAATTAATAAAATGTTTAAGGTCAGTCCTACATCCTATAAGCAAATTATATAAAAATATATCGTTAATATTAAAAAATAAAATAGAAATCCCTCAAGCAGTTTTTGTAGGATAAATAGGATAAAATATTCCATATCTACTCCAAGGATGGTAAATTCTGGATGATGAAATGCATGTGGTTGGTGAGTGTCAGCATTCTGCAAAGAGGGGCCAATTTATTTAAAACTTGTAAATCCTTAGGAGATTGTTCCATAGCAGGAGTTGGGAACTGCAGTTTTAGTGAAATAACACTCCTGTAGATTGGTTCAGTAAATCAAGAAGATCATCAAGATAAATGAAGAAATTAATTAAAACAGCACAAAGGCTTCATCCCCAGCCATTTGAGTTGTTGTAGAAGAAGTGATGGCACTTAAATAAAAAACAAAACAAAGCAAAACAACTCTACAAGCTGAAGGATTCAGTGGAGTTTATTGTGAAATATTCCCCCTTATTCAAACTCTTATCCCAAGTGTTGTTTTTCCATTGGGTATATTTCATGTGATTCTAATCTGTTCTTACTCAAGGATCAGCAATTACTATAAAATTTATACAACAGTTGCGTTCATTGACATAATAAAGAGCAGTATATTTAATGAAAGTGGCATTGCATGACAAAGATGGGAACCCCCCCAACATCAGCACTTCTGGCTGAACCAATACTAAGAGAGGTTGATATTTCCTATATTTGGATACTTCTCCCAGGTTGCAACCCCATGAAAGCATCAGGTGCTTTCTGTGAGCTTTGAGAAGAACAGAAATGAATATAATAATCTCTTTTTGTGCACTGAGCATCACCAACCAGCCTGGATCCCTTAGTTCCTTCTCCTAGTAGGGTTTTGCCATAAATATGTGTGTGGCTCCAGAAATCAATCAATCTCTATCTATCTATCTATCTATCTATCTATCTATCTATCTATCTATCTATCTATCTATCTAGCTCTCTCTCTCTCTAATCTATCATCAATTTATCTTAGCTAGTGTGTTGACTGAAAGTGAAAAAAAGGTTTCTAATAAACCCCAAAATCACTTATAATTAGAGTGTACAGAGAAAATGTAATTGAAAAACAATTCAACAATAACAAAAAGAGAGATCCCGAAAGCATTCATTTTATGATCTGGAAGTGGTGAGAATTTTTAAAAGAATTGTAAATTAATGACAACTTAAGTGTAATTTGTTTTGGGGAATTTTTCTGGCTGTTTTTCCCCACAAATGCACACGGAATGACAACCTGTGACCAGAGTTAGGGATGCTGCAGGCATTTGATTTCCAATTCTGGAGTATAAATTTGGGAAATAATGTCATATTACTGCAGTTTCGTGCTATGGATATCAATGACTACTCCTGTTGGAAAGGCTTCCGTTTAAACTGTGTCTCTTTATCTTTTTTTTTTTTAAGTAAGGCTTTTTAATTTGCCCCAGATCTGAGGGTAATTTTCCCTAAATTTCGTATATAAACCTAGTTCCTATGTGGAAGATGATTGTTTCTCAGAGAAACTGCTACTGGAGAAATATTAGCGTATATCAAAACTGCATCCAATAACTCAGAAATCTGAGTGGGTTTCCTGATTTTGTGGGGCAGTGCTCATGTCATCCCACCCTGTGCTCTCAGGCAGCTGTTTATTCCCAACATGTGCCAAAAGTCTGGGTAGATGAGGTGAGCATTACAGCAAAGATATAATTTAATGGATTAAATAATAAGACAATAAATAAGATTATTTCCTGGTGGGTTTTTTTTGTTTTGTTTTGTTTTGTTTTCTGGACGTATAATCTGCATTCAGATTATACACGTCCCATCTCCCCCTTTATTTTTCTTTTAATAAAATACACTTTAAGCCATCCTAATATTCCTCTCTGTGAGACAGGTGTTATATTTCTTGGCAGTTAAATATTTATGGGTTTCAGAATATAACCAGCAATGTGGGAACAAGGTTGATGCCCAAATGCTTCACTTGGCCTGTACAGGTGATATAAAATGGCTTTTGTTAAAAGTTTAATTATGAACTAGCAATAAAATGATCCTGTAAATGATGAGATTGAGCCGAGTTCAAAGCTCCACTGGATTGTCAAACACTTAATGCATTTGCCCTATAGCCAAGCAAGCTTTTGTTCAAATTGAAAATACAACCTGGCCCTTGATCTACCTAATGGAATTTCCTCGGGAAGGGGGTGTTTTATTCTTTGGTCCAGGCTCTTTTCCTACTTGGATTTTAAGCTTATAAAGTGCACTGTCTCCGTGGCCACTTGAGCTGTTGTGGCTTTGTCCAACCCTCCCTAATAGCGCTTCTTCTTTCTCCTCCTGACAGGTGGCCTTCCCTTCCCGCTGCCTCCACGTGCCTGGAATGCTGATGGCCACGCTGGGATTTTCCTGGGATACACAGGTGGAGGCAGGAGAGAAAACCCCAGCTCCTTCTTGCCCTTGTTAGTGATGCCAGAGGCTGCAAAGGTCTCCAGTCCTGAAAGAGGGAGCTGCTCAAAGCCGCAGCGAGGTGATGCCTCCAGGCTTGACCCTTTCTTTGGAGCCTCTCAGCAGAGATTTGTGCTCGGGCTCTTTTCCAGGGCAGACATTTCAGCACATTTTGTAGCAGAAAGGCAGAACTTTGTGTATTGAAGATGCCCAGAGTTTTATCTGCAGCTCTTCTGGATTTGTTATTCAAAAGCATCTCAGTGCCTTAGCTATCTAAGTCCCAGTGAAAGTCAGTGGGACTCAGATAAATGGATTTTGGGGACAGGGTTAGAAGCATTTGTTGTGAATTCCCTGCTGCTCTCCACGGAATCTTAATGGCTAACTTTATTTTGAGCTGTAATAATTATCTTTGAAAGATCACAGCCTTGATAAGAGCGAGCTGGGTGCTGGGGCTGCAGAGGTGAAAACATTACTCTTGATTTTTTCTTCCCTCCTCTGTGTCTCTGGAAACCTCCGTCGCCCTCTTTGGCTGCCGTTCCTCTAATTTAATAGACTGTGCTTGTCAAGATGGGATATCAAACACTGCAGACAATCAGGTAAGTCCTTGTCATCTGTCACATAATGGGGTCTTGGGTGCACTGAGAAAAGCTGGCAAAGTAGGCTACGTTGCATTCTGAAGTTTAAACTGGAGCTCTGTTTACTCCTAATACAAAAAGAGCATTAAGAGATTGATAGTCTATTTGAAATTCCTTTGAAAACGTATCCCAGGCTGGATCTTTTTTACTGCTTGTCTCTTGTGAGCCTCTTTTGAGGGAAAGCCATTCTTTTAGATCCACACTGCTATAAAACCAGGGAACTGTCAAGAGCCCTGCTGATCCAATTACAACTTTAAAACTTCTAAGCTTTTGATTTACAGTAAGCTCATTCCAGTTAAATACAGAGGAATCTTTTTCCTTAATCTCCACATTGTTTAACAGTGCATTTCACAGTATTTTTCGTGTCCTTTTCCCTTATGGAAAATAAAAATAATTCCAGAATGGTTTGTATTGGAAGGGACCTTAAAGCTCCTCTCATTCCACCCCTGCCATGGTCAGGGACACCTTCCCCAATCCTACGTTGCTCCAACCTGGCCTCGGCCACTTCCAGAGGTGGGGCAGCCACGGCTCCCCTGGGCAAATTCCTTCCCAACATCCCATCCAACCTTGCCCCCGGCAGTGGGAATGCCATTCCCCCTGCTCCTGTCCCTCCTTAGGCTTGTCCCAAGTCCCTCTCCATCTCTTGGAGCCCCTTTAGGCACCGGGAAGGGCTGTTTATTTGCTTTCCTTTCCTTTTGTTATGCAAAACCTTGGATATCATGCTGGCCAAGGCGGTGCAGAGCTGGGCAATGCCACACCAGCTTTGCAGTGAGTGCTGGGATTCTTCCCTTAGGTTTTATTTACAGTGCAACTTTTAGACAGAATACTTCAGCCAGTTGTGCTGCTGTACCCCAACGATGTCATTAATCTCCCTTTTTTAGGCTGTCTGGGGCTCTCTTGGCTCCCCAGCTGTGCATTCAGAGCTCTCTTGCTCAGAGGAGACTGCTGGGGAATTTGGTTATCCCTGGTTTCTCACTTTCCAGCACTCCCAGCCCACCAGGAACTGCAGAGCCGTGGAGTGTGAAGGGTTTGTGGAATTATTTCTCATCAAGTGTGCCAGAGAGAGTTGTGTAGGGGGGGGGGGTTAGTCCAGCTGCAGGGAGGCTGCACTTCAAAAACAAGGAACTTGGGCTCAAATGAAGCAGGTATTTTCACTGTTTCATCTCCAAAAAGCAAAATAAGACGTTTGGCAATTACCTCCTAAAAGTGCTTAGCATTTAATTTGATAACATTTCCTATAAACCCTTGGACCCCTAAATCTATTTGCTTTTCATTTACTAATAATTAAATTTTAGAATGGAACATTGAAGTAAAATGTTTCCAGAGTTTCTCTGTTGAGGATCTCAGTCCATAATCTCTGCAAAGCTTTGCATTCCTGACTAATTAACTTAATCAGCCAGGACATAGCAACAGATTTGTCTTCTCTGGTTGTAATTAATTTCTGAAGAGATGTCATTTTTCGATGCCGGAACGTTTTTCTATTTAACAATTACTATGATTATTTCCAGGTTTTAAAGAGATGTTCTGTGAGGAATCTGTGCTGGAGACAATTCTGCACATGAATAAATTGCCTGGAGATTGGTTTAGTACAAAGCCAATTAAATCAGTAGCACCACTTGTGCGAGTTCCTTTAGCCCTCTTTGTAACTTTTTACCACCTCCAGGTTGGACTTCCCTGGGTGGCCCAGGAGTTCCCTAAACTCAGGCTGTGCTAATTGGTTGATCCATGAAGGTTCCTACTGAAGAAAGACAGTGCATAATTAGGAACACACAGCTCTTGATTCCCAAATTTGGGAGACTCAAACTCTATGAAATAATAGTAAAATCTGGTTCAAATAAGAAAGTAGATTTCTTAATTCTCAGTTTTTAATGAAGTTCAGGTTGAATCTCAGTAAATGGTCCTCGTTACCTCTCAAATACACCTTATTTAATTCAGCACCAAGGTTTGTGGCAGGCACTTGTCCTGCTCCTTCCCAGTTACTTAAAAGCTCTTGCTGGGCATTCTTTCTGTAATACAGACTATTCATATTGTTTATTTCTTAAGATGAATTTCAAGTTTGTAAAGAGTGACTGTGCAGTGGATTAGCACTCTCATAAATTATGTACCTGCTGTAGAAATGTTCAGGTGTAAATGTCAGCATGGAGCTTTGTTTAAAATCTAATGTTCTTTAAAAGCATCTGCTCAAATTCTCTCATATAATGATGCTGTTCTCCAAAGAAACATTCAGAAAAATATTGTTTACTATATCTCATTTCCATAGATAAATTTAGTGGCTTAATCCCATTGGATGATGATGTTACCTGACATATAAAGAGTGTCAGAGTTTCACCTGAATGATAAAGCTCAGTAAGAGGTGTCTGAAATGATAATTCCCCTGAGCACTAATGAGACTTTCGATGAAAGACTGTGCTCATCAGTTTGGGGATTGCAGAGGAGTTTGCTGAATAATCATCTCTGGCTCTCCAGAGCAATTCTCTAGCACAGGACAAATGTTTCCACGGCTGATTGTTTGTATTGATACTCATCAATGCTTATTTTCAGAGCTCAGACACATCACAGAGGGAACAAATCCAAGCCTGCTCTTCTGTGGGAGTAGTCAGTCACGTTGGCACATTGCAGGCAAAATTCCCACAAAGCCCAGAGGATTGTCTGCAATGTCACATTTGCAGCAAATCACAGGAATGACAACATTTCTCCATGTTGTAAGAAATGCTCCTTTGATGGTATTGGTCCCTCCAGTGTTTGTAGGTGCAGGAATGCACACGGCCCAGTTGTGTGAGAGGTGCAGATGGGTTGGGCAGCTCTTGAATCACCTGAATCTTCAAGAAGTGTGATTCTTGGGAAACCCTGTGTGGTGGTTTGACTTTAGGCCTTCCTGGGAGACAGATCACATGGTTTGCTGTATCCAAGTGAAGTATTCCATCCTATTTTATGTCAGCTTGGATATAAGAAGGGATAGATGGAAGTTTTGAGTCAGTCCTTTTCCGGCGGTGAAGGGCATCGCTCAGGGACCTGCTGTCTCTTCGGGGAGAGCTGCATGTCTCTCTCTGGGAAGTAGACCTTGTTTACTTGTTCTTTATTGTTTGGGTGTGTGTGCATATAGTAATATTAAGTTCCTTTCTCTTCTCTGAACATATCTATATATTTGTATAAATTCAGACTGCTTCAGTAGTATTAGAATCTACTTTTCATCTAGTGTGGTTTCTTTTTATTCCCTTTTTTCCCCCTGCAGTTGGGAGGAGCGGGGGGGAGCTGCTGTTTTGGGGCCTCTGGATATTTGCCTTCAGCCAGGCATAAACTACCACACCCTGCAATGGTCCAATTGTCTGGAGAGTATCTTCAGGTTCGTTGATCTTTGGCTCAAACGGTAAAACACAGGGATCATTGTCCTTCTCCTCACTCCATCAGTCTCCTCATCCTGCTCCTCTTGGCTGTGCATCTTCCGGTGGTGTTACCTGTGCACTTCATGTTGTGCTCCCATTGCCTTTGTTTTTTCAGAAGAATTCTTTCGTTTATACAAAACCCTTTTGTATCTGTGACCCATTCCAGTCGACCTTGTTATGGCCATTATTGCTCTTGTCATTTGGATCCTCTTCTGTCATCTTCCATTGACTTGTCCCCTCGTTTGACAGGTTTGACAACCGTCTCTTCACTGTGCTCTCCCACGAGGTGCCTTTGGTGCAAAGCTCTGTTCCTCTGAAGGCCCTGCCATCTGGAAGAGCCTTTCTGAGTCTCTGCCTCAGTGACTTGCTGTGTCTTTTAAAATCTCATTGACAAGCAGCTTTTCTCCCTTGTCTGAGCCTCCTATGAGTGTATTTCATTGCTTCCACTATGAGCTATTTAATTTAGTGACCACGTTATTCTAATCTTTAAGGCACTTTAGAATATTATTTGGAAGAGAAGGGTCTTGTGTTATAAAGCCATGTTAGATTACACACTTATTTGACTGGAATAGAAATCACATTGGAATTTATGGAGCACAGTTTGGTTTTTTTTAATTATTATTTTTTTTTCTCTTACATCATTTTGGTGTAAATTTCATCTAGTAGTAAAAATATAAGTGAGACTGATTTTTAATACCTTTTGAAGGTGTTTAAGGCAAAAGACTTGAATGATTGGGTCGAGGACACCTTCCCCTAGACCCAGTTGCTCCATATCCCATCCAGTCTGACCTTGGAGACTTCCAGGGATGGAGCAGCCAGAACTTCTCTGGGCAGCTGAGAGTGGCCACTTGTAAGGATTGGTATTGATCAGTTGTCAGCAGGGGAAGCCTCTGCCAACACCTAAGGCTGGTAGGAGGAAGGCTGGTCCTCACAGATCGCTTGAATGGCGGGAGCACAACAATGATTCTGGTGGAAGTTCCATGTGTAGCTCAAGAGGAACAAGTGACTGGGGGCTGTAGGGGGGATGTCACACATGGAACTGTCTCCTCCAAGAGTTGTCTCCCAGAAACATGAAGGGCAGCACCAACTCATCTTTGCTGAGGGGCTCATCCATTAGTGATGTTAATGACTGTCGGTGGTGCTCAGTGGGAGTGGTATCCCCCTGACTGACTGATTGGAGCCAGGCTGCTGGTGGCCCCAGCCAAGAGAACGTCCCTGAACATTCCAGCAGGACACTCTGGTGGCTCATGCCGTGCTGTGCATGCTGTACACATCCTGTTAGACATCATGAACCTCCAGAGCTGACAGGTGTGAAGGGAACCTGGGACTGGTGTGAAAGGAAAGCAGTTTACAAATCTACCCTGAGTGGCTTTGCTGTCTCTCTCCAAAGCTGGCTTTGTTTACCAGATGGAACTCCAAATGTGATGCCTTCTCAGTTGGGGGAATTGGGCTCCTGGGTCCCTCCAAGCTTTCCACAGGCCTGTTGCCACAGAGACTCCCAACACAGCAGAAGGTGTGCCTGTAAAGGAAGGAGGAGGTACTTGTGCTTAAGTGTCAGTTTAGATGCCAGGGCTTATCTGACACACCTGTCTGGGCCTGAACAGGTGTGGAAGAAGCTCCAAAGGACTCTGCTGCTCCTCTGGAATGGCACAATGAAGCCAAGCAGGAAGCTTTGTCACCTTTACAGTGCTGGTATCCAAGTTGCTCCTCGGGCTTCTTTCCCAGGATTCTCCACTTACTCCATTATTACTGGTTAAGTCTTGGAATCACTGTCTTGTCAGGCTGGACTCAGGTAATATAATTATCTATTCATGTAAAACCTCAATTCCTCCCAGGTGCAGGGCAGAAAAATGCCTGGATTCTGGTTTTCCCTATTGCAGTGAGGCACTCGAGGCAGGTTAAGGTTAATTTCCATATGCAAACTTCCCCGAAGCTTCAGGTCTGGGATTGGGGCCCATTACCTTAATGCATTATGTTAATGCTAGAGATGAAATTCCAACTCAATCTTCTTCATAAGAAAGCCTTTGACATGATATATGAACCATCAGATTAGAGGTAGACTGACTAATTATCATTTAATGCAATTGAATGCCAGGGTTTGTCATTTGCCAGGGCTGGCTGGGTGGGGAATATAAATCTGTTCCTACGGATGTCGTTATGGACTTCAGATGGAAGGGAGATTAAAATTCCCTGAATGCAATTCTTATTCACAGCCATTATTCACTGACTGACACCCCACAGTGTCATAAAAATGCCTACTACACCTTCCTTTTCATTCACGTGTAGTTTTAGGAGAAAGATTAATCCGACCCCAGTCCCAGTTTATACGGACCTATGTGCTGTTATCCTTTAACAGTCCTCCATGGGCAAACATCTCTGGATGGAACCTGCATCTGGAGACAATCCTGGGGGTGGGGGAGGCTTCCCTATTATTAAAGCATCCAGATGACAAAGGAAGAAACCCTCGGGGTCATTAAATCTAAATCCATGCCATCCCAGGGAAGTTCAGCCTCAGCTCAGCTGTCCCCTCTCCTGTGTCTCAGCTGGGTCTGTGGCCACCCTCATCCTTAGGGCTGGTCCTCATCTGAGCTGCTTCAACCAGAAATTTTCAACGTGGCAATTAATCAGGAGCTTTACTCAAGTCCTGATGGATTAGATTGATCTCATTTTCCCTTCCAAGAAACTCGTTCTTTTAGTTTGGTGGAGAAAAGGAAAACCAGCAGGGCAGAGTCACTAATGATGCCTCAGAAACGTGGGCTCCATTGCACTCTGATTTTTCATTTCCTTTCAAGCTCTTTATTTCCAACCACTCCTTAAGAGTGTTCTAGGGGTTAATACACCAGGGCTGCAAGAATCTGTCCTTGATTGCACTCACCATTTCTTTCTCAGTTCAAAAATAAAATAATGCTTTTAGTGCCCTTTAATCATCTGGAGAGTCATTTGATGTCCCTTAAAAAAAACCAAACCCAAACAAACCCCAAAACCCCAAACCATAAGATCAATTACTTTTGTACTTTGGGGTGAGGATTCTCTTATCCTGCTGAGAAAGTATTTTGCTTCATCTCAGCACTGGTCACTTCTGTGACAGTGCTGACCCTTCCTGGCCATTTTACTTTTGCTCCAGGTTCATTCCTGCTGTTATTAAAAATTTAATGTATTAACTTACATTGTTGCCTGTATTTTATGTTATTATGTTTTATTTTACTGCCTGAGTCCTCCACTTTGTCATTTCCTGTTCTCCTTTTATTCACATGATGAAACACCCTTGTGCTGTTTGTTTTCATTTTCATTGTAAAACCACCTTGAATTTGTCAGGTTTTGGTTTCTGGCTTCTAAAATTCAGATTCTTGACTCGTTTGAGGGCTATTTTCATTCTCTCTGAGCTCCTTCTCAGTCCCTTTTCTGAGGTGGTTGTTTCTCTAATTAAAAGAGGAGTCAGTGGCCAGTCTGTATCTGAACATTTCCCATTTCCCATAATTACATTGTTCTCCAATGTACTTATGTCCAAAAAAATTCAAATAATGTCTACTGATACATAAATATGATCACAGGAACTTGTAGAAAACTAAACTATCCCCACAGAGGGTATTTTTTAATGACTTCTCAAAATCAGTCCAAACCACTGTCTCACCTGTAGTACCATTGCATCTCTCCTGAGAATTATTATTCATCTGCCAAGATAATGACTGAGTTTTCAAATTATATCTTTTTTAAACTATTTTCACATGCATTGATTTAGCCATGATTTGTTTGTGTGCTCCTACTGAAGGTTTTATTTGCTTCTCATCTTAAGCCACACAGTGCTTCTGACCCTGCCTTCCCTTCCCATCACCTCCCTGACTCCTGATCGTATCAGCATGAGGTGGGAAATGAAATGTGTTTGGGTTTTGCTCTCAATAAAGTGTGGCCTCTGAAATGTGTCACCCTTAAGC
Source organism: Formicarius rufipectus (assembly GCA_013399695.1). Classification (NCBI taxonomy): domain Eukaryota; kingdom Metazoa; phylum Chordata; class Aves; order Passeriformes; family Formicariidae; genus Formicarius; species Formicarius rufipectus. Next base: position 68,638 of record VXAU01001357.1, read on the forward strand.
TGTACAAAAGGAGTATTGTGAGGGCAGACTTTCCCCTTCATATCAACCCTGTTCTTTTATGAAGTGATGTGACCTGCCAGTGATGTGTCACAGGGTTTGTCCACAGCTGGTTTAACTGCCCACTGTAACAAAATAGAGAACTCAATTTAAACACAAAACAAAACAAAACCAAACAAACAAAAAACCAAACAAAAAACCAAACAAAACCAAACTCAAACCAAAACAAAAAATGAAAGCAAAACAAAACAAAACCAACCAAAAAAACAAACAAAACCCCCCCAAACCACAACAAGTCACTCAAAGGTGGGTTAATACCTGAGAGTGTCTATCTTGGAACGGAGGATGGAGCCCAGTTTTTCAGCAGTGGGAATTTAAACCCTGGGTTTGGAAGTTGTCATCTCCAACAGCTGATGACACAATCAGGAGCCACAGGTTTCCTGACCAGCACGTGGAATCTGCAGTCCTTGTGAGACACAGAGTGGAAACCATTGCAGTTTGAGCTTTGGGGGAGTTTCAGGCACAAACACTTCGTGGTTGGGTTGGTGTTCCTCTCAGATCACCGTGTATGAACCTCTCTGGTGCTGATCCATGTGAAATTCGTATTTCATTGGTCCACATTTAGTACAGAGGTGATATTTTTGGGATAATAATCCCTGAAAGTGTCCAAGGCCGGGTTGGACGGGGCTCTGAGCAAGCTGGGCTGGTGGGACGTGTCCCTGCCCAGGGCAGGGGCTTGGAATGAGATGGTTGGAGGTCCCTTCCAACCCAAACCATCCTGTGAATCCATGATAAGACTGTAATGTAAAATATTTATATTATGCACCTCAAAGATCACTATAGGCCCAGTTTTCCTTCAGGGAGATCAACATTTTAAAACCAGTTCCAAACTTTTCAATAAAACACTCAATATTTGAGCAAATGTCTCAGGATTTTGAAGATGATGAAGGAAAACACTTTGTAAATTTATAACATATTTATTTGTATTTATCTTACATTTATAACTTGCTGTATTTTAAACCTATGAAACATTTACTGCAGGGGGGAGGGAAGGTTTCAGATTGTAAGGGCTGTAATTAGGCATTAGATGGGGGGTTTTTCCCCCCCTTTTTCCTTCTGCCCCCGAGAGCTGCTCCTCGTTTGGGATGAGCTGAGGGGTGTCAGCAGACTTGAGTTCTTGCTGCTTTGGCAGCTGCCTTGGAATCCCATGTGCTGGAGGGCACGGGAGAGGTTCACACAAACAGCTGGGGCTGCTCTCCAAGTGACAGAAGCAAAAAAAAGACCTCACTAAATATGTTTGCCACAGCTCAGCAGAGACCCTTCCAGACCTGAATAACCTTCCCTGTCACCAGAGCAGTTCCTGAGCTGCAGCAGCAAGAATATGAAATATGGGGAGGGGGGTGGGTGGGAAGGGATGTGCTTTTTGCCTGGTTAAGGGGGGAAAGGCTCTGAAAAAGGACTTTGAGGGCATAAGAACGGGAGCTGTGAATTACAAGACCTCTCTTGTGTGATTCTCTGATCCATTCCTTCAGCAAACAAAATTACTGAGGGAAATAAAACTTTATTCCCACAGAAACAAAAGGCGGATGACACAATAAAATCGATTTGATAGTTATTTATTTTGCTGTAATGGTTCACTTGTTGGAAACTGGCATTTTCTATTCAGCGTCTATCCACTTTGTCCAGTGTAATGAAATTCCCACTGTCACAAGCAACAGGACAGCCTTTTAATTGGGCATAATTACACGATTCCTTTTATATTCCACAGTGGCAGTGCCAGCTCCTACCTGGGCTGCTTTGGGTAGTTATTTCCTCATGATTTTTAATGCAACTGCCCTTGTTGCCTCCAATGTTGTCAAACGTCTGAGCACAAAACGGGAGGAAAGGGAGTTAAAAACTATACAGGTCGTAATTTACAGATGTCTTCAGAGGTACTTTTAAATACAAATGAATTTGCAATTAAACCCATTTTTGTGTAATTGCAAGAACTAAAATGTCCCCTACAAAGGTGTTCTGTAAAGCAACAGCCTCTGAGTAACTGTCATGCCAGAGAGGACATACAAATTTTGCTGAAGGAAAAAAAAAGTCCCAAAAAACAAACCTAATTTTTATTTATGGCACCATCTTGCAAACAATGAGGGCTATTTTTAGTACCCAGCTATATTTCTGGGCATCTGCCTCTAATCTCCGGTGCTGAAATCCCGCCAGGTGGATTAAGTCCTGTCAAAAAGGGGAAAGAAAGGCAAAATGATGGTTATTCTCCGGCCCCACAGTGACTTTGCATTTCTCTGAACCATCCTTGAACAATTAAGAGCCTGGTAATTAGAGTGGTTGCAATCTTTCAGGTTAGAAGGCTTTAGTGTTTGTTAAGAGGGCACCTTCTGTGCTGCAAGATGGTCCTCAGGGTGTGGCCAGGCTGGGTTTGCCTCAGACAGCGGGTCCAGGGCGGTGGCTTCTTCCTCTTGCCTCTTCTAACCCCCAGGAAAACATGGGAGAGGTGGGAGCTTCGGGTCTTATCCATGCCCTGCTGAGCACAGATGTCCCCTCCAACCTGGTTAAGTTGGTGGGGATGCATTTTGTGGTGGGACAGCCCAGATCACCCCAAATCAGGGTGGTCCCTCTGTAAGGGAGCTCAGTGTGAGCTCCGGGAGCTGCGCCGGGAGCACGAGGGGACTGGGCAAGCTGGGGATGGGGGCAGGGACATGAGGATTTCACCAGGAAGGGAGGGGATGGTCAGGCTGCAGGATGGAATCTCTTCTCATCTCCTGGTGGAAAAATCCGGGGATGTGAGCTCAAGGTGCTCCGAGGCATCTTGACTTGCCGGTGGTTCCTTGCTCAGCAGGCTCTGACCTTGCCAGGGGTGCAGAACCACAGAGGAGCTGCTCGAGGTGGGGAGTTGATCCAAACACCAGGGTACCAGGGCAGCTGGGTGCCTGCCTCTTCCCACAGAGCCCACAGGGTATCATTTGCAGCACTCTGGCCCTTCACTTTGGAAAGGCAGCAGGCAGGGAGGTCTCACATCCCTTCTGAAACCTGCTGCCTGATGTGGTCTGACTCATGTGTGCTGGGCTTTGGAGAGCAGAGGATTGAAAGTTGGCTCCCTGCCCGTAGGTCATGGGGTCTTCTCACACAGCTAATCAATTAATTGCTGAGAAGGACATTTCTTAGGCATCCCCCCCAGAAAAAGATCCAAACCACCTCTTCCCCTCTTGGCAGCATATTGAAATTATCTCTGTAAGGAAAATGCACTTTCTTGGGGAGGGAATGGTGAAAGGAATATGGTCCTGCTATGTAGGAAGTGGTTTAGAGAGGACAGTGGTACATTCATAGATATTCTACTGCTGTTTGACTTGATTTATTTTAGAAGATCTGACTCTGCAGTTGAACAATCAGGTGGGATTCTAAGGCACACTCACAATTTTATCTTTAAAAGGAGGACTGGCAGTTTTCAAAGGTGGTTTTCTTTTTATATCTGAAGTGTTTTGAAACCTGATCACACTGTTGACAACTTCATCGCTGTGGAATTGTTACAAGATGTCTCTTTACATGAGTCTTAAAAAATACATGATGGTGGCATTTTCTGTCTCCTGTCGTTAAAAACAGAGCTTTGTCATTTCAGGCTGCAGGAGATCCAAAAGCAGTCAACACCCTCAAAAGTGTTTAAAATTTGCCTTCCAGATTTATTTCCCAAGGTTTTATCCTATGTTAAATTATATTCTTTATGTTCTTGTTATTAAAGTAATATTAATTTTTGATGCTTGGTTATCATCTCAAAATGTTAGATCTGTAATATCTGGGGCACTGGAATATTAGATGTTAAAATACACCAATACAGAGTATTAGTGGCAAAATATGTCTTGATGTTGATGTAAAACTGGCTATAAACATTGAACACTCCTTGCTTCGATTCAGATCTTCTCAGTTGAGTGAAAAGATGTCCTGGATATAACCAGGAGAAGGAAGGGAACAGTGAGATGCCCACTGGTCCCCTTGGGCAGTTCTTTAGTCCCACGGTGGCTCCATCCCCTCTCTTGGTGTCCTGCACAGTGAGAGCCACGAGCTCTGTGAGAGCCATGGCTGTGAAATGGGCTTTGTTTTGCTTTGATCTTTGCTTTCCTTTGTCTTCCAGGCTATTTTTCCAGGATTTAGGCAGGATGGCCCCCTACCTCCCAGTGCTCCGGCTCCTGTATCTCCCCGTTCTGCGATCACTGTTTTGCATTTCCATTTCTTTGCTCTCTCTCTTTTCTCCACTCACCAAGTCAGCCCAAGTACTGGATCATGTTAAGCACCTCATTAGCATTCAGGAGCCTTCCACAGCACTCACCTAGGGATTCAATTCCAGGCCAGGAGTCACTGACAATACATTTTCTACAGCCTCCTTTCTTGCTGCTCCCTTTGTTTCCATTGGCAGCTTCGAACTCCTCACGTTTCTGTTCTTTAAACATTATTCCCAGCACCTCTCAAGCTTTTGCCATGCATAATGCCATTCTCCACATCCCTGGCTTTTAGTATAAAGAGTGTTTCTTGTGTCACGGGAGGCTTTTTAGCTCAGGAGTGAGTAAACTTCTTTTGGGGGGGCGGGGGGAAAGAAAAGGGTGTCAAGTTGAAGCAGCTGAAATCAAAGGCAAGAACAAGACATTTCAAGGTAGGGTAGAGAAAATACATGTGGCCTCATCAATAAAGGAGTGAATCAGCTCACAGAGGGCAGGGATGCTTTTGCTCAGTCATCCACACTACTGGAGAAGAGGCTTCCAAGAAAAGGTGATTTTACTTGACTGGGTTCACTGTGGCATTTGGATTTCCCCCACGCACCCTGGTCAGGTAGATATCTTTCTGCCTCTCCTTAGGCCAGAATCCTGAGGTGCAGGTTTAGGCTGCTGAAAAGTGAGCCTCTTTCTCTTAACCCTTTGTCCACGGATTTTCTCTCACGTGTCTGCCACCACTTCCTGAATTTGCCTCAACTTGACTTCTCCTTACCATCCCTGTGGTGCCAACCCTGGCAGTGTGGCTCGGTGGGCAGCGAGTGCCAGTCTGCCAGGAATGCTGGCGTGGGGCTGGAGGCACAGCCTGACAGCAAAGAGGCTGCTCAGGGAGCAGGAACAGCTGGGAGTCTGCCAGATGCCTCCCAGCTGCTCAGCTGCATCTGGAAAGCCCAGGGTACACACAGGTAAATGTTCTCCAGCTTTGAATCACCAAACTGGGTGGGGACCTGAGCTGCTTTTACAAGGCCAGTTGAATTTTATGACTTTTATATATTTATTTTTTTTGAAATATCAGCAATGACAAAGTCCCTTTTCCAGTTTTCCTCTGTGGACTTCATGTAACTGTGGAATTTTTCTTGCTGGATTGCAGTTTTTTTAATACATGATATCTGCCCAGATAAATGCGTGATTTAAAAATAATCCGTGCCCAGTATGAAGGAAATAAGTTTTTATTGAAACAGCTGTAACTTCAGAATTGCCAATTCCCTTCTGAGTCATGTCTGTGTGTGCAGGTGCCTGAATGGACCTGACTCACCTCGAGCACTTCACTTGCTAATGAATTAAGAGGCCTGTTCTTTGGGTACACTTGAGGTATCTGAATACATTGACTCCTGGTGAGACCTTTGCAGAATAACTTCAGAAAATTATTCCCTCCTACTGAATTCCTGAAAATGTTGCAAATTTGAAGTATGGAAGGGGAGGGCTTAAGATCTTATGCTTGCAAATCTTGCAAGCTCTGAGCAAGGACTGATGGTGTGAACAGAAACATTAACAGATTTTCCTCTGTGTATCTGGCCATTGAATGTTTGAAGAGTTGGCAGAAGGATTTATTCTTTTATTTTAAATGGTCTATTCCAGCCTTAACCTTTACTCTTCGTTTTTCTTCAAAGGATTTTTTGCCATAATATCTCTTGCTGAGCAGATCAGGAGATTTGGTGTATTACAAAGAAAGCAGGAATTATTTCAAGGAACTTTGTCACTGCAGGTTTTCTATCTGTCCTGTAGGCCTGATCTTTGCAAAACTTGGGAATGTGGAGGCTTTGCTGATGTCACCAGCTCAGCTATTGATGAGTTCAGGCATCTGTGTTATGAGGCACATGAAAGGAGAAAAAAATCCTGCATTTTATTTTCTGCGAATCTAATTGGGAATACCTGTAGATTCCAGGATAAGTCCACTGTAATACTGTTGAATCAAATTTATTCTGCCTTTTTGCTGGGATTTGGGGAAATGATTGTGAACCTCCCCAAACCACAAAACAGAACGGTGGTCCTTCTAAAGCCTCCTGTGTCTTCCCCACCCTCCTGTCATGAAGCATGTGCTGATTCAGACTCCAAAAGAAGCAAAGCACGTTCTTTCTGCTCTTTGGCACAGGGAGTAGGTGAGGAATTGCAGGCACATTCCTGTCTTCTGGACAGTATTCCTGAGGAGGGATTGATGCATCAGACAACTGCTGCATGGACTGCTGTGCTGCCAACAACGGAGTCCCGCAGATGCTGTGGAACGCTGAGTGGAGAGGCAGCTCAGAGCACTGAGCACTGAACATGTGATCCCCCCCTCACTCCTGGAACTGCTGCAAATAGAGGGGAGTAGGTGCACAAATCCTGTCCTGGCTGCTCTGCCAGCTCTTGGAAAACTTGGAATTCTATCCCTTCACAGCAGCACTTGAGAAAACCGGGCAATGTGTCTTCATTTTTCACCCACATCAGTGCTGGTGTCTCCTCTACGGCTCCTGTCCAGCCAAAGCTCTTGGAACCTCCTCACTTTTTCATTTATCTGCCTCCTTCTTTAGCATCTTTGTTACCTTCACTTCTCCTCTTCATCATGACCAGGACCAACCTTCTCCCCTGCAGAGCTGCAGAACCCACAGTTGAAACCTCTGCTTGACCCAAGAGCTGTACCCAGAGTCAGGTGGCCCTGGTTTGTTCTTCCCAGGGCTCATGGACCTTTTGCTGTTGGCTGTTGCTGCCCACTTTGGCCCTTTCTTGTCTCCTGATCTCATTGTATGGCAGAGTTGCCCACTCTTGGGAATGAAAGGTAAGATCATGACTTGTCCTTTGACAGTGGAGATGGATAATGGGCACTTCAGTGTGGGTTTTTTTCAATGCAAAAGCAGCTGAGCTAACTGTTCCCATAAAAGCCCAATTGATTGCTGTAGGCATTATATTCACTCTGACAATGATAAAATGATTGCTTTAGTATCTGGCTGCATAACCCACTTACAGCATGTGCACCAGCATTATGAGAATGTTTCAATTGTGAAAATCATTGAGATGTAAATGTCATGATTATAATTTATCTTCATTAAAAATTCCAGCGGCAGAGGGAGAATTAATCCATGTGCTGTATGGAGTCCCAGCTACTAAAAAGTAATATGTTACACTGAAAATAGGGACTTAGCAATGTAACTCCACCAGAAAATACCTCCCAGACCGGTGATGTGACAGGGGGTTGTCTCAAGGGCACGGCCAGGAAGGTTTGATGGACTCTCAGCCGTAATGTGGAGAAGGGGGACATTCCATCTCTCTTGAAGAGCAATCTTAGCACCTCGTTGCCCCCACCCGGCCGAGCAGAAGGGGCTGTCACCAAGGGCTTTCAGTGCCCACAAACGATGGTGTCACCTCAAAGTGCCACCAGCTTGGAGCACAAAAACCACCTCTGAGCGTTGGGGATGTCGCTCCCAGTAAAGTCAGTTGACACCCATCGTTCCTCCCGTAGCTGCTCAGGGTTCCTTTACGGGTCACGTTCTTTTGTTTGCTCTCTGATTTCTGTGCTGCCTGGAAATTTGTCTTTTAAGTTATCAGCTCGACGTGGTGTTGCATTTCTGTCACAGATTCGGAATTGTCTGACTAAATATTTATCGGAAATCACATTTGTTCTCCCTCCGTGGATGACCTTAACCTCTGACATGCTTATACATAAACTTTTGGGGTGTTTCTTTCCCTTATTCACTGTCTGTGTGGTGCTGATTTTTAAATTTTATTTCTTTTTGTCTAGTCCAAATAAAAATTGTGGTGTCTGTCCCTTTTCATTTGGCTCCTGTTTTTAATAAAATAAATTGTGCTTGGTTGGTCTGAAATCAAATATTTTAATTGATAAGCAGTGGGTGGCCACTGAATATTTGTAGATTGATTTTGTTAACCATAATATGTTCTATTACTCTCAGATTTATTCATTATGTTTTATTTTTGTCTTCTAATAGTGTGTCAGCTCCTTGCCTGTGGTTCTCCTGTAGATTAAATGCTTCATGTCTGTGGTTTTCTCCTCTGCCAGATTGGAAACGAAATATTCGTTTTTCATGTTGCATGTTCTATAATGGCCATATCTCTTTGTAAATACACAATAACCACTGAACATATGTTAATATTTCATTTTACTTTTGTATTTTAAGGAGTTCTGGTTGTCCCAGGATGACTTTTTTTGGTTGTCTGTCTTTCCACTTATACATTCTGTGAGCGCAGAGCCTGGTGTGGTTGCCACAGTCGATGCCACAACTCTGTGATGAGGGAAAAGTTCTTTTCTCCTTTCAGAAGTTAATATTAATTGCCATGTTAAGGAATTGAGAGGTATGATTTTTTTATTTATTTTCGGTCTGTCAGGTGTCTTTTGCTCTTCTCTGCCTTCTTTAAGGTGCAGTGGTGAAAAATGTCTTGGAACAGGAGAGGGAGCCCTCAGCCTGGCTATGAGGGAGGGAAGGGCTTGGCTTGCCCTGGGCTGGGTGGGTAGGGGGGCTCCCCCCTGCCCTGAAAAGCAGAGGGAACAGGGGTAATTTTTCCCTGCCATTCCAAACTTTAGCCGTAACTATCATCATTCAGTCGTAGTTACAGGTATCTGAAAGGATGGGGAGTGGCTGATGTTGAAAGTTAAATAAAAGCAAGTCAGGAAGGTCAGGAAAAGGATGCAGAAGATGTAGAGTAAATGACTCAACGTGTCACAGTCCACAGGAAAAATGGAGCTGTTTCCAGTGGGGAGTGATGGGGACAAAATGAATGGGATGAATGCTATAAAGGGCCTTGTTCTTTCAAGTTTTAATTAAGATACTTTGCCCTGTTCTTGCTGCCAGTGATGCAGATTTCACATTTCCTGTGCAGTTGTTTCACGGGAGCGCTCTCCCTGGTGCTGGCGCCTCCTCTCCCCTCATCCATATGCTCTGGGATAGAGGAGCAGCAGCATTTCTCACAGGCAAGCAAACAGAAGCTGCCAGGGATTCAGGCAGGGGACAGCACAGAGGAGAGAAAATTACACAGAGGAGAGGAAATTACACAGAGGAGAGAAAGTTGACAGAGGAGAGAAAGTTTTGCACAGAGGAGTAAGTTGCACATAGGAGAGAAAGTTGCACAGAGAAGAGAAAGTTCACAAGGAGAGAAAGTTGCACAAAAAGGCTTTGGCTGCTCCATCAGGACTTCTGGTCAACCATCCTCCGTGAGGCACTTTGTCCTCAGATCTCCTTGACTTTCATTCAGAGGGTGGGGAAATACTTGTTTGGGTTGCTTGGCTTGAACTGATTTGTGATTATTTCACAGCTACACTATTTTACTTTTGCTGAAGACTTGTGGAGGTTTTGCTGGTTTCCATGAAAAACAAGAAAAATACACCAAATAGCCACAATAAAACACTTCCAGCGTATTCCAGGGAGAAATTTTTGTTCAAAGGCAGCTTTTTGTTGCTTTTCATGTGCTGACAGTTGACTTTGACCCTGAAGAGTTCTCTTAGAAGTAGCGTGGGGCCTTTGTAACCTTATAGGATCTGTCATCTGGGGTGCAAACAAAAACCCCCCAAACCCAAACTATCCCAGAAGGTTTCAGATGTGTTTCCCTCCCAGTGGAAAAGCACAGTGAGGATGGGAATGGTGCTTGGAGTGAAAGGCTCCCTGTGGCTTGGGAATGGCTGGAGCTGAGGAAGCCCTGCACCCCCCAGGGCTGCTGAACCCCACCCAGGGGCTGGAGAACCTGAGCAGGAGCTCAGCTTGGCCAACTCTTGGACAGCCCTCTCGGATTTCTCCCACCTGACACGTTGATTAGAATGAGTATAAACTGAAAAACACTTTTCTTTTTTTGGTCCTCCCAAGTGGAGCTTTTGGTGATGGTCAGAGCAGAGCTGTGGCTGTTGTGAATTTTGGGTCAGTAATACACTGACACGAGACTTGGAAAACAGTATTTTGTTGAGTTCTGAGCCCTCAATCACCCTTTCAGGTACTTTTTGGGACTAAAGAGAGTTTAAATATTAAAACTGATTGAGTAGCACTTTGTACTGTGACTTACAGTGTACACGTAATAATTTTCTTTATGCAAGTATCCCGTAATATGTTAAAAATTTCCCTGATGTCCTTATATACTAAAACTGCCAAATAAACAGAAGACAGGCTAAATGAGTAAAGCACCCAAGAGCTTTTCCCTGTCTACTGTGGCAGGAAATGTTTTTTAATCCATATAGAAATGGGGTTTGATCTGTAAAAGAACTAAGTTAATTTACATGCAGATTAATTTGAACAAGCATATTTTAAGTTCTCCTACTCCTGGCCACTACACTAATTACTGACCTGGCATGGTTAAGGTTTTGGCTTTTATGTCACACATAAAAATGGCAGATGAGTAGTGTGATAATGAGAACAAGGGTTTAAAGTCTACTGGAATTTTAATACAGATGTCAATATATACATATATATATATATAATTTCCACCCATGTAGAGGAGGAGGAAACCCACCAAAGTCAGGTGAGTTTTACACAGTCAGAAACCCATGGGAAATATTCCTTCACTGTAGTGAAAATCTTTCCAAAAGGTGAATTTTTGGACCACTAAAACCTTCTGCAGCAAGCCTTATGAAAGGAAGGTGCCCCAGAGGTTCGGGCCAAGGGATGGGGGAGGTGATGGTCGTGGATCCATTTTCGTGGTGGCAAAGCTTCCTGAAGCACGGCCACCACTTTGGATGTGCACAAGGAGTTGTTTTCTGCTCCTGTGGCTCACATTTATGTCTCCAAGCTGTGGGAAATGGAGCTGTCAAGTAAACCAAGATGAGAACAGAAATGAAAGCTGCTGCTCCAGAAAATGAGACAGTCAATAGAAAATGTTTTAGAGGGACCTCTAATGATCTGCTTGATCTTTACAAAAAAGTCCCTGAGGATCCTCCTGTGCAGAGTCAGAAACACAACATCACTTTGAAGAGTGTTGGCACGTTTGTTGGTATGTTTTCCTAAGGAGTGAACAGTTCCTTTGCTGACATTCAAAGTACCATTTTTAACTTGGTATAAATGCATATTATTAAAGCTTTAACAGCATATGGCAGCCAGTAATAACATCTGTGCCTCTCAGCCTTGTTCTTTCCCGACATACTGGAGGCACTTTTTTCTTTCAGAACTGTGTCAGAACCACAGAAAAGTCTGTTCCAAAGGAAAAAAACAGAGAGGAATGTGAAGGTTTGTCAGTAGTGACACCCAAATGTGGGGGCTGTCCTTGAGCAGCGTCACACCCAGAGTCTGAGGGCAAAAGGTGGGACTGGTTTAAGGTTCCTGACCAAGCTCCTGGGTCAAAACTAGACATTCCCAGGTTAAGACCCTGACTGGAATTTCAGTGTGGCACCCCAGACCTTCTTTTTGGGAAGAGCTGCTCTTTATTGAGCTGTGTGTTTGGTTGAACTGTCCACGTGGACTCTGAGCTTTGTCGAAGCTTCCCCAGCTCTGCCTCAGGAGGTGTTTGACGCGCCCTGATGTGCTGAGCGGGTCCTGGGCCAGACACGAGGGCAGAGCAGGAGGAGCAGGGGAGGCAGAAGGTGTTCCCAGGGAAAAGAACTTCTCATGAAGGAACCCACTCAGAGAGATTTTGGTTATTATCCTGAACAGGTGATTTTCCCACTAATGCATAATGTGAAACAACTCCCAAATCTGTGGTTTGCTTATGCATTGTTATGGATATGTAAAAGAATGGTTTTGTTTGTTTGGTTGGTTTTGTTTGGTTTTGGTTTGGTTTGGTTTGTTTTTTGGTGTTTTTTTTTTTCTGGTTTTGTTTTTGGTTTTGGTTTTTGTTTGGTTTGGTTTGTTTTTTGGTGTTTTTTTTTTTCTGGTTTTGTTTTTGGTTTTGGTTTTTGTTTGTTTGTTTGGTTGGTTTTGTTTGGTTTTTGTTTGTTTGTTTGGTTGTTTTTGGGGTTTTGTTTTTGTTAGGTTTTTTATTTGTTTGTTTTATTTGTTGAGTTTTTAAATTTCTTTGTTTGATTTTTTTTTCAGCAGTTGCTACAAAATGGATATTGCTTTTATAATTTCTTATTTTATTTTTTCTCTGTGAAAAGGGCTACCTGCTTGTGCCACTTATTGTGGCACCTTGATAGGAGCTCACATGAATCTGCAACATAGATTCCTGCATTGGATTAAGGATTAATCACTCTTTGGAGGGGATGATGCAAACTGCACCCTTGGATAAATGTGCTCAGTCCCTTAGAGCAGCACTCAACACTAACCCCATTTTCTGGCTACATTTTTCCTACTTTCTGTTAAATCCCTGTCTTTTGTACTCAATTATCTGTTATATTCTCCTTGAAAAAAAATTATTTCTCAGGAAACTCCACGCTTGCTCTGTGAAAGTTTAACCTCTTACAATGCAGCCCAGAATTGCCTTTTTTATCATAATTTTTTGGTCATAAACCCCGTGGTTCTCCTTGAATAAGGAAAAACACAGATATTAGAAATGATGGACAGTTCAGGAAAGTGAGTTGTCTGGGAGCTCATTTCTTGAGGAATGCTTTGAAGCAGAAATCATTTACTGCCCTCCCAAAATGTAACTTTGGGCAACAGTCAGGCCGTGGGTGTTGGTGCCATGAAAATCCAGCTTTTGTGAATTTGGGGTCAGTCATATCCAGTGTTTGGGTCAGTAATACTCTGTGAACATTGACATGAGACTTGGAAAACAACATTCTGAGCAGCTTCGAGGCCTCAGCCTCACTTTCAGGTACTTTGGGGGATTGAAAAGAGTTCAAATATTAAAATTGATTGAGTAGCACTTTGTACTGTGGCTTATGGTGAATATATAATGGTTTGTTTTATGCAAGTATCCTGTCACATGTTAAAAATTTCCCTGATGCCTTTATATACTGAAAAATGCCAAATAAATTAAAAAAAAACCAAGGCAAATGATTAAAGGACCCAAGGGCTTTCCCTGTCTGCTGTGGCAGGACATATTTTTAATGCATCTAGAAATGATTTTTCTTATGTAAAAGAACTAAGTTGATTTACATGTAGATTTTAAGTTAACATACTCCTGGTCACTACAATAAATACTGTGACATTGGTTTTCAGGGCTTTCTCTGATTGAGAACTACTTGGAATGTTGTATTAAGAACATAATCATGTTGGAGCCCATGGTCTGGATTAATATTGAGAAGTGTTTGCATAGTAAACATCAGAATTGTCTGTGGGTTTGAGACAGGTGGAGAACTGAGAGAAAGAAAATTGATGTCTTCCTCAGAAAAGCAAAGCAGAACAGCCACGATTTGCAGAGCAATTGCCTTTATTTTACTTCTCACACACCATAAGAGCCAACAGATATTTTTAAAATAATGATCCATGTCAGACCAAGCTGATTTTATACAACAGAAGGCTTGGTGGGTGGAGTACAAGCTTTATTATGTGTCTTCTCATGCTGTTAATATCAGATATTTTAGAAAAAACTGAATATTCCTTGATAAGGAAGCCACACTAGGGGAGTATAAATGGAGGAGAACAGAGGCTGATCCCATCCAGGCACAGAAACACCCTGAGCAAGGCAAGGCAGAGCTGCCTGGGCTGGATTCCCTGCCTGTGCAGGTGGAAAACACCACCTAAAGCTCAGCCCTGTCAGAGGCTCTGCAGTAAAGTCTGTTGGGAGCACTGAATGTCGGACAACTGTGTTACAATCTGTGCAAGAAGGGGCCAGCACAGTGTAATAATAATAATAATAATAGTAATAATAATAATAATAATAATAATAATAATAATAATAATAATAATAATAATAATAATAATAATAACAACAACAACATCATCACCATCTCATTTAGAAGAACTTAAAGGAGCACAGATAGATTTGTGATTAAACTTGTTGTCCTGCCCCACACACGAGTCTCGGATTGGGTCCAATTTTGAGCACTTCAAGGGAGAGAAATCAATTAGGAAGCATAGCCTGGAGAAGGAAGAGCATCAGATTGTAGGAAATGAGGTTTTAATGTACCTTTTGTCTGTTTGTTTCCAATCGAAGGCTGGAGGAGGCATAGTAGGACTTCTCAAGTGTGTAGGACAGTCCCACGGAAGAGAATGTCTTTGGTTACAGAGGTGCAATGGATTCAAGTTGCAGACAGAAGGATTTGGGTTAGCCTTGGAGGAAAAGGTCACAATGCAACAGATTGCTCAGGGTGCTTGTGAAGTCCTCAGCAGAAGGTCAGATGATGGTGGATGGGCAGCAAGGGTCTGTCATGACAAATGAAGTTAAACTGGTCCTTCCTTTGGGCACGGGGAGCAGAGCAGATGACCTCTGAGTGCCTTCCTGCCTTGAGTCTTGTGATTATAGGAAAAATGTGTCTAAGACCTTAAAATAACCCCCTGAGTGCTTATTAACATGACAGTGGTTGTTAACATTAACTAGACTTAATCAGGCCTACTGTCCCTTCCTGCAGAATGAGGATGAAAGGACACGTTCTGTGCCAGCAGCTCTTCCTTGTTTACAAACAGGAGAAAGATGATCTTGTCATCTGCAAGGATTGGGATTCTGTAAGGAAATGAAGTGTTTAATGAGAGCTAGGCATCACACTGAGGGGTTTAATTTTAAATTAAAACCCCTCCAAAACAGAACAAAATGTTATTATATAATGTTAGAATTTGGGGTAATGAATAGGAATAGGAAAATTTGAATGTTGTGTTTTCAGACTCAGGTGGGGATTGAAGGGGGCAGGAGCTGGAAGGAACTGGGGGAGGGCTTGAATCCTGTCATGTCTGTTCTTCACAGAGTCCCAGAATGGTTTGGGTTGGAAGGGACCTTGAAGATCATCTCATCCCACTCCCTGCCATGTGCAGGGACACCTCCCACCAGCCCAGGTTGCTCCAAGCCCCATCTGACCTGGCCTTGGGCACTTCCTGGGGTGGGGCAGCCACAGTTTCTCTGGGCACCCTGTGCCAGGGCCTGCCCACCCTCCCAGCCAGGAATTCCTTCCCAGTATCCATCCAACCTTGCCCTCTGGCAGCAGAACAACAACAGCAGCTCCAAACTGGCATCAGGGCACCCCCAAGTTTGACCCCATGGAACTATCCATGCCTTGGTATTTATGTACCTGTTTATTTACCAATTTAGTTCTTCTGTTTCAATTAATTTCCAGTTTTTTAAAAATAATACCACAATTGTGAGAAAAGACCAAAGTTGCTTTGCTGGTAGCTGTTCCTTTAAAATGAACAAAGCAAGTGGGCTAAAGCAGATTGGAGGGTCTGTGTTGTCTCTGTGAGCATCTGGATTTTTCAGAGATTTTTGGGGACAGGAAGGATTTGCCACACAGCAGCCATGCCAGGAGAGTGGGATAAGTCCCTGCACTGAGCCCATTGTCTGAGTATCCTTCTGACTGTGAAAGGCTCGACATAATACAGGAGAATTAAGGAGTTTTGAAATACCAGAGCACTTCTGGCCTTTATTCAAGCAGCAAATCCACTCAAAGGAAAGCATCTGCCTCCAGACAATCTTGATAGAACTCTCTTTCAACCCCTCCAAACAATACCTCTTCTAAAAACCCTTCTTCTAATTTATATCTGTGAACACTCAGGAAAGGAATTCTTAAAGAAAGTCTGTTTGCTTTTCCTTTCCATTGGTAATATTTGGTAATTTTTTATGCCATGATTTTTTTTGTTATTACAAAAATGATCTTGTATGGACATCATCAAGTGATGTTCTAAAGGTAGGAAATATATCCCCCAGAAAACATTTGGAATTGATAAAAAATAAACTTTCTGTTAAGTATTTGAATCAGTCCATCACGTTCCATGACAGAAATCCCATCCTCATTTATTTCAGAGGTTTAAAATTAGTGTTTAATATAATCATCATCTTCATCATCATCATCTGTTTCTGTCCATATATGCCAAATATGCTAAATATGTTTTGTTGGAATTTTCCATATTTTAGGAATTTCTTGGATTTACCCTGAAACTACAAGCTCCCCCAATTGAATTTCTCTTAGACAGACAATATTTGTTCCTTTTGCTCATCTTACAATTGCAGCTGTTAAAGGTAACTGTGACCCAGCATGTCCTTCCTGCTTTGAGAAAATGAAATCATGTAATGAAGCCGCTCTAAAGGAACAACATTCTCCACAAGCAAATTTATAAATGTTCCTTTTATACTTTCAGAGCAAGGTCAGATGTCTTCCCTTTTAAAAAGAAAAATAATTTACCTGCAAAGAGCCAGCCCACAAGTTCCACAATCCCAGCATTTCATGCCAAAAATGTTCAAATGTGTGTCCCTGAATCCACTTAGTGCGAGACATGGAGACTTGCTTCAAAGTACCTCTCCATGGTATAAAGGGACCTTAACACAGCTGAGATAGGGCTTTGATCTCAATAAGCTCCTACTTCCCCAATAAGAAGTGGTTCCTTATAGAATTCCAAGGAATTAACAGTGCAGCAGCAAAGAGAAACCTGCATATATTTTATGAGAGTCTTAAAGAACCAATTTTTCCCTGCAAAGAGCTGGAGTGGAAAAAAAAAAAAGCCTGTAAAGGGAAATGGTCCGATGAGGCATCACAGGAGAAACCTCCCTGAGCCCACATAATCCAAAAAAACCCATCTTTAGGGAGGGATAAGAGGGAAAGGTACGTTAGAAATGAGGGAAGGAGAACAACGATGTCCCGATGATTTAGAGCAAAATGTTAAGGAGAGTCTTTGGAGAGGTTCTCGTGGTGATTCACAAGATAAAACTCGACACTGCCCAAATAACAGGAGAAATGAGAAAAGGGGGGAAAAAATTGCATTGGAGGGAAGGAAAGGAATTACTGGAATGGCAGGAAATGACTCCCCACTCTGTCCCCCAGCTGAGCAAAGAAGAGGAGCAACCTCGGCAAGACCTGATAACCAGAAATGAGCAGCTCCAGTGGCAGAAATTACCGAGTCCCCCAAGGAGCACAAGGAGAGTCCAGGGAAGTTATCCCAGTGAGAAAGTCCTTCCTGCTGCCCAAGTGACAAGGAGTTAATAAAATGATAAAAAATAAAATTAAAAAATGGGGGAAAAAATTAAATTATAAAAAGCTGTGAGCAAATTTTGCTGCCTCAAGACTGGGATCGTTTGGTGGCACATCAGAGCGAGGGATGTGTCAGTGCTGAGGGGTGGAAGTGCACCCAGACCCACTTTGTGCACCACTAGAGGCACAAACCCCTTCTGACTTTGGTGTCTGTGTCCTCGGGGAAGAAAGGGAAGTTCTTTTTCTTGCTTCTGCCCATGATGGGCTCTGTGGTTCTCAGGTCAATGTCCTCCCATGTGTTTCAAGCCATGGTTCAGAGCAGAGTCACTCACGGGTTGTCTCTGCCTGTGCATTTACAAAACGCTTGGGAAAATAATAGGGTCATGTCTTGCCATCATTATAATCACTTGCACATTATTCCTATAAGCTGAAATCCTAAATAAACACTATAGGATTTGGCCTAATTACCCAATTCTCCTCCTGCTGCAGCCAGAAAAGCTTTTTCTCTGAGTCCCTGTGGAATGCAAGGATTTCCCTGTGCAGGTAAAATGGATCTGCTTTTGCTTTTGTATTCAATTGGCAGCTGAATTGAATTTCTTTCTTCTGCTAAAAATAGATTTTGTTAAAAATAGATCAAGATTTCAGGAAAATTAGAACTCTCATCCTCTGAGGTCTGTGTTTTAGTTACCTTGAATCGATGAAAGGCTGAAGAGAAACCACAGTGATTTCACCCTTATTGTACAAAATGGCTTATTTTTTTATTACAGTGGCATTACATAATGCCCATGCAGAAGTTCAGTGGAGCAATGACATTGAATTCAGATGCACTGTAGAAACACCTTCTAATTTTTATCCACCCTGAGCCCAATTTTTCCAGTGCTTGATGCATTTGCTTTGGTTGACAGCTGAGTGACTGTATTTCAGTAAAAGGATGCTGTGCCTTGTCTTCACAGCAATTCACAGGGGTGGTCACCACCACCACAGCAGTGTATGCTCAAAAGAAATCCTGACTGGCTTTGGAAGAAGTTAATAAATTTTATTTATTTGGCCAACATGGGATTTATTTTCCGAGATTTCGAGTATGGATCAAAATAAGGGAGTTTTAAGTCAATATAAATCAAAGCATGGTCTGAAATGTTAATACACTCCCCATGTCACTGGTAACAATTCTATCAAAAACTCCCTTAGATGCCAAAAGCAACTCAATTTGTTCCTGGGTAGATTTCTGGGTGATACACATAAATTTGATGCAAGGTAGAAGTTCCTCTGTATATCAATGTCATGCAGGTCATTATAAAGTTGAAATAAAAGTTTGGTCTTGGAGTTGGGCACACTCCCAGTGGATGTGCCAGTTGTTGTTTTAAGGAAAATGGATTTAACTGCTGTGCATTTTGACAAATAGATCCTTTACTATCCTGGGAGACGATGGGGAAAATCCATTAGGAGCTTCAGGATGGGTTGCTCAAAGGAGTTATTAAGGAAAATGCTTGTTAGAGTTTTAAGTGAAATATTTTTATTTTCAATGGCACTTTGTGTCTCGGCCACTTTGGGTTCAGATTTGATGCATTGCAAGAGAAAGTTGGTGAAAAAAGTGGTTGGGGGAGGGAGGGAAAAGCAATTAAAACTAATAATATCAATGTCCAGGGCTTTTCCCAAGCCATATTCCAAGAGTCAGTAACTGAGGTCATTCAGGAGATGATATTTCTATGCAATGATTCCTACTAATTTTTTTTACACTCTCTTATTTGAGTAGAATAGTTCTGTTATTGGAGCTGCTTTTATTATTTTTGTCAGATTATTTTATTTTCTATCTCTTTTGTGTAAACTGGGTTCAAAACATGGGTTTTTTCCTTATTTTGGTGAGAAGAGTCCTATTACATTGGTAATGTCTCTCTTAGCAGGAATGAATTTGGACTCTTGTCTTTTTGCTTCTGGAAATCTTTTGGCCTCTTTTGGGTTACAGTCTCATGGTTGTCCAGCCAGGCATGTTGAAAACATCCTGGTGCAGATACCAGTTCTGCAGAACAATTTCTGGGAGCACTTTCACCTCTGGAAATCCAGCACAAAAAAACCACATCCTGGTGATTCCAGTTTTCAAAACTGTTGGATTTTGGAGAGGAGTGACAAGGGCCAAGTCTTTGGAAACCCCATGGCTCAGAAGTCACAGATCTGGATGGATAAAAACTCATCCTGGAGGTGCTTTGTCTACTAAGTAGGGTCCAGGATTATTTATTTATTCCTGGTTCTCCAAAAGTGTTGGGAGCTGGACTAGGCACAGAACTTGGCTTTATTGCAATTGTTTCTCCAGCTCTGCAACATAAAAATAAATACCCACCATATGGGGATGCAGGGAGGTTAATTCATTAATATTTATGGAGCACTTTTAGACACTTTTATAGAGGTGACTGTAAAAATGCTTATATAGATGAGGCCATAAAAATGTGTAATTGTATTCCTGTGACTTGTAAATTTTTTGGCAGCAATGCCAGGCACCTTCTTTGCAGGATTTGGGCCCGTTCTTTTATGCAGTGCCTTCATTTAGAGTGGGCTAATTTTAATCCTGTTTCAGTCACCTAAAATTTAGGTGTGTAGTCTGAGCCAGTAATTGGTATTCCTGCTGAAGGAGAGTATTCCACAAATTTAAGTTTGATGCTCCATTTTTAGATTCTGAACATTTCCTGAGCTGAATCTCCTCTCTCTAATGGAAGTGTCCAGTGACCGTCCCACCCTTCTGGCTCTGACACCTCTCTGGGGCTTTGGAGGTGGTTTTGGGAATGGAACTGCTCAATCCAACATCTCCCCCAGATGTTTCTGGTTCGCTGTGCAGGGTTTTCTCCTGTTCTCTTTATTCAGCTTTCAAGACAATGCTCATTCCCAGGAACATGACTTAAAATGCCTCTGTTATGTAGATACTGGAAATGTGTATTATTTCACATAATTCCTGGATAAAACACAAAAATCTAGGGCTGTTCATTTTTTTCCCTATTTTTAAAACCACTTGTGCTCATTGCCATGCAAGAATATAGATGTGCAGAAATGGAAGGATGCATTTTCTTCCTTAAAACCTGAGGAAATTTTAATACAAGTGTGAGTGTGTCAACAATATGAAACCTCTTAACTATCACACTCATCACTGAAACCTTTCATAGTGCAGCCTTTTGGAACTAAACCTCTGAATCAGAGGAGTCAGAGGGTGAATTCCTTCCATGACCTGGATCATAGGTGTTTTCTATAGTTTACCCTTGGCAATGCTGAAGGATTTGATACAATACAGATCATTCCAAGAGAATTTTGCTCCTGTTCATTCACAAAATAACACATATCTATGCAGAACTCAGGTTATCCTTGGGTAGAACATAACAGCTGATGTGACTTTTAATCACCCTGAAAGAAAAAAAACACCCTTTTTTTTTTCTTTTCTTTTTTTCTTTTCTTTTTAGAACCTGGCACTATAAATTTGGCATGTCTCTGTCCCATAGATGAGGTACAAGCTCTTCTATTTTATCCCAGCAGGTTCATAAGAGGAACCCCCTCAGGTGTGAGGCAGGAGTGGTGCAGAGCGAGGAGCTGTTTCCGAGGCACGATAAACAATGATTTCCTTCTTGGAGGGTTCCATTTTCCAGTCTGATAATGATATAACTGTAATGAACCATATCTTCGTGTTATGAAAAAGAATCTGCCACAGTTGGTGCACAGACCTGCTGTGTATCTTGTCTGACAGCACTTTGCTTTCTCCCAGGTGCCTGGCTTTGCTTGTAGGGAAATGGCAAAGCTTATCTCCAGCCTCGGTGTTGTAATGTGATAAACATGTTTTCCTTGTTGCACAGGAGGCAGAAATGCCTCCCTGCTCCTCGTTTATCCCAAAAGAAATGTTAGCTCTGGAGGAATCCTGTATCCTTCAGTAGTCAGGAAGGCTTTTCCTTAAAAAAAAAAAAGCCAGCTATCCATCTGTTTGGCTGCATCCTGCCCCTCTGCCTGGTGTGGAAGGCACATTCCCAGGTGTATTCCTGATTGAGCATAACAGGGATTTCCAGGCATTAATTCTGGGTTTGAGAAATATTTTGTAAATGATGAAAGCTGGTTGTTTGTAATGACTGTAAACTTCAAGAGAAGGGCAAAAGAGGCAAAAAAGGGGGTTGTATTTCTTTTGATATCTCGAAGACTGATACAGAATTTGATATTAACACTGATAACTCTTATGATAACTGGTAACTCTGATAACACTGTCTGCTGGTTTAGAGTTAAACCAGTAGGAGAAATGAATCCAACTCAGAATGGGATTGCAAGTTAGGATAACAATTTAATGAAAGATCACAAAATACACCGAGACAGAAGGAAAATTCCTTTGTGCCACAAAAAACACCAGCTGCGCAGCCCAGCCCAGCGGGGCACGAGCAGGATGGAGCTCACCAACCCCTGTGCTGAGCACCACGTGGGCCCCCTGAATTCAAAGTAAAAAGAAAACAAGAAACCTGCTGGTGACAATGATGGTGGCAGTCTGGGGGCAGTCTCAGTCTGGTTGAGGCTCTGCTCCTCCTCTGGATCTGAAGAGAGAGTCCCCAGTCCCAAAACTCCAAGCTTATCTCTGCTTGGTTTCAGATGGGAACGCCCAGTCCCTCCCCCAGGGTGGAGACTTCCACAATGGGTGATTTACTCTGTGAGGTGACCAATGGCATATTTTGGCATCCCTGATGGCCCCTGAGCAGACATGACCCCTCAGGTGGGTGTGGAGTCAGGAAAACTTCCTTATCTCACAGAAGTTCCCAAACACCCCCCTGTGCCCTGAGGGGTGGGGTGTGCCCTGGGCAGCTGCTGCCAATGGGCCATGGGGAGCAGCTCATGAGAAAAATGCCAGAGAGGGTTTAGAATCCACCCCCACCCAGTGCCAAACTGATCCTGGCTACTAAAACCAGGACACACTGATAACTGGCAACTCTTATGAATGCACTGTAATTGTAGCAATAAAAATGATCTTTGGAAGTTCTATTTCTTACCCTTTTCAGGCAATTTCATAATGAGTTGATAAGTATGTATTTTTGTAGCTTGAATTGATACAAAGAGCAGTTTACTACTGGTTTCCAAACACAGAGTTTCAGGCAGTCCAACAACTAACTCCCCAGTTCCCACCCTGTGCAGCAAAGCTGCTCTCAGGGGCAGCCAGAGCACAGAAATGACCTGCAACAGAAGCAGCTGCCCCTGGCCTGAGGAGGAGGAGGAGGGAGAGCAGAACTCAGCAGGAGAGCAGCGTTGCCATCACACCTACGTTGGTGTCATCTGCAGGTGAGAAAGGTAAAGAGAAATGCAAAGGATTTGTGTGCAAACATCTCCTAAAAGCAGAAAGAATGGTATGTCTGATGAGGCTTAAATTCATGGCAGGCTAAAGGTGGTGCCTTTCAGCTCAAGGTGGGATTTAGGAGCCCGTGGAGGACATGAGTTGGATGAGATGGAGCTTCCATCCTCTGCAAGGAGCAGCCCCTGGTGACCTCTGCCCGTGCCCAGCCTGGTTTTCCACCCAGCCCTGCCTGAGGGCAGCCAGGGGTTACCTGGAGCAGGTGGGGAATGGCCAGAATCAGCCCCAGAAAGTGGCACATCAGTCCCTGGACATGGGGTGGGTGGTGACAAACTGGTGGCTGGTCAGTGAGACTGTTTTTTTAAGATCCAGAAGGGAGCAAAGAGGATGGACAGTGGCACAGGTGGCCACCTGGGAGCTGGCAGTGGTGCCTGGTGGCTGGCACCTGCCCACAGCCTGGTTGCACACTGGGTTTGGAAGTGGAGGCAAAGACACACTTGAGATACTCACATTCTCAAGCCCCCCTGGAAGCTGGGAGGGAGAGAGCACGGCCTGAGGAGGAAAACAATATAAAAATCAGAGAATTGCTATATATCATCCAAATAAGGCCTTCAGTTTGCCTGGTTAGTTTAATATAAGGCAAATTTTTCATCCAGAAACTTTTAATTTCTAGGAAAGGGAAATATTTGTTTTCCTTCTGTCATGAAGTTTTGAACTTCAATGGACTTTCTTTCTGGGGCTGATGCTTTAGCTACCAGACAGAAAGTCTGTGTAAGCACACAATGGCCCATGGCACCCCTGCCACCTGATATAATCTTTACATCTGTGCCAAAAAAAGATTTATGTTCTTATGAATAAATATCATTTGGTTACTATATGAAAAATGATTTTTAATAGGAGCAAAGGTGAAAACTATAACTCACTTATACAGCATTATTCACTTAGTGAAAGTCCTGCAGAAAAATGTGTTTCTGGCTTTTTCAAAAAGTTCATTAAGGTGTCCAAAACCTGATCCTATTTGCTATTGCAAAACACAATAACCTGCCCAAATAATTTAGACCTCTATACAATTTACTTTCATTCTCATGCAGAAGTTATGCACCTTTGGTATAAAAATAATAAATAAACAGGAGAGAGTCCAACACTTGCAATTACCGTGAAGTCAAGAGAAAATACAAATGAGCCAATTCCAAAAGGAGGATCAGTGAACCAACAAAACCTGGGAGACAATGAATGGTGAAGATGACTCTCCCTAAACTGAATTCAGGGTAACAGCACAATTAAAGAGACTGAAATACCATATTGGGCCAAGACACACTTGAAGTTTGGACCTTCTCAAAAACTCTGTCAATGTTTTCTTCAGCCTTCTGGGAAGGTGGAGTTTCTAGAGCATGGAATGTGAATCAGGATTTGAGCTGAACCCAGACTTTCTGAAAATTCAAAAGTGTTTTTGCAGTTGGGGAAAAAGATGTGATTAGGACAAAGGGTAATTAGCCACTCAGCAGTGTTTACATGACAGAAGTAAGAACACTGGGATTCCTGTATTTCTCTGTGGTTTCCTGGGTCTTTACTGGAGTTGCACTTTAGGGCTGGCCTGGCTGGGTCTAGTCTGGGCTTGGGCTAATTTGGGAATGAATTTGCATTGATTGAATTAATGACTTTTAGTGAATCACATTCACAAACGTGGTGTCAGTTGTTTTGGGCCGAAACAGCAACTCTGGAGTGCTGTCACAGTGGATTTCCAGAACATTGATTTCAGATATACAATGAAGGCTTTTTCCTGGTTCTAAGTGTTGGGAATTGTTGTTTTGGGCCAAAACAACAACTCTGGAGTGCTGTCACAATGTATTTCCAGAACATTGATTTCAGATATACAGTGAAGCCTTTTTCTTGGTTCTAAGTGTTGGGAATAGCCCAGCTTGGGTGCCTTGTGTGAGACAGGAGTGATTTAACACTTTGGAAAACATTTAATACCAGAGTGGTATTAAATACTTTTAACAGATTGATTCATGCAGCTGATGAACCAAGAACTATGTAATGTTCAATGAAAACCTGTTGAAAGTGAATACATTGAGGTTTGATCACCTAATTGTAATTTTATCTTCCATCATGATTGATCGCGGTCAATTCATGAGCTGAGAACGAGGTGAAATTTGGAATCTGATGTATTATCCCTGTGGATTTATTTATTTAGTTATTTATTAACCATCTACCACAAACAATATTGCTTCATTTTCTTTAAAATTAGAACATGTATAGCTGAAAAATAACGATCACATCAGTAATGTCCTGACAAAAGCCCAGTACTGTGTCATGGCAGGAACGGAGTCTCTCATTCCTGATTACAGCTATTCACAGGTCTTAATGCAGGCCCCAACAAAGGTTGCCAAGAGTGCTTGAATCACTCTTTTATTTATATTGATAAATACACCAAAAGAGCCTCTTGCAGATGAAAACGTTCACCAGGTGGCACAGCAGCTTTGCTTATATTAACAGAAAACTTTGGGAGCAGTTTGTGGCTGATTTAACCTCTGTGGTCCTCAGAAAGTAAGACTTGGCTACACTGAGATTTGCTCTCAGAGCTGGGGCAAACCTTTAGCATTCCAGTCGCTTTTTTAAAATTTATTTTATTTCCTTGCTGCTCTTGCATTATTCTGAACTGTGATGCATTTTTGGACATTTTCTAACCTCCAAGCTCACGAGAGGCTCTGTACTCAAACTCTGGGATGAACAAGGAGCTTGAAGTCTAAGCCTTTGGTATTCTTGGAATATTGAAGCATCTTTTCCTTTCTTTCATTAAGTCAGTAATCGTTCCTGTTCCTTGAACAGACATACCTCTATATCTATATTTATTCATATACATAGATTTATACTTGGATCCAAGAATGGATAGACAAACCAGGAGAGCTGCATTTAAAGGACTTAACTAGTTTTGTGGCTAGATTTTGGGGAAAAAGCCATCACCGCAGTGACATTATGTGGCACCATTACTGTCTCCTTTTGCCTGCAAGACCCCACATTTAGGTGCTATTTATGGACAGGGTTAAGAGATGGACTGAAACCAGGCAAGATTCTCACTACTGATCACAACATATGTCTGAAATCCCATTTTCAGACATAGCTGAAGGAAGATTCCAGAACCTAATGTACTGATATAACCATTACATCAGTTAACACAATAAGATATCTCCATCAAGGATAACATTCCCACTCATGTTAGAGTCAGATATGACTGAGTTGGAGGAATAATATATTTCAAAGTGCAACAGACAAAAAGGATAACTCTAGTGCTAAAGGCACATCTCCTGTCAGAGACCTCCAAAGCAAATGAAGACATAAAGTATTCTACCTGTTTAAATGTGTGGAGTGGAACTGCTTAGCAGTTTTTAGCCACTGTTGGAACCCCCTGTCCCATTTTGGTGGCACCCTTTTGGATGAAGAGGATATTCATTCTTGTGAAAATTCAAAGGGAAGCTGAGAGGCTGAGGTGGGACTTGGCTTTGCTTCTCAGAGAAAACCCACACTCAGAACCCGCAACTCTTCTGACACAATGAACTTCTTGCAGCCCTCCCGTGTGCAGGTGTTTTCATTATGCAACCTCTTCTCAAGCCAGAGTGTCTTATTGCAGAGAATTCATCAGCAAAATCAGGGGGGAAGCTAAAGGATTTCTTAGTGAAGTGTTGTTTTGGAATCCAGTTTGTGTGAAAAAACTTCGTGGGGCTCTGGGAAGTTTTAAAAGTTAAGGAAGTCATTGGAAATCTCTAAAGAATTCCATCACATTGTGTAGTGTTAGATTACATTTATTAGGCAGAGGAGGGATCATTCTGCCATGTATCAATAAATAAGACACAACACAGTGCCCATGTAATAGATGTTCATACCTATGGTGTGTTTTTATATGCAGAAACATAATTAAAAGCAAAGGAAGTAACTGGCATTCACACAGTGGTCCTGCTTTGTCACAGATTTTGTTGCATTTAGTCCAGGTTGGACCAGCAAATCTCAAAGAGTGTGTGCCCAGGACACCTGATATGGTTTGATCCAATACATTTCTTAAGGGTGATTGGAATTTCAGCCCAATTTCTTTGTGTCCTGGACCCACAGACCCAGATTAAGTGTTGATTAGTGTTATATTGCTCCATTTTGTCAAGCACAGACTTTTAAACATGACTGCAAGGGATGATTGTAAATACCCAGATTAGAGATGGCTGGAATCAGTTCCCAGATGACTGGAATCAGTTCCCAGTTGACTGGAATCAGTTCCCAGATGACTAGAATCAGTTCCCAGTTGACTGGAATCTGTTCCCAGTTGACTGGAATCTGTTCCCAGGTGACTGGAATCAGTTCCTAGATGACTGGAATTAGTTCCCAACTGACTGGAATAATTTCATTTGGTTTCATATTCATCAGTCTTCGTATGTAAAGTTCAGTGTTCTAATCCTTGGAAATGCAGTGTCTGCAAAGTTTAATTCTCAGGTTTTACCTGGAAATGAGCAGCTGCAACTTGTTTTTATTGAGTTTTATCAACTGCTCTGGTCGAGTTTGAATCCTGTTTGTTGCTGCTGTGACTGCAGTGTTGATTTGGCCTTGGAGAAAGCCTCGTATCTCATGATTATTTGGTTTTGATTGAGTTTCTCAGGTTGCTGAGCCAGTTGCCCCTTTTCCAGTAGTGTTGGAGAGCCCATAACAGGTAATTCTGCAGCATGACCTACTTTCAATTTTGAGCTCCAGAAACAGCAGAACAGGATTACAAATGTCAGCAGTAAGGGGGATGTTTGCTTGGGTGCATTTTGAAATGCCTTTTCCAGTAGCACAGGGACTCTGCTCCACCAGGAGCTCTCAGGACATGCCCTGTATGTTACTCAGGGCAGCTCTCAAATGCACACACTGCATCCCTTGGAGATCCTTGGTTTCATTCCTACTAAAAAGCCTGATAAATATGTAAGAACTAATCAGGAATTGTATGTAAATTATGAATATATGTTGAGAAAACTGAACTGCAAAAAGGAATCCTACGCTTTCAACTAACAATAAATTATGTATTTTCTCTCCCCTCATTTTAAGCAAACCACCCTTCCTTCCACCAGTCACAATGTTGGATTGTCATTTTCCAGTGCACCTTGAACTAAAAGGTTGATACACAAGCGAGTTAGGACATATGTCAAATAGGACAGGATGAGATAGGGAAAAGAATAACAATAAGAATAGAGCAGGATAGGATAAACTAGAATAGAACAAGAATAGAGTAGGATAGGATGAGCTAGGAGAGCAGAGCACAGAATAGAAATGAAATGAAATACTACTTTTCCCCTGGGAAAAGCACTATTAGCAAGGAGAGTTTCAGTCCTCTCTTCCCCCAAGCATTTTCCCAAATACGATGGGGGCTGGTGGCAGTGGAAACAGTTCAGATGGCTCAAGTGTGCTGAGCTGGCTTTTTGAAGTGATGAATTGCTAACAGCTCTAACAACTGAGCCCAGGCTCAGAGCCAGCAAATGCTGGCAGTGTGGAATGGAGAGCACACAGTGTGTTCCAGATGAGGGAAAGGAGGGAACCTTTCCAGGGGAAAACTTGTTCAACACCTGTTTACTGCAGAGTGTTTTGTACATCTGCCTGCAACGCCAGGCCTGGCCATTCCAGTAGAGATGCTGAGCAAATGAACCGTTCAGCTCATCACTTTGTCGGCTCAGGCGTTTCCTTCTTCCTTTGTAGGCACTAAAAAAGTGCTGGTGGAGATAATTGTGTAATTAAGTAAAATTGTTCGCCGTAAGATGTAAAAGGAAAATGTGGTCGGCCTCCCACCTGTTCCTTCTGATGAACTCTGCAGGTCTTATTAAAGCCTTTCTCATTTAAATGCAAATATGATGGAGTATCAGAGGCAGGCAGGTTTGCTTTTGAGTGATGAGCATCCCTTTTTCTAACTTGTGTTTTGGGCTCCAGGACACGTGAACTTTCAGGCTGCAATCAGGCTTCAAAAATCACCCAAACACACAAACCGTTTCTGTTACTCAACATTATTGCATATTAGTGTCTTATGAGCTTTATTTTTGTCTTGGCTTTATTTTGCCTTCACTTGTGCATGGAGGGTGTTCTTCTTTTGTCAAAAAGAGACCAGTTAATTTATTGAGTTGATATTTTACTGGAAATTAAAGTCTGAGCACTTAATAACTCTAAGGTGAGGTTGACATTGATTTCTCAACCAGACTTACTACCCCAAGATTGTATCAGTGGCTTCAAAGCAGCGGCAAAAGCAAATTAAATGACTGGCTTCTAATCATCTCAGATGACTGGTAATGATTCCCTACATTTATGATTTTATACTATACAATTGATCTATAAATGCAAGTTACAGCAATATATTATCTTGACATTCCTTTCAGATTCCAATCATTCTGTTTGTGGTTTCTGTAATGCCTTTATGTTAATATCGAGCTTTTGTGTTTAGATTACTCCCCTTTCTTTGAAAAGAAAACAAAGGGACAAACCAGAAAGAATGAGGTGGCACAAATGGTGTATTTTTGTGATCCAAAACTGATACCTCTTACTCTCAAAAGCAACCCATCTGTTGTGATAATGAATGTAATGGGAAAGAGTTTTAATTATGACTGGCATAACCATCAGCCCCAGACTTGCTGTCAGAGCTGACTAAAATGAGGCTATAAAAGATCTGCCACCCCACACAAACAGGGATGGTTAGGTATTACAGCTTGGTAATTACCTCTTTATTGAATCTCATCCTTCTTTATCATAGTAAAAATATTTCTAGGAATAATATTGTCATTATAAAGGTGAAAGCACTGATGGTGCTGTAAGGAGGACTGAAGTGTCTGGAAGAATGTTCCATATTTCCATGTGTTTGACACTTGCCCATGTGAAGAAAATCTATTCTCTTAGGAATTGCATGTATCAGTTTATCTTGGTATTATGTTGTTTTATAGCATTTCCTTCCTTATACACAGGTTTTCCCAAACTTCTCTCCAAACCCCATCCATCAGGTCTAGTGCTTGAATCAGACAAATGGACTGATCTCCAGCCAAATGTGACACCAAATATCGACTGCATTAAGGATTCCAAAGAAACTTCACAGGTAAGAAGCAAATTGCTGCTCCTAACTTCATTTTGAGACTGGTTTCAGCTAGCCACTTTAATTGCACTGTGTTGTTTCTCTATGCCATTGGAGTTTTTTATATATACACACATATACATTAAAGACAGAAAACAATATGTGCATAATGATCCCACTAAAGAACTCTATCCCATGTTAATTGGACAAAGGGCCATTTTGACTAATCTTGATTTCCCAGGATGTTTAGATCTTCTTTAGTGCAAATCTCTTCTAAATTTAATAAAGCAGCAAATCACTGTTCATCTGAATGAGCCTGAACAAGCCTAATATACATTAGAGTGTCTAGGCATCGACCTGCCTTGTTGGAAATTCATTTTTCTTTCAAAACAAACTTGCCAGTACCCAAAATTCCTGCACATTTCACTGAGAGCAGGGCAAAGAAGATTTGAAAAACAATGTCATTGACTTTAAGGCCTTAAGAGGTTGAAACCACAAGGCAAGTCACAGTGTATTGTTCAGTCTTTGCCTTTTTTTTGTTTTAATTTTTTTGTTTGTTTTCAATTTCTATTTCCTTCTTTCTCTTCAGTCACACCCAGGATCAACAAAAAAATTCTAGTCAGAGCCTCATACAGTTTATAGTGAGTAAGGACATGTTTCTCTGGGGAAGGCTGCAGCAGGAAAATCAGAAATGCAAATATTGCAGGTGCTTAAAATGCACCAGGAGATCACACAGAATTTGTAATGGAGCCATTGTGAGTTTGTCCTGCGAGCCTTAAACTGCAGCAGGAATTCATAAGTATGATGTGGGCCTTTTCAGAAGAAGAACTGAGAATATTCTGCCTTTATTAACTTGCTTTAGCCCAAAGTGGACCAGAGGAAAAGACTTTTCTCTGGGAGAAACTCACTTTGCCAAGTTACACTTAAAAGTGAAGGAGTACTCCGATATATACGGTATATTTTCAAGATACCATCTTGAACAGAAAACACAGATAATTAAATGATCACAAACTGTAGTGCAATTAAAAGACTTTGATGAAAGATGTGATTTAAGTAATGCAAGTTTTAATGGCAAAAAGAGCAGTTCTCCACTCAAATGCATATTAATCATCACAGTATGTGTGCTTTGTCTGCTGCTGATAAACTGATTATTTCTGTCTTTCCAGTTCACCCTGAAGAAACATTTTTCTCAAATGCCACCCGGAGCACTGAGTGGAAAGAAGGAGTCCTTGCAGGGTGTGACAGGGTGGCATCCTGCACTCAGCACCCAGAACTGCATCCCTGAAAGGAATTCCTGGTGGCAAAGAGTTGAACAGCCCTCGGGATGGGAAATTCAGCATCCTGGGGGCTGCATCCCCGTGTAGACTTCAAAATGCCCCCTTCCCCCAGTAGCCAGTGTTTATTTTTGTGTTTATCCAGGAGTTTTGCACTCCCTGGGTGTGCTGGTTTAGATTTAAACCGGCAGGAGAAATGAATCCAACTCAGAATGGGATTGCAAGTCAGGAGAACAATTTAATAAAAGATCACAAAATACACTGAGACAGAAGGAAAATTCCTTTGTGCCATAAAAACACCAGATGTGCAGCCCAGCCCAGTGGGGCACGAGCAGGATGGAGCTCACCAACCCCTGTGCTGAGCACCACGTGCCCCCCACCCCAAGTTCAAAGTAAAAAGAAAACAAGAAACCTGCTGGTGACAATGATGGTTGCAGTCCTGTGGCAGTCTCAGTCTGGTCGAGGCTCTGCTCCTCCTCTGAATCTGAAGAGAGTCCCCAGTCCCAAACCCCCAAGTTTATCTCCACTTGGGCTCGGATGGGAACGCCCAGTCCCTCCCCCAGGGTGGAGACTTCCACAATGGGTGATTTACTCTGTGAGGTGACCAGTGGCATATTTTTGTCATCCCTGCTGGCCCCTGAGCAGACATGACCCCTCAGGTGGGTGTGAAGGCAGGAACACTTCCTGATCCCACAGGAGTTCCCAAACACCCCCCTGTGCCCTGAGGGGTGGGGTGTGCCCTGGGCAGCTGCTGCCAATGGGCCATGGGGAGCAGCTCATGAGAAAAATGCCAGAGAGGGTTTAGAATCCACACCCACCCAGTGCCAAACTGATCCTGGCTACTAAAACCAGGACACTGGGGTTTCAGCACGGGCTTGGGAGTGGCAGAGCAGGTTGATTTTGTGAGGAGGGACGCCCTTGCCAAGGATGGGGCTCAGGAGTTGGTTTGGTTGTGTGTGAGTTCACTCACCGAGGTGCTCCTGGCAGAGAACCTCCTCTGAAACCTCCAGGCTGGAGCAGAAACAGCACAGACTTCATCTGTAGGTTTTTTCTCCCAAATCTTGACTGTTTGGCTGCTGCTCCTTTGTATTTAGACAAAGCAATGGGGCTCTGTTCTGTCCAACACCCTCATGTGTCTATGAGGCAAATTTCAAAGTCATCTGCAGACAATCCTCTAAAAATGGTATTTTCCCCCCTCTACACATTTTCTGAAATTGGATTTCCCTTCTCCTTTCCTTACTAGCTGTTCAAAGGCCTGTTTTGAATTAACACCTCAGCCACTAGTATGTGTTTGAAAGTAAATGTTCCATAGAAATGTGAAAAAAAAAAAGTAAAAAAAAAGAGGTTTATTAGCTCCCATAACAAGAGAATTGTTCCAGATCTGGGGTTTATATTGTAGCCATTACACTATATTAGAGAACAGTCTTAGCTGTGGGGAAGAGGCACAGACATCTGCAGCCTCATACAAGTCACAGAATTGAACACAATGGGAACATAGAGAAACTGGTAAAAATTATGCTCTTGGATGGCTCAGTGAAACTAAATGTTGCATAACATGTTTTTTGGGTTTTTTTTTTTTTTGCAGTGCTTCAGAATTCAAATTAATTAAAGACCCTTCCAGAACGAGGTGCAATGTTGCTTTGGAAATATATTGCTGTAGCAAGGTGAAATGGGCAGCTCAGCATCCTTGTGTAAAATCAGTCTGCAACTTGTACCAATTAGAGGTGCTAAGCTAGAAACGAATTTTTAGAGTTCCTTATTTCTAAAGGGCATTTTTAAATCACACAGCCATTACTGCTTTGGCAGGCAGTGACAGCAGCACGTTTCACTTGGTTATCAAAGGTTAAAGAGAAAGTGGTGATGGAAATTTCACACTGAATTCCCTTTTCAATTCACAGTGGAAAGGCACTGAAGTCCCCACATGGCATCTTCTGCGTCTCTGACACAAACACCCATTTCATGGGATGTACAGCCAAAGGTTGGACTCCAGACTTTCGGGGGCGGGGGGCTGATTTCGAAGAATTGGAGGTTACAAGTGCATAAATAATGTGGATGGAGCTGTGATTAAGAAAATATCTCGACTCAGCAGCACGAGAGACCAGCTCAAGTTGGCACCTGTGAGGGACAAGGCACTGAAGCAACTGGAGGAGTAAAATACCACTTCAGTTTAACCTGAACTGTGCTTGGGGTGGTGTCACCTCATCTGATTTCATTCCAATGAAAAAACAAATTGTAGCCTTCGTGATGGAAGATTCTTTGCTCATTTAGGTTGCCAAAGGTCTTCCAGTTTACTGAAATAAGAGTGTCTTACACCAGCTGACCATCAGCTGCCGGGTTCTCGTGGCATCTTCATCCCGTTGGTGGTGAGGGGAAAATGGAACAGCAAAAAGTGCTGCAGTTCGAGGTCTTGATCCACAGATGGCTTCTTACCTCAGGTAACTGTAACATCTCGGCAAAGACAGGCTTGTTCCATAAAAAAATCAAGAGCAAAAGAGAGATTCATAAGCATTTTAACATGATTTATTCGAGCATTCTTAAGTGAGTGCCCACAAATATTGTGTAAGGAAGCAGAAAGGGAAAGGCCACTTGGTCTGAAATACACCCAGAGGGATCTGTGTGAGCATGAAAGATTTGCACTGTGTTGGAATGAAGGGGATTTATGACTTACTCTTGAAATGATGGGGATTTTTTTGGTTTGTTTTGCTGTTCTTGGAGGGTTTTTTTAGATTAGGGTGAAATATTTAACAGCACGTTCTTGATAGGAGCTCTGGATTTTTCTGCAGTCAGGACATGAAGGAAAGATTAGAAACTCTCAAGGACAGTGTGGTGGCCAGTCCTGCAACTCGAGCTCCTTTTGGGTTTCCAACTGCCTTTGTGTTTCCAAAGCTGGATTGACTGACTGAATGATGAGTTTTAGAGACCTTTGTCAGGTTTCTGTTCACAGAAAGGAGCTTTCACTCAGCATTTAGGGTGGCTTTAATGAACTTCTCACTGGGAGTAGGGTTTGGACTTTTATGCAGGACCCTTTCCTGGGGCTCTCTGCCAACAGGTGCAGGATCTGCTCAGCCAAGCAGGGTGAAGTCCACGTTCCAGGTGTTGACAATGGGAGCATGAACTCGTTGGGTGGCTCCTTCTTACTCGGGGTTGTGTCAAGGGTGAGTTGAGAACACTTGAGTGACAGAGACCGTGTTGAAAAGTTACCCCACTAGCCATTGAAAAGGTAGATCTCTACCTCCAAAGTGGTCATCATGAGCTCCTTTCATGGACTGATAGAGAGGCTCATCAATGTTAATTTGACTGCCCTCACAATGTTCCTTTTCCCACCATGAGGCAGAGCTGGGTTGGATGGAGCACCTACAGCTGGGACACCTGTGCACAGCCACACCTTCAGCCTCCCTGAACAGCAGCCCCTGCTTTGTGCAACTTTGGGTTTGTGTTTTAGTTCTGGAATTTTATGTTGTTTTTATTTATTGTTTGAATAATTATTTGCTAAAATATTGTCCTCTTCCACATGTGATTGTATCAGTGGAATTATGGTTCTATACAGACCTCTATTTCTTTTTTACTGCTCTGGACCTGCTTCCTGAAAGACATAGAAGTAATTCTTCATCCACTGGAGGATCATTAGCATGACAAAAGACAAGGACAATGAGACCTACCACAGCATCACAGATGTGGAAGAGGAATTGAGCTTTGCCCTTGTTTCTCAGTATTTTCAAGCACATTTGTATTTCCAGAACGAGGAAAGTAGGAGTTTTCTTCTCAGCACCTCTCACAGTCAGATTTTTGGTTTGCCATCCTTCCCTCTCCCCTTGCTGCTTTGACAGCTGCCATGCAGGAGACCAGCTAAGGACTGGTAGAAAATTTTGGAATATTTTACATTAACATCAGTACTTAAAATAATGCATCAAGTACATCTTAGTTCAAGCAAAGGTTCTCATTTTGCTCTCCTGAGAAATGGTATCACAAAATACAGACCTCTCAGCCTTCCTGAATGAAGGAATTACTTGAATCACTTATTTCCTCTCAATGTCTCCCACTAATAGTGTGCCATTTACAGGTGACATTGAGATGGGAGAGCAATGCTCTCCTGGGCCCTTCTCAGTCCAACAGCTGCCTGGGACCTTTCCTGCTTTATGTCCTTTTGGGTGAATATTTATTTCAGTATTTTCTCAATAAAACACTGTTTCAAAGGTTCTGGAGCTCTGTGTCCTACCACTGTAGCCCATGTTTATGAATTGAAACAAACCTCTTTCTGTGCCACTGACATTGCAGTCCTGGCTGGAAAAAACCATGGAATAGGAAGTGTTTAGGACTTTGGAAACTGGTACAGGGAGAGCAGTGGCAATGGAGATCCAGGGAGCACAAGGCTCACTACCTCTGAATTGTAATTTCCCTCTGATCACCAGTTACGACTGTGAGAGCTGCTGGGTTTCCTTAGTCTCATCCCAAACTTCCTAACCCTGATGTGGATTGGCTCCACAAAGGTACAACATGATATTTCTCAAAACTGATGACCAAGGGGAATGAGTTAAAGCAAGAAGCATTTGAAGAATTGTTCACTTGTAGTGGAGGTAACACAGAACAGCCTTCACAGGGTTCCCTTTCCATCAAAAAGGGCTTGACTTGCCATGGGTTTCTTGGGCAACACTTCAGAGACCATCAGTGGCAGAGAAGCAGTTACATAAACCCAAAGTCCTCTTCTTGGAGAAGATTCACTGCTGTTTGTGTTCCACAGCCACTACTCTTACAACTGCAATTCTTACTTTCCACGGGTGCTGGTTTGAAAAAGTGCAAACACTGCCTGAAACCCCACCTCGTGCAGCCCTTCAGAGGGAAACTCAACCCCCAGAACCCATAAGGGCACCACAGAGCTGTTGCTTTCCTAAAGAACTGGAATAACAAGGCTTCAGGGGGAAAGAATGAGAACAAAAGGTCTGGAATGCAGAGGCCACGTGGATGAGATGGCAGATAATTTCTTTGTGTGAGAATAACATTATATCACACAAAATATAATATAATAATATCCCTGTTGGGTTGAATAACCCCAGAATTACAGGACAAAGACTCGAAAAACCCTAGGCTGCAGTGCATATTCATGCTGCATTATATGGTACCAACAAAAATGATTAAAACATTCAATTTTTTTGTCATTCATCTTGCTAGTCAACATCTTACCCATTTGTCCATTTGCTCACTAATCAGTGCCTCGTGTCATTTATCTTCATTTCCTTAAGCTGGCTCACCAATGGACCATTGCTCATCCCAATCTCCTTGGCAATCTGTGTTGGACATTGTGGTCTGCCTTTCATCGTGTCACCACCGGGAGCTGACACTGTTTGTCTTTGCTCACCACACGTTTATCTGGTGGTTGTTGTCTGAAATCATCAGTCTTGGGTC
Organism: Formicarius rufipectus; assembly: GCA_013399695.1. Taxonomy (NCBI): domain Eukaryota; kingdom Metazoa; phylum Chordata; class Aves; order Passeriformes; family Formicariidae; genus Formicarius; species Formicarius rufipectus. The sequence goes on from VXAU01001357.1 coordinate 104,816, forward strand.
CCTCCTGCCCACGTGGCAACCATTAGCTGGGTGGGTTCCCTCCTGGGGGCTCAGTTGTCATCTCCCAGTGCTTAAAGGAGAGGGAAAAGCCTCCCAGGATGGGAACTGGAAGGCCAGTCTCACTAAAGGGCTCAGAGATGCCACAGTTCCAGCACAACGAGACTGGATATGGTTTGAGGCTTCAAACAGCTCATTAATTTGCTAATTGAGATCTGTGAAAAAACCATAGAAAACCAAAAAACCCCTTAACCTTATATGAAACACACAGAGTTGAAACACAGAGATGTGATTTTCTTCTCTCTGGACTTTGTCTTACAAACGTTTTCTGATGAGGCTGCACCTGTTAGTGGGAACTTGTTTTAAACCACTTGAAAAAAGTCAAAATTGTTCCTCAAAAATCTACAGCCTAGAATGTTTACTTTTAAGTAAACATTTTAAGTAAATATTTTTTACTTTTAAGTGAGATTTTCAAGCCTTTACTTTTTTTTTTGTTGCTACTTTAAATTCTTTTGGCCAATGCTTTAGTTGTTCCACCTTAGAGCCTGAATGTTGTCGATACCTTGGGAAAAACCTTGATTTAGGAGCTTTCAAACAGGTTTTTGTGTCTTTAAAGTTCTTTGAAACATCTTTGTGTTGGTTGTAGTGATGGCTGGTGGAGGATGAGGAAGACCTGGAGCCCAATATATTGGAGAGCTGCCCTTGTTTTATTATATAAGAGACAAAAAAATCTCTCCAACTGATCATGTGGAGTTAAAACAAATTGCATATGCAAGTTAGAAACACCTGCTTTGGAAATGGTTCTGAGTCCAAATCCAAGCCAGAGCCTGGAAATACTGAATTACAACCAAAAAGGTGTTGTGACTGTGGCTGAACCCACTGGGTGAGGGTTGGGCTGTGTCTGGGCAAGGGAACAATGACACCCCCAGTCAGAAATCCCAGCGTGTCTTCTGCTCTCTGCGTATGGATAATGGAAATGTCCTGGTTGGCATCCAAGTTTCTCCCAGACAAGTGCTAAATGAGGTGGCTCAGAAGTCTTGGAGCTCTAAATTGCATCTTGTGTCTGCAGCACAAAGCCTGCCTGACCTGCCCCCCTGAGGGGTTGTGCTGCAGATGAAGCTGATGCCAAGTCCCAAAGCCAGGACAACAACTGTGTGTATCTTTAAACCACCACAAATTGTGTACAAATTGTGTCAACGGCTCCTTCTCGGCTGCACTGGGGAGTAAAAGCCATTTTCTTACATTTGTTGTGGAGTAAAAACAGAGCATAAAGTCATCTGTTGTCGAGGAGCTGGTGTGTGTTATCCTTTCAAACGGTGGCAAGTGATAATCTGAGCTTTATTATTATTATTTGCTTGAGCACTGTTATTTAACACAAAATAATACAGGTGTCACAGCTTCAACTGTCTGGACAAGCTTTGGTAGTGGTTTTGTTTCCCCTGTAGTATCGCAGAAATGTGGGTTGAAAGTTCATCTTCAGAATTAAAAAGGACTTTTCTGGGGGGTGTGTGTGTATATATACTGGGTACAGACTTTGTATTTTATCCATGTCATTCTAAACATAAATAAGCAGATTTGGAAGAACTCAAAATAATAGCCAGACTTGATTCCCTTTCAAATCACTGACTCACAGAGAGTCACAGGATATTCTGAGTAGGAAGGAGCCACAAATGTCAGATTTCATTTCTGCAGTTCCATCCACTTCATATTGTTGATTCGTGCTCTCACTGGCTCTGAGCACTTGGTAGGCAATTTAGAACATCTGAGACACCAAAACTTCGTTATTCTTAGAAAAAAGAAATTTAAAGATGCACAAACAGATGTGTCCAAATCTTTTTAACCAGCCTCTAACTCAATTTGAGGGAACAGGTTTTTTATTTAGAGTGCCCAGTTCCTTTCTAATGTAAAGCTCTCTGATTTAAATCAGGGTTATTCTTGGGTTTTGTTTGAACAGGCAATTAAGTGATTTTAGAGACTGACTCCAAATTCATGCAAATGATGAACAAGGAATCTGTACACACACACATATATACATATAGAAAATCATATCTATTCATTTTAAGGTAGGCATCATATTTCTTGACCATGCCCTGCCTGCTTTGCCACAAACATCCTCAATGATGCAGGCACCAGTCCTGCGTCTGCTGGTGCAACATTAGCTGAAGCATTGTTTTAATTCCTGAAATAGCTGAAGATACCATTTAATGACTGTATTTAGACATAGTGTTAAATATATCAATATATTCTCATAGTCTTGCAGGCAGAAAATATATAGAAGATGTAAGAGAAAAAAATTATTTAAATGTCAGAAAATGATCAATAAGTTGAACACAATTTCAGGGAATATCTTTGGAGAGCATTAATCAGTAAGTTAGTCTTTGTGACAGATGCAGTCATATGAGATAAAGGAAAAAAAGGTTGCATTGCTTGATATTTTATGTCCTTTACACTATAAAGTGCACTAAAGGTTATTGAATAGCAAATACCTCAATGTCCACAAAGTACAGTGTCAGGAACTCCAAGCTCGTCACAGAATAAACTTTATCCTTTTATAATCTTATTCAGTTCCCACCTCACTTTAAAAACTTCTTCTCTCCAGCACAGATTGAGTTCATGAACGGCTGGAGATGGTCCAAAGTGCAGAAAGGAGGACTCTGGATTCCCTAATCCCACAAATCCTTCCAGGTGAGAATGCTTGGAGGAGAGACACCCCCTGGAGTGCCACTGGATGGATATTGGGAAGGAATCCTTCCCTGGGAGGGTGGGCAGGCCCTGGCACAGGTTGGGCAAAGCTGTGGCTGCCCCATCCCTGGGAGTGTCCAAGGCCAATCCGGGTTAGTGAAAAGAGTCCCCGTTTGTGGCACTGGAGTTGAAGGAGATGGGCTTTAGGGTCTCTTCCAACCCAAACCATTCCATGATTCTGTGATTCAGCCTCTCTGCTCAGTCTCCTTACTAGCAAAAATCAGTTGGTGGGACTTGGTGGTCTCCAGGGAATCAGGTGGAGCTCCTAAAATAATGTCTCCCTGCCTCATGCTTGATATTTGTGATAATTTCAGTGCCTTTCACTCCAGCCCCAACAATATTTTGTATTGTTTTCTTATCCTTTTTATGCAGTGGCCTCCTCAGAGGGCTCTGTTGTGTACCAGTGTCAGCACAGGTAATGTTGCTGTGCCTGGATTCTCCAGCACCTTGATCTGGCACTGGAGGTGGCACTGCGTGGGAAAGACAGAGTCACAAATATTATGGAAAAATATATGGGGGATAAATGAGAGGAGAAAACAAGCCATTATTTTTCCAAGATTTTTTTGTCCAGGAGATATTTCTTTCACAAGCAATAGAGATGTCCTCACACCTGATCTAGTGGAAGGTGTCCCTGCCCATGAGAGGGGGTTTGGAACGAGATGGTCTTTAAGGTTCCCCTCCAACCCAAACCATTCCGTGATTTTGCAATTCCAAGAGTGGCATCCTGTAGTAAAATTTCTAATTTTTACTCTGGTTGGGCCCATACTCTTTTGTCAACACAAGAATGTTACTGAAGTGAGCAGAAGATTGTGTTTGATGGAAAAATAAGTTTGGTTCTTCCCCTACTATGGATAAAATTAGTATTTGATCCCAAAGCTCTTAGTCAGTGATGACCTTCCTCTTCCTTTGGCTTGCCTTGAATTGCACCCAGTTAGAGACACCTCTAAGTTATGTTAAAAACATTAAAAAGCTCATTTTTTCAAAATAGATAAAACCCCCCAGTTTTATCAGGGCAGTTTTTCTCATTAGTTCTACCAAGGCTGTCTAAGTTTTTCCCCCCTTTTTAAACTTTTTTCTTCTTTTCCTTCCCACCACAGCATCTGCATGAGTGTGTAATGTTGTTGCCATAGTGAGCCTTGTCTGATACCAAGGGGCTGACAGTCAGGAGGAGTTATGAAACTCTGTGATGTGCTGTTCCTATCATTCATCAAAACAATTATTACTCGGGAAACATGATGAGATGTGCTAGAGTTTTGATTGTGAAATGGAAATAACTCTGTCCTTTTGTTCTAAACTAAAAGTGATGTCGTGTTCTAACTCTCTCTGTATTTCTAATGAAGGAAATCAGATTTTTTTGCATATACCTTTTACAGTATCCTCAGATTCCTCCTCCTAACCATGTTCCTGCTGTTGCAGTGCTCTCGTTAAGGTGGATAAGTGATGGTCTAATTAGCAGACAGCACTAGGCCACTTATGTCAATTGACATTTATTAGCTGAGGGAAGGCAGGAGAGACACAGGAGGCTTTCATCCCTCTGGGGACTCAGCCAGCCACAGTCCATCTCTTATCCAGGCACAACAGGGAAAAGCCAGGGAAAAGGAGGAATTAGCTGTGGTGCTTAATTTTGAATACCTTCCCTGAAATGGCCCAGGTACCCCTGGGTACAATATTGATGCCTGGGAGGAATTCTTTTCTTCCTCCCTGCATGTGAAGATTGATGTTGGAGGACTGAAGAGGAAGAAGCTGTGCCTTAAAAACTCCTCTCGTGAAGGGGAGACATCTCTGGATCTCAGCATCTGCTCTGGAAAGGGAAAATCTCATGTTTTTCATTCAGCATTGCCACTTGGAGCACCTTTCCATGAAATCCTAACTGCTCTGTGTAGTTATTTAAGTAAAGAAAACTAAACTCCAGTCTCACTTCTCATCCTGCCTGATTATCCAGCACATAAAAGAAATCAGCATGGATGGTCTGCATTAGTATTAGACACTTAGGCAGAAGGAACACAAAGAATGCAGGTGAAAAAAAAACAAACACAGGAAAGGGAGTTCTTTTCTTTCTGCTTTCCCCCCAAATAATAAACCTGCAGCCCTCACAGCCTTTGAAGTTCAGCTCTTCATGATGCTCCTGCAGCCAAATCACCGTGGCATTACCTGGAGCCCATGATTACAAATGTTAGGAGGGCTCCATTCTCTTCCTGAGTTACTGATTAGATGTTAATTCTTCCAGTAAAGTGCAAATATTAACCTCTGCTGTTGACAGATCTTAGTCCTCAGTTTGACTATGCATACAGTAAAATTTTCTTTGCCAGTGTTTGATCACTTCACATTGGGGCCTTGAGACAATCAATATCACACTGTGTTTAAAATTATCTTTTAAGGGACACAAAGTATTCAGGTGGAAAAAAAATCTCAAGAGACCAGCAGGAAACTAATAAGATTTACTAATAGCTTTTACTTTTGTAATTTGCAGGGAAACCAAAGTGTAGACTCTGAATAGCTGGATTCTTAATTGGATATTGATCTAAACAAATATTCTCTTTCTAGGTACCTGTTAAAACCAGTTCCTGCTATTTGTTGGGACACATTATATTTATCCCTATTTCTGTAGAAGTGGTGCTGCTGTTCCAAGTTGTACATAAAGATGCATTAACAGTACACTTTTAATAGGCCTATTAAATTCACTTTGCTTTGATTTACTCGGGATTTGAGTGTAGGCTGAGTGTTGTGTGCAGCTGCAGAAAGGAGCAGTGGGAATCATGTCATTCTCCCCATTTATGCTCCTGTTTATTTAGTTCTTTTTGCACGGAGCTGCGGGTTCTGGGGCATTTGTGCTGCATCCACTTTGTAACCTGCCTTGGACGGGGCTTCGTGGTATTTACCCTCCAGTGGTGCTGAAAGATCCTGCTTTCAGTGGCATTTCGAGTCTGCTTTTCCTTCCTTGCTGCTCTTTCCCATTGTTCCAGAAGTTGTAGATCATTCTTTTTTCTCCAGACAGGCTCTTTTCAGGTTAAAAGGGTCTCATCATGCAGGCAGAGCTGTGAAATGCAGACACAGCACACCAGTGGCTTTTCCCCCTCCCTTTCTGAATGATTAAATGGAAAAAACAAAACAAAACAAACAAAAAACCAAACAAAAAACCCCACAAAACAAACAACAAAACAAACAAAAAAACAAAACAAAACCAAAGCAAAAACAAACACAAAAAAAACCAACAAAAAACCCACAAAAACAAAACCAAAACCAACCAAACAAAAAAACTCCCAAAACCAAAACAAAGCAAAACAAAACAAAAAAACCCACCCCACCAAATCCCAAACCCCCCCAAAAAATCCAACCCCCCAAAAGTAGCAAATTAAATAAATTACTTCCTAGAAGGATTAATGATGATAAACACAAACATTTGTGGATTTGGCTTTTTGTTGTTATAAGTCAAAATGACATATTTCAAAGCAAACCCGTCTAACGACCTGAATTTTTGTGAATAATTTTGATTTTGACTTGTTCACACCTGCTTTTATTTATAACTAAAAATGGATAGAATAGAAACCTGATGTTTTAGGAGATAAAAAAGCAAAGGAGTGCAGTAGGTGCAGTTGTATTTCTTTTAAGCAGGCTTTTACAGGGTAGCCAAGTCCTTGAGGGTACACCACTGTAAATCTTTGGCAGTGTAGCTCAGCCCCTAAACTGCATTTGTGTTAAAAAGCTTCATTTTACTCAATAATAAAATTAAGCTAATTAATAACAGTTGATTCAGTTCAGGGAAACCAAGAAGTGTCTGCTCCTTGAGCTGTGGAACTCTTGACCCAAATGAACTTGGCAATAACACCTTCAGTTACTGGGATTGAAAAATTTCCCAATGAGAGCAAAATTTATGGTTAAACTTGCAAGTATTTGAAATTTTTTCTCTGTCCTTCTCAAATACATTTTTATGGAACTTGAAGCAACTTAATTATATACTTTTTTTTTTTCTTTTCCCTGAAATTTGTGAAATCTGCCAGTGGGTTTGAGACCAGCTGAGACTTGGGAAGAGTCACCAGTGCCTGTGCAGAGTGAGCCACTGGCTGAATCAGCTTCCCTAATTAAGGGTAATTAAAAGGTACCAGAAATATTCTGCCTGTCCTGTCCTAACTCAGCACTGAGGGAACAGGGAGGTTCTTCTGTCTCCTGCCAGTTGGTAAAAACAAAGTCTGCATTGAAAAAGAGACATCAACCTGTTAGACTGAGCTTGGAGAAGGAGTTCACCCTGCCAGGTGACTCCTGAGGGAATCTCCAGACGACCCTTTCGTGGTGGAAGCTCCTGGAGTGGCAGATGTGGCGTGGCATGGCACATCCTCAAACCAAGATGCTCCAGTTGTTGAGAGGTTCACACTGGGAATGTGTCCCAAGCTCCCACTGCTGTGTGCCATCAGCCCTGGCCAGCAACAGGCAGGATCTGATGGGTCTTCACAGCAACATCAAACCAGTGGTGTTGCTTTGAAAAAATAGTGATGATGTTATGTTTTGCTTGAATTTAGAACAAATAGATTGAAACACCTGGGAGCTGCCTTCTGAGTTCGTTGGGTTTGGGTTTTTTTCCTGCATTATATTATTCTGTTTGTGACTGAGAGGAAGAAATATCTTTGTCTCTGCTCCAGAAATGCTGTTTTGCAGGTATTTTTTTTGGTTCCAGGCACAGACCTTTTCTATGATATTTATATTTAGCCTAAAACGATGAAACTTGCACAGACTGTACAGACCCATGGCTATATATGTCTTATTTATTTGTCTTTGAACAAATGTTTTCAGAGGAAAGCAGGAACATGAGAACACCAGGGATATAAAAATGCTTCAATCCCACTGAGGAGGCTGGAGAAGACCTGCAGAGAGAATTCCTTCAGTGTCTGGTGCAGGGCAGGTGTTGGAGCCTGCTCTGACACCTCAGAGGTGGCTCGGCTCCCCTGGCACACCTGAAGCTCTGGTACCTCCTTAGGCTGCTCCACTGCTTCGTTATCTTTTCCACATAATTAGCTATTTAATTTAATTTTATTTTATTTTATTTTATTTTATTTTATTTTATTTTATTTTATTTTATTTTATTTTATTTTATTTTATTTTATTTTATTTTATTTTATTTTATTTTCCCCCTTTGGTCCTATCCACATCTTGAGGAAAATTTCTTGGTTTTTTCCATCTGCTTTTCTATTTTAAAATTACTTTTAGCTCTTTTATTTACTAATTATTTTTATTATGATGATGTATTTTTATGATTATTACCTTTTTTTTTTTTTT
>VXAU01001357.1:112855-138167 GCA_013399695.1 Formicarius rufipectus
AAAAATACCCCCTTTATTTACTGTTATGTATATAATTTAATATTGTTTATTATGGGAATCTCCCTTTGGTCTTCTCCAGTCAATGACTGTAACTGGTGAGTCTTTCTCTGTAAATCAAAAATGCTCATTTGAATAGCAACTTTTTCATCACTTACCTCATCTTGTGTATATATATATATATGTATATTTAAGTGATTAAATTATTCTTTGCTGAGTTCTCACAGGTTTATCAGATCCAATCTCAGATTTGCTTCCATCACTTTGACTTCTGGGAGCTCTGCTTGGTGTGTGCTGTCTCCACTCTGGATTTAGCATTTAAATCCACATATTTGAATTATTACACCAACCCATCCACAATCAACTCATAATTTCTTATTAGATTTGCACAAATTCATTACAATTTGAGTGTGGGCAGGTCCTGGCACAGGGTGCCCAGGGAAGCTGAGGCTGCCCCATCCCTGGGAGTGTCCCAGGCCAGGTTGGGGTGGCCTTGGAGCAGCCTGGGCTGGTGGGAGGTGTCCCTGCCCATGGCAAGGGGTGGGATGAGATGATCTTCAAGGTTCCTTCCAACCCAAACCATCCTGGGATTCTTTGCTGCAATATGATAAATATCCAGCCACAGAGGATGAGGATGAACTATCTCTTTGAAACAGAGCAGAGGGCTAAACACAGGTTTTTCATTCTCCTGAAATGTGTTTTTTTTAATTGTTTCATTTAGGGCTTTTTTTTTTTTTTTCAGACTAGTTTGTCCCTCCTGTTCAGACTGTGATATTTTCCCACTGTTGATAGCATCAACTTGCCTCTGGGGCAGCCTGGGGACACTGGTGCTCAGGGAACTCCCTGTGTGCCCTCTTTTCCCCACTGGAGGACAGGTGCTCTAGTTGGGGTTTGCCAGAAGGTTCTACAAACTCCAAAGCTTCTCTGAGTGGACAAGGCAGAGCAGACACCACCTCAGGACAGATGAGTGTCTGGAGCTGGGGAGATCACATGTGAGTCATGGCTGAATATCATGACTGAATAATAAATGAAATGCTGAGCAGTGAATCATTTCTCAGCTTAAAGAGGGCCAAGGAACAAGGAACATTCAGCTCCTCAAAAATAAGAAGGGAAAATCAGGTGTTCTCTTGAGTGTCCTTTGTGGACCAGGATGCTTTGAGATTTCCCAGGAAACAGGCTTTGAATTCACAGAGTTATGTAGAATAAAGTCTAAACAGAAGAAGGACAATATGATAAACCCCCAGATATGAGCACAGTCAGGACATGAGGTTAATGTCCAGATTTCAATGCTTGGAAGAAAGAAATTCCTAAATGAGACTGCCCTGCTACTTGTAAAGAGAGAATTTGTGATACCAAAGAAAGGATCAGAACAAAAGTATTTTGGAGTTCTGGGTCCATCTACTGGTAAAATTATTCTTTTGATATTTTGTAGGGCAAGTCTTTGAAACCTGTGGACAACTTCATTGGCCCAGTAAACCATGGGAGTGACCACAGTGGTGTCACCACACGACTTCACAGCACCAGAGATGTTGGTTGAGGATCTTTGAAGAATTTTCTTCTCTCCTGGACCAGCTTTGATAATGAACTGATTTTCTTATCACACTTTCCTCAGGAAAATTTCCAAAGCTTCCAGGAGCCATGATCCACGAAGAGCAAGCAGAGCCCCCACCTTCCAGCAGTGGGCAGGTCGGCAGTGATATGTGAGACAAAAAAGCAGTAGGAAAAAGGAAAACTCCCTGCTGCTTCCAGCCCTGGGCTTGGCTCCTTGCCTGGCTCCAGGAGGGATTCCTTCCTGGGAGATATTCCAGTGTCTTTCTCCCGGATTCAGCTGGGATAGTGTAAAATCATCATCATCATCATCATCATCATCATCATCATCATCATCATCATCATCATCATCATCATCATCATCATCATCATCACAATCACAAATAATGTTGATGATGATGATAATAATGATATGAACAATAAGGATAGCAACAACAGTAATAGTAATAATAATTTACTATAGTAATAATACTAATATTATTATTCTAATTCTAATTATTATTAGATGTTACTTTATTTCAGTTATTAAACTGTTCCTAAATCAACCCACAGGTGATCCAGCCCACCTTTATCCAGTTGTCTCCGTGCCATGGAGCGGGGAGTGAGGGAGCCACAGAATGGTTCTTGGTTGTTGCTTGGGAGTCTTTTCCATCTGTGAGGTGGGAAAACACATTTGTGCCCCTCTTGGAGCAACCTGGGCTGGTGGAAGGTGCCCCTGCCCATGGCAGGGGTGGAACTGGATGAGCTTTATGATCCCCTCCAACTCAATCCTTTCCATGACTCTCTGTGTTCTCATTCAGAAAATATCAAAGCTACCCGATCTATCTTTAGGAATTTTAGAGAGAACTGGGAAAACTCAGGTAAGATGAAAGTTTGAAAGAATTATTTGCTCATTTTCACATTCAATTCTTTCAAATTCTGCCTCTTTGCTGTTCTGTGTCATTATTGCATTGACTGACTCTGTCACACATAAAGAATTTCACACAAACAACCTCGGGTCACACTGCCATAATTCACATGTCCCTGGTCAAGGCATCACAACTGACTGTTGTGACTAATTTTTGATTTCATCATTGAAACTGTCACAATAACTCAACATACCAAACCTTATGGTCTGCATCATTTCCAGCTGAAAGACAAATAAGAATTAGCAAGATCTTGGAACTTCGGAGAGGGATTAATTTCTAGAAGTCTGCTCGAAGTCCTCCTACACACAGGAAAGCTGAGCAGGAGGGCTCTGTCTTTGCAGGGTGGGATCAGGGGACCCAAGGGGTTTCCAGGCTTCTGGTTAATAATGGCAAATGGTTCTCAAGTGAAGAGATTGTGTTTTCCAAACATACCTCGCTATGTGCTTTGATGATCTCCATGACTGGATGATCACAATATAAAAGCACAAACAGAAAATGCAGGACACCCCCTGCCCCCATCTGTGCATTCCCAAGGTGTAACAAATGAACTCGTAACCAAAGCTGAAATACAGCTCAGGAGGAAACTCAGCCAAGGGTCACAAATTTGGACTGTGCTCCCCTAAGGAAAGGAAATCCTCACAAAATGTCATGTGTTTTTTGGTGTTCAGCAACTTTTGGAGCCATACCTGGAGACAAACACAACCAAGCTGTGTTAGACCAGGTCTTCTACCACTCAGCAGGTTACAGGATGTTCTTCCATCAGGAGGACATCTAAGAATGTTGCTTATCTTGAATATAGTAGATAATCTTGAATATAATAGATTATTCACCATGGGTGTTTAAGAACAGAAGCATGAAAAGAATATATCTATTAAAATTCTGTGCAAATTAAAAATACAAATAATGTTTCCATATATTTCTGAATGATAATATTCTATTACAGTAATAGCTGTAAATTATATCTATGGGAAATGGCTCATCTGCTGACAAATTAAATATATTCATTAATTAAAATTGCTGCCAGATGAGCTTTGGAGATAGAACTTGGGCAGGCTCAGGTGTGTCCAGGCTGTGCAGGTTNAAATTATTATTATTATTCCTCTGAAGTGTCTGAACCTGGTAGTTGTCTACTTTGGGTTTATTTCAGTCACAAAGCCAAATATTAAATTATTTCCATATTCTTCTGGATGTCTTTCCCAGAAGTCATTACTCTGGAACATCCCTTGACTGCAGCGTGGTGGGGTTTTGTTGGGGTTTTTTNCTAAATCAACCCACAGGTGATCCAGCCCACCTTTATCCAGTTGTCTCCGTGCCATGGAGCGGGGAGTGAGGGAGCCACAGAATGGTTCTTGGTTGTTGCTTGGGAGTCTTTTCCATCTGTGAGGTGGGAAAACACATTTGTGCCCCTCTTGGAGCAACCTGGGCTGGTGGAAGGTGCCCCTGCCCATGGCAGGGGTGGAACTGGATGAGCTTTATGATCCCCTCCAACTCAATCCTTTCCATGACTCTCTGTGTTCTCATTCAGAAAATATCAAAGCTACCCGATCTATCTTTAGGAATTTTAGAGAGAACTGGGAAAACTCAGGTAAGATGAAAGTTTGAAAGAATTATTTGCTCATTTTCACATTCAATTCTTTCAAATTCTGCCTCTTTGCTGTTCTGTGTCATTATTGCATTGACTGACTCTGTCACACATAAAGAATTTCACACAAACAACCTCGGGTCACANATCATCATCATCATCATCATCATCATCATCATCATCATCATCATCATCATCATCATCATCATCACAATCACAAATAATGTTGATGATGATGATAATAATGATATGAACAATAAGGATAGCAACAACAGTAATAGTAATAATAATTTACTATAGTAATAATACTAATATTATTATTCTAATTCTAATTATTATTAGATGTTACTTTATTTCAGTTATTAAACTGTTCCTAAATCAACCCACAGGTGATCCAGCCCACCTTTATCCAGTTGTCTCCGTGCCATGGAGCGGGGAGTGAGGGAGCCACAGAATGGTTCTTGGTTGTTGCTTGGGAGTCTTTTCCATCTGTGAGGTGGGAAAACACATTTGTGCCCCTCTTGGAGCAACCTGGGCTGGTGGAAGGTGCCCCTGCCCATGGCAGGGGTGGAACTGGATGAGCTTTATGATCCCCTCCAACTCAATCCTTTCCATGACTCTCTGTGTTCTCATTCAGAAAATATCAAAGCTACCCGATCTATCTTTAGGAATTTTAGAGAGAACTGGGAAAACTCAGGTAAGATGAAAGTTTGAAAGAATTATTTGCTCATTTTCACATTCAATTCTTTCAAATTCTGCCTCTTTGCTGTTCTGTGTCATTATTGCATTGACTGACTCTGTCACACATAAAGAATTTCACACAAACAACCTCGGGTCACACTGCCATAATTCACATGTCCCTGGTCAAGGCATCACAACTGACTGTTGTGACTAATTTTTGATTTCATCATTGAAACTGTCACAATAACTCAACATACCAAACCTTATGGTCTGCATCATTTCCAGCTGAAAGACAAATAAGAATTAGCAAGATCTTGGAACTTCGGAGAGGGATTAATTTCTAGAAGTCTGCTCGAAGTCCTCCTACACACAGGAAAGCTGAGCAGGAGGGCTCTGTCTTTGCAGGGTGGGATCAGGGGACCCAAGGGGTTTCCAGGCTTCTGGTTAATAATGGCAAATGGTTCTCAAGTGAAGAGATTGTGTTTTCCAAACATACCTCGCTATGTGCTTTGATGATCTCCATGACTGGATGATCACAATATAAAAGCACAAACAGAAAATGCAGGACACCCCCTGCCCCCATCTGTGCATTCCCAAGGTGTAACAAATGAACTCGTAACCAAAGCTGAAATACAGCTCAGGAGGAAACTCAGCCAAGGGTCACAAATTTGGACTGTGCTCCCCTAAGGAAAGGAAATCCTCACAAAATGTCATGTGTTTTTTGGTGTTCAGCAACTTTTGGAGCCATACCTGGAGACAAACACAACCAAGCTGTGTTAGACCAGGTCTTCTACCACTCAGCAGGTTACAGGATGTTCTTCCATCAGGAGGACATCTAAGAATGTTGCTTATCTTGAATATAGTAGATAATCTTGAATATAATAGATTATTCACCATGGGTGTTTAAGAACAGAAGCATGAAAAGAATATATCTATTAAAATTCTGTGCAAATTAAAAATACAAATAATGTTTCCATATATTTCTGAATGATAATATTCTATTACAGTAATAGCTGTAAATTATATCTATGGGAAATGGCTCATCTGCTGACAAATTAAATATATTCATTAATTAAAATTGCTGCCAGATGAGCTTTGGAGATAGAACTTGGGCAGGCTCAGGTGTGTCCAGGCTGTGCAGGTTCACTCTTGAGTTGTTACTGCTGTATTTCCTTAGATTTCTGCTGCTTTAGTTGGCATAATTCAATAATCCTGTGATGATTTAATATGCCACTACTCCTTAACTGGGCTGAGAGCCTTCAGACATGAATATCTTTGTTATTCCTCAGGTTAGATTTCCTAGACTTGGATCTTCAGGGGGTTCTAGTGCTCAAATACCTTTTATATGAATGGAAAATCATTGTGGGGTTTGAAAGGTGTCTGCATAAATACCTTCAGATCCTCCTGTGGGATAATCAGGGTGGCCTCAGTCTTACTGTTGACTTTAGTCATATATATATATATACATATATATANGTTGGGGTTTTTTAGAATCTCCCCCTGTAGAAGTTTGGGCAATTAAATTCCCTATTCAGCTGCTGTGATCTGTTTTCAAATACACCCGAGGTTGGAGAAGCTGAAAGCTCTTTTATTCCCTGGAAATTCCTCTGTCTGGAACCCTGTGTCTTTATTAACTGCGCTTTGGAGCAAACATGAGAATCTCTGAACCTTCTAAACGATGACTCATGTGCCAAACAGTGGGGACATGGGATAAATTTGGGTTTCTAGCTCAGAGAGGATTTCCTGGAGTGGATATAAATTCCCCTGAGGTCCAGCAAATATTGTGTTTTATCCTGAAGGGAGGGGGGATTCAGATCTCAGGTGTGCCAAGGGCTGCACAGAGAATGACAGTGACCCCAGGTAGGAATTTTAGAACAGAATTCACTTGTGAATTATCAAGGTGGTTTTTTTTACCTATCAGAGAGCTTTTTATTCCTAAGAATTGAAAAATAACCCACAGTGATAAACAATTAAACAACTTTATACTGTTAGCCATATTTGTAGCTCAATGAGTGATGAAATATTTCATAATAAACTGAGGTAAAAAAATCAGGGTTATATTTACAAATGAAAAAAATCACTGGTGTGGAAATCAAGACGAGGAACATGCTAATGACAGAATTAAGCATTTAGGAACGTGTTCCTCTGCTCAGGTAAAATTATCTTTAACAACAAATCCTGCAGTATGGAGAGGCACAGGATGGAGCATCACCATCCTACCTGGAATAGTTTGTTGTTTTTTTAAATAGAGAAAATATGAAGGTGGATCTGTTGGACTCAATCAGTAACCACTTTAACAGAGAACTTGAATTCTCCAGCCTTCTCCACAGGTGAGAAAAGTCACGTGAAAGGGATGTTGTGCTCCTACATTGTGAGATATTTAGCCTTGTTTACACCAGAGCTGCATCACTTCATTTCTCTGAAGAACAGCCTGCATTTTGTCTTTTTGATGCAGCACCAAAATGTCCTGTGATCCTTTGCCAAAGAACTGTGCAATGGTTTCTTTCAAAAAACCGAGGTGAGGGGGAAAATCTTTCCCCACTTTTGACTTTTTTTCATCACGTTCCAACCATTTGATTTATTTTAAAAGGCTGTGACAACAGATTGACATCTCCAAAGTCACCTCTTGTGGTCTCATCTCCCTGGCACAGGGGGTTTGGTGGGGTGTTCTCAGGCTTTGCTTCTTCTCCCCAGTGAAGAGTTTAAGGTTATTGCAGCAGACAAAGCTTCATTGTCCTCCTGAGCCCAAAGTTTTGGATGCTGAGTTGCATCCTGGGGAAGGGGCACCTGCCCTGTGCTAATGACCTTCCCTGGGGCAATTCAGGCTGGCCTCCCTGAGCTGGGGGAGCTTCTGGTCTCATCAATATGGATTTCAAGTGTCCAAATTAATCTTTTTGGGGTAAGAAGAGGAAAGGCATTGCCAGCATCAGATAACCAATAAATTATTACAGAGATGGTCCTTCGAGTTTATATTTTACATTTTGCAGTTCCCCTCAGTTCTTTAATAATGTTCTTTAATAAAGAGCACATCATGAAAGAACAGTACATGTTCTTGGAGCAGGATGACTTGATAATGTTATGGCTCCTGCTCTGTCCAAAGGGACACTGATCCTGGCTGGCCTGTAGATAATGAAAGCATAATGATGATTATTGTCCTTGTCTTATGTGTTAAATGAGGCTCATCTCATTCCTGAGAAAGTGGAGAACATGAAGTTCCTCGTAGGAAAAATGAGTAGCTGAACGTGCTCCCATATCCAGCATTTCTGGAGAAATAAGCAGAAACTGTCAGTGGGATCTGTTACCACATGAAGTCCAAACTGCCCCATTCCCACCCCTGTCTCCTGCAGACCTGAGAAGAATAAGCTCTTGTGCCAAAAGAAATGAGCAGGACTCTTGTATTGTCAGGAAAGTTCCACCTTAGGCAAGTTTGGGTGTTTCTGGAAAATCCCTCTCTCTTTTTGCTGTCTTGTTTGGTGACTCCTGTGATAAGGGGTTGGAGACTATGACACAACTGAGTAGATCCAACAGCACCTCCATGTACACACCAGTTGCCTCCAGAAGTCCTGCAAACCCACCTTGTTTCTCACTTTGTTGCTCAGTATTCCCATTTCTTCATATTTTTGGTGGGTTATTTGGATTGCCTCTTTCTGGGTTCAAAACATTTTGTTTCCCAACATTCGGTCCCTAATTTTGTAGACAGATAAATATTGATAAATGTAACTCTTTCCTGAGTCTTCTGCACTGAAGTATCTTCTGATTAGCACACCAAGCAATGCTGAGTTGTGATCCATCTTTCAGGTCTCCCAAACCTGATGGAGGACTTGTGTTGGGCTGTCTCCTGGGCAAAAACCTGATGGCATCTTGATCTACTGTGAGAATTGTCTGGTCTCTGAGGTAATGATATTTTCTTTGGTTTTCTTCTTTAAATTTGCACCCAAAAAAATTAGTGAACTTTGTTTTTTTTCTTTATTTCCTTGGGTTGTTCAACTTCTCTTGAGCACAACCAAATGAGATCACACATTGTCTTCTGAAAAGCACTGAACTCGCCTGCTTATTGTACTCTCCATCCTGGTTAGCAAGAGGCAAACTGTTATTTAATACAACCAAAGGAATGCAATCCAAGTTTTTAAGGATTTTTGGGAGGCTGAGGTTCAGACCTGGCTTGGATATCAGGTTTTTTTGGTGCCTTGGTTCAGAGCACACAAATAATTTGTATTAACTTTAGGAATTGCCATTGAATTGTTGAAGTGGAATTGGAAATCTCTTATGATGATAAGTGTGTTTTGAAAGAGGAATTAAAAAAGCAAACTCCTAAACCTCTTCTTTCTGTAAATGGCCAACACTATCTCAGATGAAGAATTAAAGGGTGCTGTAAACAGAAGAGTTAATGGATGCTGTGTTTCTGAGCACCAGTATTCACATTTTTTATGTCATGTTTTCAGCTTCTTTGTTATTACGGTAACTTGTGACTATTAAAATTCTCCTAAAGCTGTTTACATCTTAAATGCATCTCTGAGATGTGCCCACATTTTCTAGGCAGGCTTTGCTGCATCTCCTGACTTCATTGCTCGTGATGCCAGTAATACACAGGGGAAGACTCTTGATTGTATCACTTCCCCAAAAATGCCAACTCAATATTCAGATCATTGATAGCTGCCCATGGGAAACCTTGCCATATTAAATGTGCTTTTTGGTTTAATTCCTTCCAGTGGAACATTAAAATTCATGAACATCTATGTAAACAGAAAGTTTCCTTTCATCATTCATTAAAAATAACAACATGCATCCAAACAGCTGAAGAGTTAATATCACATTAAATTTTTTAATGAATATATGCATCTATTTACAGAGGAGTTTCATGAGTGCTTTTGGTTAGGATCTGTACAGGAGTAATTTGGCTTTTATTGAATACAGAGCTCAGCCCAATGCTGAAATGCAGGGAAATGAAAGGCACAGTAGAGGCAAACGAGAGGATAAATTAATCAATGGAGTGAGTTTGACAGTTTAATTAATGAACAACTTTTCTTTACTTGAGTTGAGCTTTCCTTCCACTGTCTTGGCCTGTTTGAAACAGTCCTACTGGCAGACCCTAAGGCTGATTCCTTACACCCCTGAGAAGAGACACATAATACAATTTATTCTGGGCCCAGACTGGGTTTATCCAGCACATAAGTGTGCCAAACACCCGACGGTGTCCACGGAATTCCTACAAGTAACTCCTCCCAGATGGCATTTGTTTTAGGGGCACACAAAATAAGGCCATTAAAATGCCACCACTGGCTCTGGCAGCAGGATTCTGAGGAGGATTTGCTCTCCAAGGGTTTGTAGGAAGCAGATTTTGCCTGTAACTGGTATTTTTGCCCCTTGATGCCTCAGTCTCTAAGGCTTGTTGGGCTGCAGTTGCTTAATGAACTTCTGTTAACTTTACTGAGGTGCCAAAGTTAATGAACATCAATCAACCTTGTCTGGATGGTCCCCATGAGGAGAAAGTGAGGTTTAAGGAGACCTGAAGGAAAGAGATCTGGGTCTCTTTGACTTTGGAGGGAAGTGTGGACTTAGACTTTTGCCTTTCATGTGCTGTGATGTATTCCAGCTTTGGCAGGAGGTCGTGGAACAGGAGTTCTGCTGGAAACTGCCCCTGAGTAGATGGGGAAAGTCACAGGAGAAAGAAAAGGTTCTGCATTTCTCTTATGGCCAAGAGAAAGTGTTAAGGCACCTTCAATAATTATCAACAGCAATTAGTGTAGGAAGAAATGGGCTGATCAGCTGAGTAGGAGTGTTATGTCATTTTAGGGGGACACAAAGTCGTGATGAGTGTTTTGTGCAAATCTTGTTCCTAAGGAGTCAGGTGTGGCCTTTCAGAGTGAGTAAATACTTGTATTTATCTTCTGTCTCTGCTACTGCACTACTCCCAAAATGCAGCTCCAGTCAGTGCCAATTTCCTCTGAATTCATGCCAGAATTTTAACTTATAAATAAAAATAATGCAGCAAAACTGGTATTTAAGGCTCTAAGGCCACATTTCATAGCTCAGTATGGCAGAAACAAGTTATATGAATTCCTTGGCTTTTCCAAGGAATTTCCCAAGTATTTCTGCTTTACTGATTTCAGAATAATTCTTGGTCACTTCAGATTAAACCCCCTGTTCAGAATCCACCTCTGCTTATTTGCCTGCAAAACCAAAAGCCCCTTCTTTGGTGGGGCTTTACTGGGCCCCACGTGTGACTGCAGTGGGAGGAGGTCACACATTCCAGAGCCCTGGACCTCTGGGAGCCAGAGCCTTCCACAACCCAGAACAGTCCCCAGTGTCTGCAGAGTAATTATTGTTACCAGGGGCAGGGCATGGGGTCCTCTCTGTGCAACCATTGTACAATACAATGCATTTCTTGGAGTTTTAAATCCTCAATCCAGGAAGTTAATTAGTTTCCAGGGAATCCAATTTTGAAATACAAGAACTTTGCAGTCGCCTTGAGAAGCTTCAGCTTCTCGTGCTGTGGTAGATTGAGTTTTGTGGACAAACATGGCCTGAAAATCTTGGTTTAACATGGGGTTTGTCATCTCTAAACATCTTTAAGTTTAAAGGCTTAGTGTGAAATAAAAGTTCCAAACTCATGCACTGCCTGTCAACCCCTCAGCTCCCACCACCACGTCCCGTTCATCTCAGACGGTCTGGTAGAACCCCATCCTCCATTTCCATCCTCAGCTCTTTCCAGCTGCAGGCTCTTTTCCTGAAATTGGACTCAGTGAAATGCGTGGTTTTATCAGTGAAAACACAATTCACACCAGTTAATTTTTTTTAATTTTCACATGGTAGTTCTCTGATATTTTGTTGGTTTTTTATTTTAACCCTGTGCTTGTTCCCCTGCCCAGAACACACAGAGCACACCTTAAAGGGTTACTGAGGGACTCACAAACCTGGTTGAACCAGGACCAAAACCAGAGCAGTTCAAGGCCACTCTCTTTTCTAATTTTAGAAGAATCAACTCTGACCTTGAATCATTTTGTTAAGGGTGAAAGTTATGCTATGAAGAATGATTATTGCATCTAAAGAATTCTAGAGATTGGAACCTGTGAGAAAATAGGATTGAGTCATAGAAGGAAGAAAGAAGGAAAGAGAGAAGGAAAGTAAGAAGGAGAGGAAAGCAAATTTGGTTTAACAGATGAGAAGTAAAATATTTTAGACATTTAAATAAACAGTGTTCTCCTAAACTACTTCTAAGTTTTTCTGCTGAAGGTAGAAAAGCTCTCAAGCAATTGTTTTAGTTTCAGCATGGGAAGATGCAAGGATAGACACAAAGTCCCCCGAGTGCTTTCTTGGCTGCCAGCTCTTCTCCGAGAGGCAATCCATAAAAAATATTCCTCATAACATAAATTTAATATTTCACCAGTAAAAAGTGATTCTGATTTTTTCTCAGGACTAACCTTAATAACTCTCAAACTTTGAAGGCACTTGTGCTGCCTCTGAGCTATGAAACTTTCATACTCATGAAAGAAACATAGGGCTCCCCTTTCCCTGATGAGAAATTCCAGACACACATGGTCCATCCCTAAGAGGAACAAGTTCATTCGTGCCTTCACTGTTGTGCCCCAAACCTGAGAAACCTGGTTTTTCGCTGTGGATTTACCCCATGGAAAAGCCATGAGAAAAGGAAATGAAGTGAAAGTCAGAATCCTGCTTGTGGTGAGGAGTGTCAGAGTTGTGTGCTGGAGTTTGGAAAGGAATGTTTTTTTAAGGACGCTGCTGGAGCAGCACCACCTTCTGCTCAGCAGGACCCGGTGACTCCACACTCACATTTATTTACCCAGCAGGTTTCCTGCCTGATACTCTCAGATTCAGGGTGGCCAACATTTCATGCCAGGCTGTCTCACAAGACCATGGGTCTCCTGGGCACCATCCCAGGCAGTGATATTGGATTTGTGATACTCAGGTTGGACCACCGCGCTCCGAGTCGTCGTTTGGCACCTGGCATGAGCTGAGGATGGAAAGGGAGGGTGGAGTTCTACCAGAATGAACCTCAGAGTACAGAGTGCCATGAAGACCACGGACATCCTTACAGTTTGCTGGTGGTTGAGTGAATCTTCTGGTGGCTCATGCAGAAGGCACTGGGACATTCCCTGGAGGTTCAAGAACGTGGGAGGATGAGGATTGTGGCAAAGGTGAAGGTCTGAGCCTCTTGTCTTGCTGGATTTGTAACACCGTGAGACTGTAGATGAAGTAAAGCTTCAATTAATAGACAATTGGAAGGAATGGGTGGAGATGCTGTACAAAATGTGCAAACAGTGCTGGGTCCTCATGATGAGAATTCCCATATATGTTGGGTTTTATGCTCATGTTCCCTTGGAGAAATGGCATTATATTTTAAAAATATTTTTCAATACATTCGAGAAGAAATGGTTTGTAGAAGTGGCTACAGGACTTAAATTTTATTTTCCCAAAGCCTTGGGGTGGTGTGAAGCAATTGAATTTCATTTTTTTTATTTAATTACATTTATTTTTAATTTAATTACATTTAATTGATACTTCAATTAGATACTGACAAAGTGTCGTGCAACAGCACTGAAAATTTCTTCTTCTGGAAACCTGACAAAGAGTCAAAAATCAGAAAAAAACCCCACTAACAAGAAAGGTATTTTCCTAAATCTGAAGCAATAAGTAGCAGGCACTTGCACTCTTTAGCAGCCACTGCCATTGCTGCTTCTAAGAGACATTCTATTTTTTGCCATTTCCCCCTGGAAGGCGCCAGACCGTGGGACTTTTTCTTCCTCCAATGCACTTTCCACCTCTATCCTCCAGCTGGGCTGCTGCTCTGCACTTCTGAAGCCTCAGTTCATAATTATAGTTCCAAATCTGTTCCTTTAAATCCACACAGGGTGTTAGAGACTCCATGAAAAAATATATGTATAAAAATCAGAGGAGCAGAATTTGCTTGAAGCCCAGCTGAAAGAGCTGAGCCCAATTGTTGGAAGTTCACAGCTCCAGCTCTGCTTCAGTCCCTCTCAATACTGACACGGAAAAGGAAAGGAACAAATGAGAATGAAAATGAATTTAATTTCTTTCTGGTGGAAGGAAACCTTGCCAAGGTAAAAGCACAGGGCAAATCAGGTTAAAACAAGTCCTCTGCAGCAGAGTGCTAATCATTTGGGACTTTTTCTTGGAGTGCTCAAGAATCCTTTTCTGTGGGTTGTGTGATTAAAGAGATCAAAGATTTCATTGTTGCTTTAGAGCAACGCTTGTGAGTTCTGTCATTGTGCGTGCAGAGAGGACAGGTCTCCACTTACCTTCCACCACCCCAAGACTTCCCCAGAAGGTGCTCTGAGCTCTTCAATTAGTGCTTTATCAGAGTCATTTTTCTCTCAGAGCAAAGAAAAAGGCCAAAGGAACCCTTAGCTCTTTGCTCTCAGCTCTTGCCATGATGATCAAGTGACATTAGTGGGGTGGTTCTGCTCTGCCTGGGACAGAACTGGGGCCACAAGGATGAGGAATTTCTTGATATTCCAGGGATACATTTTTCCTCTCTAGCATCAGCCTGTATCACATGGAAGTGAAAAATACTTCTGAATTTTTATTAATTTTTTATTTATTTTTATTACTTTTAATTTATTTTTATTACTTCCATTGAAAACTTAAAGAGTTCATAACTAGCTTAATACTTTAGAAATAAAATAGAGCTTTTAAGGTATTGTTTTCGAAATCATTTACATTTTTCACCTCATCTCAGGACAATACTATTGTCCTGTACAATACAATCTGTATTGACTGAAATCAGTTAAGGGACAGCATAATAAAAATACTGCTTTTATTGGATTCCAGTTTGGAGGGTGGTGCTTGCAGGACTAGGCACTTATGGACAGTCACCAGTATTTGGTTGAACATAGCAAAGTTGACCAAAATTTAGGAACTGGGAGTTAATTCCAGGCAGCTGATTTGGGTTCCACCTTTAGATGTTTGACACCTTTAGAGGTTTGACACCTTTAGAGGTTTGACACCTTTAGAGGTTTGGCCACCACTTTTCCTCCTCTGAGGCATTTGCTCTGAACAGAAAGGGTGTTTCAAACCCTCCTGCAGTCCAAGGAAGATGTTTGCTCTTTCTGCAGGGTGGCTGAGGAGCTGATTCCATGTCTTAATCAGCTTTTCTCTCCCACAATGAGGATCTTCTGTGAAGACGGTGGTGATCACCCTTCAAGGAACTGCTCAAAGAGGAGCATTTTCAAAGAGTTCGAGCTCAAAGCAGAGATGAAATGGTGATTTGCTCTGCTGGAGATCATGTAAAAGCTCTGTGGAAGGTGTGTGAAAATCTGGCTTTTGTTCACTGCAATGTTACTGTCTGATCCCTCCCTCACATCTCCAGGCTTCCCTCGGCATTTTTAACAGGAATGTTTGAAAATGCAATTGTGAGCAAGAGCTGAAGGGAAGAAAGCAAGCCCAAATCCTGATTAAGTGATGCCAAATTCTCCTTACCTACAATATGGGCAAAACACTTCAAGTCAACTAAATTTCCCCCTTTTTCATTTATTTATTTATTTATTTATTTATTTATTTATTTATTTATTTATTTATTTTTAATTTTTTTTCTGCCAATGCAGAACCTGCCTAAATGTATCCAAGGCAGGAATTTCTTTTCCTTTCTTTCCCCTCCCGCAGTATTCATGATATAAAACTTCCCCTTTTCAGTGGTGTAAACTCCTCCCAGCTTGAACTGCCCATCCTTTCTGAGCAAGTTATGCAGGAGATGCTCAATGTGGAAAAGGTGTTAAATGTGAGAAGATGTTCGATGTGTGCAGTGAGAAGCTGGAACAGGAATTTATTGGTGGGAACCTCAGTGAGGAGACTGCAAAAGATGTGGAGAAGTTTTTCCATGGTGCAGTTTGAGTTTCCCAGCCAGTTTTCCAGTCCAGTGTTAGGAACTAGTACAGTTTTCAGTTAAACAATGACAACATTATGCAAATATATCCCAAGATTATGTACTCTATGCAAGCTTGATTGCATATTTTAATTGCACTCTAATCATTAAACACATCTTGGTGTAACTCTGTTTTTATTTTTTTTCTTTCTTTTTTTTTTTTTTAATTAAATCCAAATTCTTGGTATTAGACAAGAATTCTGATGTCACATTTACGCTTCATTAGAGTCATAATTAAAATGTGCAGCCTGAGTGGAGAACCAGGGAATGCTTAATTTGGAAAAAGCATTTTATTTCATTGTTTCTGTAACAAGTTAGTCTGGGTTTCCACAGATGGACTGGAGATGTAACAACCAGGAAAGTTCATTCAACGGGAGGATTTAGTTCCTTTATCAACATGTCTGTGGAAATGAGAACGATGCAGGATACATTTTAAAAATCCCCGTGGTGGGAATGTTACAGAAATGCCTCCACCTCGGTCTCCCAGGTTTTTAAACAACATGACAATGCAGAAAGAATGAAACAGTACCAATGTTATAGCAAAAATGCATAAATGCAAATAAGGTCTTATCTGATTTGAACCACTTGTTCTAATTCAGGCCATGAAACAGGACAGGACCCAGCCCTAACTTGCCCACATTTGGTGATGTTTTGATCCTTAGCTAAGTAAATATTCTTCCCCAAAAAGAAAGAAAATTAATTAATTAACACAAATAGGTGTTTGGGAAGGGTGGTGGCAAGTACATATTCTGCACAGGAGAAATTTCATCTCTAGAGGAGAAGTGTGTGATGCAAACCCACCCCACTGAGGCTGGTAGGCTGGATTTTTGACCTCTTGGAAAGGACAAGATTGACAAGGAACAGTGAGAACGTGGGTTGTTGGGACCCCTTTGGTTGCCTTCTGTGCCCCCTGAGGAGCTGCAGTCCTGAGTCATGTGGTGGAAATGCTTCAATGTCCAGATAATTAACAAAGGGAAGGAGAACGTTTCTCCTGGGGGTGTGTTGTCCACAGTTGTGCTACACTGATCGCAGTCCTCTTTTGGGGGATCTTCGTGTTTTCCTCTGCACCTTTGCTTTGGCCACTGTTTAGAAAGGGCTCAGTTACTAAATGAATCCTGTTTCCCTCTGAATTCCAGGCAGCCACCCCAGAGAGCTGTTCACTGGACCCAAAAAGCCTCCTGCAGCCAAACAGTAACATCTGGAGTGAATGTGGCAAACTTGCTTCTCCTGTGAAGGAGTTTCAGGCCAAACACTGGTGTTCTGGTCACTCTGAATTGTCCAGCTGCTCCTGGCTCCTTGAGCAGCTGGTCCAGAGAGTTTGGTCCTGGTTGGGGCATTGGTACATTTTCCTGTCCATGCTGATCCCCAAAATTCCATTTGGATGATGGGACGAGGGAGGGCTGAAAACAGCAGAAAACCCCCAACATTTCAGGAACTGTCAGCACAGCAAAACCTTCACAAACGTAACAAACCCATCACTTTCCAAACGCGTGGTGTTTCTATCAGCCCAAGAGTTACCAGCACAGCTTGGATGTTTAGTTCTGCCTCAGGAAAAGCAATCTCCTAATTATTGCCAAATCACTGGTGCCACTTGTGCCACTGTGTCCTCATCAGGCCTGACCTCACACTCTGCCAGGTCTCCCTGAACGCTGAGTGAGTCGGTCACTTATTGATCCTCCCTTCGTGCTAATGCAGTGGAACAGCTGAGGTGCTTCTTAATTCCAAGCAGGGTGGCACACTGATTCCCACTGCAGCCTCCTGGAACACACATCCCATCACCAGAAACAAGGATGTTGGGGGGGAAAGGGAAAGAGGGGGAAAAAAGAAAGGCAGTGAAGGGATCAGAGGAGGTGCGTGGGGTGTGTCTAGTTTTAGAGTCTTCTGAAAACACAATCTGCTGATGACACCAAGTTGGGAGGGAGTGTGGACCTGCTGGAAGGCAGGAGGGCTCTGCAGAGGGTCTGGATGGACTGGAGGGATGGGCTGATTCCAGTGGGATGAAGTTCAACAAAGCCAAGAGCAGGTCCTGCACTTTGGCCACAACAACCCCCAGGAGCTCCACAGGCTGGGACAGAGGGGCTGGAGAGGGGACAGAGGGGCTGGAGAGGGGACAGAGGGGCTGGAGAGGGGACAGAGGGGCTGGAGAGGGGACAGACAGGAAGGGACCCGGGGGTGCTGATGGACAGGAGGCTCAGCATGAGCCAACAGTGTGCCCAGATGGCCAAGAAGGTCAGTGGGATCCTGGCCTGGATCAGGAATAGCGTGGCCAGCAGGAGCAGGGCAGGGATCCTTCCCCTGGACTCTGCCTTGGGGAGGACACACCTCGAGTGTGTGTTCAGTTCTGGGCCCTGAGCTCAGGAAAGATCTTGAGGTGCTGGAGCAGGTCCAGAGAGGAGCAACGAGGCTGGGGAAGGGACTGGAGCACAAGTTCTATGTATTGGGAAGAGGCTGAGGCAGCTGGGGGGGGTTCAGTCTGGAGAGGAGAAGGCTCAGAGGTGACCTCCTCACTCTCCACAACTCCCTGCAGGGAGGGTGGAGCCAGGTGGGGTTGGTCTCTCCTCCCAGGGAACAGCAACAGGACAAGGGGGCAGGGCTGGAGCTCTGCCAGGGGACATTGGGGGTGGAGATTGGAAAGAAATTCTTTGCAGAGAGAGTGATCAGGCACTGGAATGGGCTGTCCAGAGAAGGGGTGGATTCACCATCTCTGGAGGGTTTGAAACATGATCTGGGGAAGGGACTGGAGTTGGATCAAGGGTTGGACTCGATGATCTCGGAGGTCTTTTCCAACCCAATCCTTTCTAGGATTCTATGAGTCAATCAGTTTTGTAACTGCACCAGGATTCAAAGACACTTATAAATGTAGTATAGAGGAGTTTCAGGTAAGCCCTGAATAATAAAACACATTAAACAAATAAATAATGTATATATATAGAGAGAGACAATAGTTTTCACCTCACAGGCTTTGAGGGTGGCACATATACTGAGTTATAAAAGCCTTCTCCTCTGAGCATTACCAGAATGGGGCTTTCTAAGCTTTCCTGTGTTTGATATGAAGGTACTCCCACCCAGCTGTTTTCAAGGCATCAGTGCTAAACAAAGAGGGGGAAATTCAGTATTCAGAGCACAGAGCCTGAGAGAAATTGCCTTCTGCTGTCTTTGGGAAATGCTCCTGAATGCTGCTCCAACCAAATGATTTCACTCTCTGTTTTTCAAACATCTGCTTTAATGGAACTCTGGGGACATGGGGACCCAAGTTCTAATTTACTATGGCATTAAGTAGAGAGGAACTTAAAATCTTATATACCTGCTCTATTTGGTTGTTTTGAATGAAATTATCTAATTCCTCTCCAGGCAGGGTCGACTCCCAAATGCACACACCCCATATCCTATATATTTTCAAAAGGATATGCCATAAACCAGAGTTGCTCCCCCTGTTCCCACAGTTAGTAATTTATGCAAAGGTCTCTGCAGTTTATTGGGATTAAACTACGGATAAGTGTGAGTTTCCAAACTGCTAAAAGTAAAAGTCTGTGCAGAGTTACTTCATTGGCGGGATTTCATGGCAGTAATTTATTTGATAATACTCTTAAAATGACATCTGAAAGAATTGTCAATATTCAGTTTTCCTCCCTGTCGGTTGCTGCTTGGTTTTTGGTTTGATGGTTTTGTGGGTTTTGTTGTTGTTGTTTTGTTTTGGTTTTTTTATGGCAGCTGATGTGCACTGCAAAACAATGTATTTTTTGTTGTTTATTTTACATAAATAAAGCTAAAAGTGTCCCCTTCCCCCCATACATGGGCATGTATTTAATGTAGGACCAAGAAATGAGATGCTCTGGGTCTAAAGAAGGTGAAGCAGAGAAGCCACATCACAGGGAACATTTACTCTCTTCTCACTTTCCATGGATTTAATACTAAAGTTGTGCTTTTTCTTTGAAACAGAAACTACAAAAATATCTCCCAAGTCAAGGAAAAGGGAAAAAGTTTATTACTAAAATTTGTTTTAGCATTTAATATCTGACTTTTCCCTGACCTTTCTCCCGCAGACCCCACTGGATTTTTCTCTCCACAGTGCTCATACCACAATTTGTCTGTTAATATTAAACATGTACTTTTGGGCACTCAGACAGCCTCAGCAGCTTTTATGGTCATCACCAAAGAGATTAAACTCTTGTTTATCCACCCTTTACAGAGTATTTGCTGATTTTTAATACAAGGTTCAAGTTACAACTTACATTTCCTTCTTCATTTCCCAAGCCTAAGGTTGCATGAACAGCAGTAAGTCAGGACCCAGACAGATATCATTTGAAAGCAATTTTCCATCTCTTCCCCCCACATCC
Organism: Formicarius rufipectus; assembly: GCA_013399695.1. Classification (NCBI taxonomy): domain Eukaryota; kingdom Metazoa; phylum Chordata; class Aves; order Passeriformes; family Formicariidae; genus Formicarius; species Formicarius rufipectus. The sequence goes on from VXAU01001357.1 coordinate 132,809, forward strand.
TCTCTGTTTAGATTTCCATTTAGATGCAGTTAAATCCATAAAATCAATAAAATGCTTCTAAAAACACTTGAAATTTGTGGGAGCTGGTAGTAAATTTAGGCACTTCTCAGCAAATCCCCAAACTTTGACAAGTCTCTCATCTCCCTCCAGTGTGGTCTGACTTCACAAACACGTTTTCCCCTGGAAGAAAACTTCAGACAGAGCACAAGTGCTTTGTTTTGAGGTTTATTTGTTTACTTGCTCTCGAATATCTTGATTGAGAATCTATTTGGAGGCCAAGCACAGAGTTAATTAGGCAGTTTTGCCACTAAAAAAAACCTACTGGGGCAGATTCATGAACCAATTACCTCAATCGCCCTGTGGCTCCTTTTAGATTTAGTAAATACTTTCCTTTTTTTATCCACTGCTTGTGCTGTAATGAAGCAGATGGATTTCAGTGCTCTGAACCAGTGGTTAATTTTCAGGCTTTTTTTTTTTTTTTTTTTCTTTAATTTTAGTCTCTCAGTGAACTAAGCAGGGAGAGCTATTAGCTGGTTGTAGGAACTACCAGCACATCTGTCAATTTGAATGGATATTTGCTCTTTGCAAATGCCCAGTTCCAAGTCTCCAGGCTGTGTCTGAGCCACCAGATGATGTGAAGATTGGGAAAAGTTGGGAATCTTCAGTGTTTAATGTGGCTCTTTTATTTGTAGCTATTTTCTTTTCATGTTTAATTGATTTTTAGTTAGCTGATTTTCTCAGTTGAGCAGGAGAAAGGATGTTTAGGTTAAGTTGTCGTCCTTAAGTGAAAGTTCTGGAGATGGCAGGAATACTTTGGGTACCACAGAGCAGAGGGGGTCCATGGTGCCAACCTTCTTCCATCATTTTTATACAAACTCAAATCTAAGCATGGTTATTTCCTCTTGCACAATAATTCATGCTCTTCCAGAGAAAAGAAATCAGCATTTCCCCAGGAAAAGTATTCCAAGATATGTTCCTGCTGTTGCATCAATAGAGAGAGCAACCTGCAAAACATGTAACAAGGCTGAGAAATAAGGAAAATGGAGTTTACAGCAAACAAGTTTTGTAGTTAAATGTTGGCCCTGCTTGAGGAGGCGATTGGAGAGGATGAAATCCAGAGGTGTCTTCCAACCTCACCTCTTATGAACGACTGTGATTATTTTCCTTAGGAATGGAAATGATTCATTTCCTTCTTTTGGAACTTGTACAATGTACTAGTCCTACCCAAGATGGAAAGGACTGGAATCAAAACTGTGAGAAAACCTAAACCAACCTCACCAAAAGTAAGATTTATTTGAGAGTGGCCACGTGTCATTTCTCCCTATGGAAGGGCTGGCATGAGGCTCACAGAAAAGAAGGCTCCAAATGACAAATAATCCTGCTGCTATCCTGTTGTCCTTGGTCACCCAAACAGCTCCAAGTGCCCAGTGGCTCCGTGTGTCTGTGGAATATCAGGGTATGTTTGCTCTCCTCACTTTTTAATTGAAACATTTCCAGTAGAAAAGGACATTGATGGCTCCTGGGGATGCCTCTGCACAATAATTACATGCTGAGGTTCAAGGGATAATGCAGTAAACTGGACCACACCTAATGGCATCTGAAAAGGGAGGTTGGAATTTCTCAGGATTAGCAGATTTTATTATCAATTCTGCCTTTTGTAAATGCAACAAAATATGGTGAGAAATGAAATAAAAAATTAGCAAGAACAAGTTTTGGAGGTGCCTGTGGGGAAAAAAGTACATGTTCAATGTGCATCAACACACAGTCCTACACTAAACACCATTATAGACATTTCAGAATTACCACTACCAGAGTAGTTTCCTTTGCAAAACTCTGCTTGTTTAGTTAAAAAAATAAAAATAATAATAAAAAAATGCAGTTTAAAAATGCTTCAGTTCCAGAATAGCTGTTAAGTCTGAGCGTGGTAGGATGTCCTTTATTGCACACTGGATTCTCTTTCATTGCTCTTAGTCTGAATGAAAACAGAAATAAAAGACAATAAAAGCACTAACCTTCCTGTAAGGCTGACACACAATGATTTGCAATCTCCATTCCCCACTGCACTGCTGGAATGATCAGGCTCTGTTTGTTTGAGTATTTATGATTATAAATTATCTACTCATAACCAAAGGCATTTGCATAGGAAAATGATCTTCCATCAAGTATGATTTTACTGCATGTTTTAATACTCTAACAGCCTGTTAGTACGGAGATAACTAAAGGGATTCTGTAAACTTGAATTTAGGCTAAAAGTTACCCTAAAAAAAAAAAAAAAAGAAAGAAAGAAAAAAAGCTGTTGTGAAAGTTATGGTTATTCCTGAATTTTCTCATAAACTGAAGGGAGAAACATTAAAGGGAATTTAAAACTGAAAAAGCTCAAATAAACAAAAATAACTAAACCCAGAAATTGCATCGCTAAAACCGTGAAAATCATAGAATCATGGAATTGTCAAGGTTGGAAAAGACCTTTAAAGATCACCAGGTTCAACTGGCAGCCACCAGCAGGGTGTTCAGCACTGCCATGTCCTCAGGTGCCACATCTACACAGCCTGAACCCCCCCCAGGGATGGTGACTCCACGGGCACCACGGGAGGGAGTGGGATTCACTGGAGGCTGTGCCATTTACCCAGGATCCATTGTAAAGGAGCCCCAAAGTGTTTTCCTGAATCGAGTCCTAAGCCCTAGATTTGTTTTTCCCACTGGATGCACACCTGAGAGTGGAAATTTCACTTTATAAAGCTGGACAATGTTTATTTTTTAACTCAATGTGTTTTGAAGGCCTTTCCCCAAAACCCTCTCCAGCTAATAAAGCTCACTAGTTGGGAAAAATAAATAATCATTTTATTGCTTTTTCTCCTTGGTTGTTTATTTTTGTCTCGCAGGAAGGGAGAATATCTTAATCTTGCTGCTGTGTGGAAAGAAGTTCATCTTTGAGCTTTGCCCCTCTCTTAAGAAAATCTTTAATCCTTACACAAGTTCTAATGCTGTGGTTCATATCAGAGAGACTTCAGATCAGGTTAACCAGACCCTTCCAGTGTCAGTCATCTAAAGGGAACACAGGCCAGAAAGGATGGGGATTAACTTCTTGGTGCCAAGGGGCAAATGGGTGGACAGTTGTTGTGGTTTGTAATGAAACACAGAATCCCACAATGGTTTGGGTTGGAAGGACCTTAAAGATCATCCAATCCCATCCCTTCCCTTCCCATCCCCTCCCACCAGCTCAGGTTGCTCCAAGCCCCATCCAACCTGGCCTTGGACACTTCCAGGGATGGGGCAGCCACAGCTTCTCTGAGCACCCTGTGCCAGGGCCTGCCCACCCTTCTGGTAAAGAATTTCATCCTAATATATAATTTAAACCTCCCTTAGTTCAGTTTAAGACCATTCCCCTCGTTCTGTCACTTCATGGCCTTGTGAAAAGTCCCTTTCCAGCTTTGCAACCCCCTTTAGGTACTAATGCTTATTCTTCTACAATTAATAATGACCTAAAAATAGAATTAATCTGTGCATGTTTCTCCAAGCTGATTTCTGGAGTCACCATGGTCATAACTGTTGTCAACTTCATAAAAATCATCTGGTTTTCTTCTTCCTCTGCCTTCACAAGCTTCTTTTGGCTTTTCAAAATGGTCACTGTGAATGATTATGCGCAGCAGGTCAATACTAGTGGTGTCTTCTTCTTCTCAGATTAATAATGCTGTAATAATAAGTCATTAATAAGTAATAATGCTCTGTTTTCCATAAATTGGGGGGTTTTTTTTGCTGTAGTAAGAGTGTGGACTGCAGTGTGTGCTGTGATCACTGCAGCAAATCCTTCTGCTGCAAGGAGCTGAAAGGACTAAATGGGGTAAAAACAGGTTAGCTGAGTGATAATTGAGCAGGAATTTCCTACAGAACAGTCATTTCTGTGGTCAATATACTTGCTTATAAAGAGAAAATAAACAAGCACTCTCTTATTAATTAGGCAGAATCAGACTTGTCTCTCTGTATGTGCTGATGCAGTGAATTAAGTGATGTGAACTGGGAGGAAAAGTGGTGTAATATATGGCAAAGTAACTGCTCTGAAAGGGAGCTGAAATATCCTATTCCAGAAGCCACAACCTTCCCCTCTCCCCGTTATTCCTACTGTGCAAAGGCATCAGGGAATGAGAGGGAACAGAAATTCCTGTGCTGGCTCTGGGGGATGATCTGAGCAGCCTTTTCCAGCAATTGCAAATGCCCATCCTGAGATTCCCATCCCAATCACCTCTGGGAGGAAACTGTGAGGAAAATCCAGCTTAATATTTTCATTTATGTCTTCAGATTTGCTTTAAGTAGGAGTAACTTGCCTTAGAAATTATATCAAAACCAGGCAATGATTGTGCTGAAGGTTGCACAGAGGGTTATTGATCCAGGCACAAACATGGTATCATTCAGGTGTTTGGGCTTTTTAGCAATCAGACTGAAGTTTCTGGAGAAGTTCCTCAGCAAACAGAAAGTATCTTCTTTTTTTTTTTTGCTTTTGGTTTGGTTCTGCTGCTTGTTCTTTTATTTATTTATTTATTTTTATGTCTACTTCTAATGGAATTAATCAAAATGTGATTGGTTAAGAATGAATGAAGAAGTTTTAAATTTTACATTAGCTGTCTCTTTAGGATGCTGAAGATTTCTAACAACAGTGTCACAGAATCACAGGGTGGTTTGGGTTAGGAGGGACCTAAAGGTCATCTCATTTCACCCCACTCCACGGGCAGGGACACCTTCCACTAGACCAGGCTGCTTTAAACCTCATCTATCTACTTTCCAAGCTCTGGATTTTACAACACTTGTATTAAAAGCTCAAACTGCTTAAAAAAATTTCAAATAAAGGCAGCTGAAGATTTGTCAGCGCTGGAAAGTGCATCAGGAATTACAGGATTCTTTGTGAGTGCTGCGACTTAGTGTCACCTGGAAAACAAAATTCAACCACCCTTTGAAAACTTCCCAGAGTACAAGTTTCCCCTCCTCACAGCAAAATGTATTTCAGACAGGTTTTGGTTTTACTTCTCGGAGCAGGTTTTTCTGGGAGCTTAGAGTTTAGGCTGGAAGAGTTTTCAGTGAGTTGTTTGCAAGGGAGTGTCCCCACTGCTGACATGCCGACGCTCCAGAGGGATTTTCCCTTTCTCTCTGCATCCCAAAGAAATTCCCTGGAACGCTTCAGGTTTTGTGGGCTTTTAAAATTCCACCTTTAATTTTCCCTTTCACTAACGCTAACTCTCCACTGAAGAGAACTCTCTCAATATTTCATTGTCATCATAAAACCCACTCAGCATTATTTTTCAAGTTAAAAATATAATCAATAATAATAACAACAATAATAATAACAATAATAATAAACAATACATTA
>VXAU01001357.1:138315-168801 GCA_013399695.1 Formicarius rufipectus
TATTATTGTTATTGTTATTATTATTATTATTTCCCTCTCCACTCTTGCATCCCCCTACTCACCTCCGAGCTCTCCCCCCTGAGCTCCTCATCATTTTGTGACCTCTGTGTTCTCGGGGGTCCTTTCTGTCACTCGGTCATTGATCACTTTTCCCCCCTCTTTCCAGCAGAGGTGCCAATACCAATTAATCTCCAACCGCTTGTTATGTTGTGCCCTTTCGAAAGGCCACAGATCTCCTGATTTCTTCGCTCCTGCTGGGTGTTCTCAGGTGTTGCTGTGCCCTGGTGGAATTTTCTTTGCCTTGGTGAGTCAATTCCCTTCCCTTAAATGAAACCCCATCGGGACATATCGATGCCCTCACTCCAGCAGGGGCTGGCAAATGTTATCTGGAGAACTCTTCTGTTTGATTGCCTTTTTTTAATTTTAATTTTAATTGCTTGAGGCAATCCCCCCAGCACTCCAATTAATTGCAGGGAGCAGGGGGAGACAGTGGAGGGAATGTGGCTGCGCTGGGGAGAGCTGGGGGTGGGGGCGCTGGGAGGGACTGGTGGCAGAGGATGGAGAGGGCACTGCAGCACTGAAGGCTTTGGGGCAGGTGGAAGACAAGGAAGGGAAGAGGAGAAGCTTGGGAATGTCTTCATGTGGAGAGTCAGAACTCTGGTTTTGAGAGGTGAGAGTCTGTTGGTTCATTTTTTTAGTCTAGGTTTTGCTTTGTGGTTTCAAGTGTATCTTTTGCTGCTTTTCACTGTTAGCATAAAATTCACAATTCAACAGTTGCAGAACATTTCTTCTTCTTTTTTCTTTCTTTTAATAGATGAAGTAATGCTAATATTTCAAAACTAAATGAGAGGTTTTAGGTAACTTTTAAAGGAAAAGGTCATTATCTCCTCTCCTGGGTAAGTGCAGCTCTTCATGTTTTCGTGTTAATCTGTTTCTCCAGACTGTAATAATCATGTTCTTTCTCTGTGTATTTCAAATAGTCTTCACAGCAGAGATCTTTGCCTGGAGGGGCTGGAGAGGGCAAATATTACTGTAAATTTTACTATTGGCAACTACTGCTGTTTGAGCCTCTCACAAGTTCTTGCCTCTCCTTCACGTGGGGTCTGGAGTCCGTATTTTTGACTGACTTGCAGAAAATGAAAGCTAAATATCAGCCCACCAGAGCACGGCTTGGAAAGGCAGAGTTTTCATTTGTTTCAGACCTCCTATTCTTACCTCAGCACATGGCAGCTCGCTTTAAGGCTCACTTTTGCAACTTCTTCATTTCAATCTCTGGAATCAAATAAATTGTTACACAGGAAGAGAAAACACCGCGGGGCAGAGTTCGAAGTCCTGTCTCAGGGAGAGATTATGAACGGAAAGAAAATCACCTCTTTGTGGCCATAACATCGATCAAATCCACACCAGAGGAGGCATTCAAGGCATGCTGAGCCCCCCAATGGATTTTCCAATACCAAGCCAGGAGATTTTGCTGCTCACACTCCAGGAAACTTCTGCTGGAGTTGTTTGAGTCGCTGGGATTTAGCCCAGATGGAAGTGCTGAGCCCAGTGTCTCACTCACTGACACACCAGAGTCACCTGAGGAAAACGAAATGCATCCAGGCTCATGAAATCCTTGCCCCGTGGTTATGCCTGTGGAGAGCTGTATTTCTGGGGTTACGGGCATCAAACTGGTTTGGGAGTGAACTAAGAATGCCAGTAATTTAACATATCCTTGCAGGCTGCTACCCAAAGAGGTGAGGAGGAAAAATTGCCTCCTATTTTCTTCTCCCGAATCCAAAAGCTGAAAATCTTAACCCATTGTCCACAAGTTAAAAGAGACTGTACTGAGCTCAGTTCAGAAATAATCACCCCCTTCTTTCTTCCAATGTCCAAAGGGGAAAATTGCAGCTGCCTTTGCTACCTGGCCAGGTAAGGATAGAAGTCCCCCTCTGTTTCTTTCCATGGGACAGAATTTGCTGAAGGGAGTGAAGGGAATTGTGGAAAACCTTGGCCTGAAATAGTAGGGGAAGCAGATAAAATTGGAAGTATGGAATATGCAATAATCCTAAGGGTTTATCTGGCATCAATTCTCTCTGCAAACTGGGTGTTTTCCTCTTTGCCAGACCTTAAGCACAGCTCTGTCCTTGCCTGGCCCTCCTGGGTGGCTTTGCTGGAGTTGCAGGTGCTGCTGGAGCGTCCTGTGGGCTTGAGGGGTCCCTGGTGCAGAGCAGGAACTCCTCTTTTCTTGGCATCCATCGAAACTCGAGGGGGTTTTATCCCACCGGAGTGCACGGCAAGATTTCCCGAGGTGCTCACATCATCCAGGTCCCTCTTGGGTCATCCCAAATTTCTCCTCAAGCAGGTCTTGGGCTGCAAACTCCCTTCTGTGTGTGCTCCCTCTTAGGATGACACAGCCATCAAACAGAGCACACTCCTGGCTCAGGAGAGGCAATTACTCTGTGCCATCCCCTCTTTGTCACCTCGGAAAATGAGGAATTTGGGGCCTCCACAAGGACAGGAGCCTGTTGGAGCTCTGGGTTTCTTCATTCTGAGTTAACGTCCCTCTCCCTCTCTCATTCATCTCTGCCAAGTCCAATGTTTAGAAGTCAAAAGACTTATGCACCTCTGCAGGAAGGTCTGATTTCTGGATCAATAGTGTCCTTCTAATCTCCCAGTCTAATCCATCCTCCACCGTTGGGTTATCATGAATCAGGGACGTGGCAATGCAGCCTCAGTCCTTTGTCACCCCTGGCAATTCATCCTGCATTTTCAGGTCATTCCTTCTGCTGGGGTTTCACTCTTATTTTCAAAGAGTTCCACAGTAAACCCTTATATTTTATTTTTTTTTTGGCAATGTGCCCAAGCTTTGAGGAAAAAGAAAACACAGGAAAAAAAAAATCTGAATTTTCCCAGACCTTCAGTGTGAAAGTTAAAACCTCCAAACTATTCCTCTCATTTTTAAACCAGAGGAGTTGCCACCTTCCTAAAAACAGCAGTGCAAGAAAGACAGCTTTGTGCTTCTATGGTGTTTGACATTTTATGTGCAACAAATATTGACTCCAACATTCCCTTGTCAGAGCACAAAAATTCATTTTGTGAATTGTATTGACAGCCTAAGTGGATTCTTTCTTTTCCCTTGAATGGGTTTCTCTTACTTATTAGCTCAGCCTTGAGGGGTTTGAATATTTTCCTCTAAAACTGGGATCTCTTTCCAGCACAACATGTATTCTGATATGCAAGAAGCATGAGATGAAGGTGAAACTTCCTGGAGGACTTCAGAGAACACCCCAATGATAAGTAGATGTCCTGGTACAACAGGCCCTGCATCCCAAAATGGGTAAATCAGCTCCAGAGAGATGCAAAACCCCAAATTTGTGGGTTTCATTTGCCATGATCTTCAATCCCCAGTACAATCTGCCATGTGATGTTGAGGCAAATAAAGAGAAATTTAAAAATCCATTTCAGTTAATTTGCTCTGATGAGAAAAGAGCTTTGGGTTAATTAAAATAAACCCACCCTTTTGTACCAGAAATCTCACCAAGGCTGCAAACACACTCCATGCCTCTAGTTTGGATGACAAACAGAGAAGACAAATCTCCAGGAATGTTAGCCAATGAATTTGATTAAAGCCTCTTCTGTCTGCCCCCTTTAACAGCTCACCTGGAATGTATCAGCTCTCCCAACAGGACAAGTTTTCCAAAGAATAAACACTGAGGTTTCATAACTGAGGAGCCAGACTTGGGAGGGCTGTGTCTCATACCCTAAACAGTCCAAGAGAAGCTTCTCTTTGCCTGTGGAGTCACATCCATATGTGCCTGGAGAGATGAAGAGGGAAATTGGCTGCCTTGATCAAAGGCTAATTCAAGAAACTCCCATAGTCTTGTTCTTTCTACCAGTCTCCCAACATTTTCATAAGTTTCTCCCCAAGCTGGAGTTGGCTCAAATAGGATGAATCTCTTCAGACTCTTTGTAGTGGGGGGAAAGTGAGGTAACAGCCACCCTTCCTTAAAATCCCCCTGGTGGGCTGCAGCTGTGGCAGTCAGGGGAGCTGGTTAAACCCATCCTTTGTTTTCTAGACCTAGGTTAAGGGTTTGTCTTCCAAACAGTGTGAAAATTCAGGCTTTAGCACCTAAACCTGCTCTGCAAGAGCAGTGAAGCTCTTGGTGTATCCATTGGCATCCTATTTCCTCTGGTAAGACCTTTGGGTTGATGCAGCAGCACCACGTCAGGGTGGCACTGGAGGTTCCTGGGAAGAGATCTTCTCTCCTACCTCCTCTCCTTGTCCTCTCCACTTTGCTGTGCCTCAGGTTTCATGCAGCCTGAACTCTGAGCTCTCTGAAGCATCAGTGCTGAGCTCCAACAGCCAGAAGACACCACGACCAGCAGAATCCTGCAGTAGCTGAAGGCTGACGTTACTGCTGACTGTGCTCCCTGACCTTTTCCTGAGGGTGCCATCCCCTTCTGCTCCATTTAGGCTCATCTGGCAGAAGGAGTTTGGTTCCTCCAGAGCAGGAGAATGAGCAGCAGCTCAACTGGAAGTTCCTGTGCTCCCTCCCCTGCCCCAGGAACTGCAGGTAGAGTGCAGCGCAGTGTTTCTTGGCGTGAAGATTTGCTCCTGGCAACTCCAAACTCTCCTCTCCTCTCTCACCTCGAGGGACTGGAGTTGCTCCTGCCACAGTCCTGAGTACCAGTTGGAGTCTAAAATGAAGTTCACACACTCCTAATGATCAGAATAATAAAAGAATATAAAAAGTGAAGCTGTGAAACAGTCTGAGCCCTGCAGTGTCCTTAGACTGAGTGAAGCAAAGTCAAAGGAACCCCAGGCCAGCAGCTGTAGCTGAGAGACACCTGCTATTCCATGGACTGTGTGCTGCCAAATATATCTGTGGAACACAGAAATGAATAAAAAGACTCCTTTTTTTCTTATTTGTAACCACCTGTAAAGTAAATACCATCACACACAGTCTCCCACAGAGCCCAGAACATTCACAGCTGGGGGGGGAGTTTCATGTTTGCTCTACAGGTTTCCGGGACTCAAACCAAGTCGTCGAGCACCGGTGAAGAAATCAAAGCCTCCTTTGCCAAAGGCTGCCACAAAGTGACAAGTCTTGGGGAGATCAGGAGGAACTTTGTCCATGTATTTACCTGTGTAGAAGTGCAGGGCTGAAATCCTGCCACCATCAGCCAGGAAAAGCCAAGAGTCCATCCAGTGGAACATTTTCCAGCCCACACTGGAGCTTCCGAAAGTGCTGAGAGGTTACAAAGGAATGTGTGGCTGGAGAAGGACAATTCCAAACGTCCATCAGCACAATCAAATAATCCCTACCAAAATCTCCTAAAGAAGAGGACAAGATTGGTGAGATTCAGGTTGGAATTTCCTGCCTTTCCTTTGGAACACTTACAGGAAAACACTAGGAGAGGATTTCTGTGAATCCAGGAAAATTTGGTCCTTTATTTTAAGTTTCTCAATACCAGGTTGCTAGGAAACATTTGCAGTATAACTAAGGAGGAATGAAATATAGTCCAGAGTTATACAATATCCCAGTGCTTAAAAACTATCATTAGTGACAGGAACCGGAAATTCTCAATTCTTTCGAAATTTTAGTGACTTTCATCTAGAATTCAATTTTTGTTTCTTTGGGAAACCAGGAAGCCCTTGCCTGAAAAAGCTCAGTCACAGCTGTATCATCTCATTGGAAGACCAGAGACTTTGTTTTCAGAGGGAAAAAGGGGATCTCTGTGGAAAGTAGCCTTAATTCCTACTCTGTAGCAACATATTTATTGGTAAGTAAAAGTAGAAAATGCTAATTTTCATGTGGTGAGTTAAACTGGAAGGGAAATAATGCACTTGATGGGGCAAAATAAATATATATGTTATAGCCACTCAAATGTAAAGAAAGTTACCTGTTAATCAGCCCTGAGATTTTTGGACTGAATATGTGTTAAAGGTAAGATAAAGGCAGGGAATGATCAGTAACATGAGAAGCAGTGAGTTAGGAGGTAGAAATGCTGGGATTTTAGATGGCACTGAACTAACTATGGCCTTCAAACACTCCAAATTATGGGGAAAACTCGAATATCTAATTCCTCTGGACATCTCCAGCCAGCTCTGAGCCTGTCAAATGGAGCCCTCCCCAGTTTCAAAGCTGATAAATGCCATCACATTTAAATCACTTTACAGCAAGAGAAATAACCACACAAAGAGTGGCAAATCTGCTTTGGCTAAAAATAGCATAAACTCAAAGCAAAAACGTTTCCTGTTAGTCCTTCTCAGTTCTCAACTCTATCCAGACAAAACCCTTTTGTAATTCCAGTTTGTTCTCCTTGCCTCTATTAGTTTCACTGGGTAAAGAAAATGAAAATTCTTTCTCCTTCATAATGTATAAATCACATCATTTACTTTCATCCTTTGCCCCTGATCCCTCAAAGGAAAAATACAAACAAATGGGGAAGGTCAAGTTTTTTAGTAATTTTTCTTTGTTTAGTTTCCATGTTTGAGTTTCTCTTCTCCAGAAATCGTATCTTCTTGCAATAATTTTCTTCTCCAAGCTCCTCTTAGCTCTTAGTTCTAGTCCTTGGTTAGCTCTTAGTTCTAGTCCTTGGGTAGCTCTTAGTTCTAGTCCTTGGGTAGCTCTTAGTTCTAGTCCTTGGGTAGCTCTTAGTTCTAGTCCTTGGGTAGCTCTTAGTTCTAGGACTTGGAGCAGCTTAAATTTGACAGCTCAGCTTTGGTGAGTGCCAAAGTCAGTGAAACATTTTATTACAAAAGGAGCACTGTAATATAGGTTTGGATGATTTGCAGCCATGAGAGAAATCAATTCAATTAATTTGCATCAACTGGTAACATTTAAAAATTCTCTAATGTAGGGTTTGATAGAATTCTGAATTTTGCTCCAATTTATATCAGATAATCAAACATTGAGGTTTTATTGTGCTGGGAGTATTTTTTTTTCCTCATTTTCCTTCAAGGGGGGCATTTAATTTCTCTTACTTCTCCCCACAGAGAAAACCTATAAGAGAGAAGAATATCCATCTATTCCTGTCTTCATCTTCCCCCTGGTGTGGACATCACACTCCTCTGTGTGGGCTGAGTACACAGAAGGTACGAGGAGTCTGGTATTTTATCTCCAATAATTGGTGCCAAGGAAATAAATACAGGAAACCCACCTCAGAAACAGAGTAAGCACTTGCTATATTCTTAGTTTCCAGCCACCTCCTGCCCAGAGATTTACAGAGGCTTGTGGCCTTTTCACTTGTGCCACTCTGATTTCTTTTATTGACTTAAACTTCAGTACTTAGAATCTGGACAGCTCTTTCTTGGAGGGTTTTTTTCCCCCCCTTAGAAAGGTAATTTTCAAAGACTCACAGAGAGTTGGAAAATACTCAAACTATCCCTAAACTCAGTTCATTCCACATCTTGTGGACCATGGGGAAAAAAATAGATATGCTTAAAAAACTTTCTGTGTCCAGAAAAAAAAAGATGGGGGAACCCTTGCTTGATGCTGAAGTTGCTTTGCAGGAATCTCATTAGTCTGGTGTCAAAGGACTTCTAAGGCTTTTGAGATTAAAAGCTAAAATTTCACTTCCACTCTCCTGAACTTGACACCACCTCCTTTTGAACCCTTTGGACATAGATGGAACATCCAGGATATTGATAACACTTCACTCAAACACTGTAAACAGAATTTTTAGAACAATCAAACGTTTCACCTTTATTATTTCTGCCTCTTTTCCATACTTTACTTAATAAACAAATTTGAACACCAAAATTATTGATCTTTCACATGCTAGTTACAAAAATATATTGGCCTTTTGTGACAACAGAAAATTCCAGCCTGTGACAGTGTCAGTAAAGCCAGGGAAGAGACGAAGCAAAGAAGAAACTTTGGAGTGATGTTTTTATTTGGAGAGAAGCACCTTTATGCCAAAATATTTCACTCTATGCTCTGACAAGCAGTGGTTAAGGACAGTGAAGGCATTTCATCTGATCCTGCCTGAAATCAGAAGGGACTTTCTTTCCCTTAAACACAGATGTGCTACAGGAAAATAGCCCAGGGCACCAGAAGGAAGGGAAATGCTGTGAAACTTCAGAAAATGTTGGAGCTGTTGAAGAGTAACGGGGAAATGACGCATCCCTAAAATCCAGCAATGTTTAAAATTTTAACTGAGTAAACAGAAAAAGAAGAAACCATCCAGATCTGGCAAAGGATGTCTTGGGAAGCAAGTGATAAAAATAGGATGGTACAAAGCAACAGGAGCGGGTGACTGCAATTATTGAACAGAGGTTGAGAAGCAATTCCCCGAGATTGCCCAAGCCAGAAATACAACAGACTTGGAGTTGGGGCTCTGGCACATTTGGCACTGAAGTGTATTGTTCTTATGATTTGGGTAAATAGTTCCTGCAGGTTTTGAACACTCCTGCTTCCTTTCCCAGCTCTGTTCCAGCAATTTATTGCCATGAGTAAGGCTGGGGAAAGGAGGCCCTTTGCTCGACCCCTCGTGTTCTACAACACGCCACGATATTGTGGAAATCAGACTAAATCCTAACGGGGTAAAGCTCATCCCTTCCAACTTCCTGGGAACAAATTGTTCTTTGATGGAGGGCCTCGAAAGGATCCTACCTAATTTATGCACATGAAGCTCCAAAGGAAATTGTTTTACAACAAATGATACCTCAGACTTGTCTGAGGTGCCACACTTGAATTACTGTGCTCAAAGCTCTGGGTAGTTTTGTTGCAAAAGGTCCAACATGTGGGTGGCAGAACACGTGGGACTGACTAAGTCAGCAGCTGAAACATTGGTGCAGATCCCAACTAACCCCAGAAATTGGGCTGGTAACATCTTCTGCATGATTTGTTCACTTAAGGAAGTCACTGAAAACAGCAGAGAGCACAAAAGAGGGCTGGTTGGTACTCAAGCTCCTCTGTGCCTCTGTTTTTGCTTGTGGGCTGGGTTATTCATCTGATTAGAAAAGAGAGATTTCTGACTGGTTTGAGCAGATTTGGAAATATTTACTGGTTTCTGTTTGCTTATTTGTTTGGTTTGAGGCCTCTCTAAAGGATTTGAGTTACTATGGTTTCTTTTCTTGAAGTCTCTTCAGACATCAACTATTTTACAAACCCCTTAATCTTGTTTGCTCTTCAAAAAATGGAGTTTGGTCCTCGCGGATGAACCCACATTTTAAGGCTCGTGCCAGCAGGTGCCTCTTCTCTGAAAATACCCAGATCAGAGCATTATGATAAGTGAAAGAGAACAAATCCTTGCACAGCCTGGTCTCACCAGTGTCACCTAAATGCTCCAGAATCCCTTTGATACCAACAAGATGTTTCCCATGGATATGGACCACGACGTGCAGTGTTCAAAACCACTGCCCAGTATTGCATCCTGCAGCATTTGCATTTTACTGAAAGAGCACAGAGACTTTATTGCATTGGTTGAAAAAATTATCACATAATCAATCACATTGAATGTTTTTCTTTTTTCTTTTTCTTTTATTTTTTTTTTTTTAGTTCAGCGTAGCACAAGGTAAAAACCACTGCAATGTATAATTATCTCTTCCCATTTAGCCCAATCTCCTTTTTTTTCTGCTCCTGGTTACTATATTGTATGTAAACAAAGGCTTCCATTTGAACCTTAGAACATATTAGTATATTTTTTACTTCCAAAGGATTATTAAGCTACCTTTATTAGCCTGCCTAACTAGGAGGAGATCCCAGTTTTTGATGCACTTCTGATAAGGCAGGAACGCTTTCCCTGTCTGATCCTATCCCTGGAAAAGGACATGAGATGCAACTGTTGGAAATTCATAGTGTGCAGTATAATTATTATTATTAGTTCAAGCCAAATTCTGAAAGAACAGGTAGTTCAAAGTGCATATGGATTTAAATAAGACACTCTCCCCTGTAACTGCTGGAATATTAAAATCATTCAGCTCTCTGCCATTGGGTTGGAGAATTACCTTCTGGGGAGTCAGGAATGAAGTGATTATTACAGCACTTGGCTTGCATGAGTGTTGGTCATAAAAATCTTACAAATCATAATATGGAGGCATTTTAAACTTTAACATCTTCCGTGACTTTCATCACATTCAATAAAATGTTAGATTCTTCTAAGATGTGTCATCAGGATGCAAAACTCCATCCTCTCCCTCTCCCAGACACATCCAGGGAAGGGCAGTGTTTAACCCATCCTGCTGCTGAGTCTGTCTCGCTTCTCCCTCCTTCTTTTCACGGGATTTCACAATTCCCAAGTCCCAGGGGAAACTCTTGGAAAACATTTCAACGATGTTTTAGGAAGACAAAGTGCAGGGAAAGGCGTCACAACGTTCTCTGGCTAAAATTGTGATGTGTTCATTTAAATACACAGGACTAAACCAGAGTAAACGTAATACAAATACTCCGTGTCTTGCCACTCTGAGACTAGTGCTAATAATTTTGGTTTATATCAACAAAGGAATTCAGACTTTGATGATCCTTGTGGATCCCTTTCAATGCAGGATATGCTACAATACTAAAAACTTCTGTTACCAAATACTACAGGAGAGTGAATAATTAAAAAACCTAACTCTGTAATCAAATGGACCTTCATTTTTTTACCATTACAAATTTTTTTATTACAATTCCTTGATTACATTAGAATCTTTCCAAGTTCTCCACAAAGTCCTATCATCTTACACATTTATGAAATCTATTTCCATTTCTAAATTGAAAAAAAAAATCTTTTAAAGATGAAATGCATGTTAAAAAGGTATAAAAAATTGCTCAAATTGTTGAGGGACCCTTAAAAATTACCAGGTTTGAGTGGTAGTTATCAAAGCACCTTGGCTAGACGAGGAACACCCAGTTTTATGGGATAAAACTCAATTCCCAGGAGCAGCCACGGGCTTGGAATGCAGAACTACCTTTTGGGAGTGTCTGTAACTCAGAACTGCATTACACGGATGTATTGGGGTCAACAGAGGAGAGATGTGGCATGACTGGCAATGCCAGTTAATTCAATTGAGATGACAGCTGTCCTCTAGTTGGCATTCCTTGAATAAATTATTTGATTGGATTAGTTTTTTCTCAGGTTGCAAGATGGGATGAAGCTCTATATGAATTCCGAGACCTCTAATTTCTTTGAACTTCGGTGACGACTCCTCTGTCCCAGCTGCAAATCCTTCCACGTTGGTCTCAATATGTTGATTTACCTGAAAAATCTGCCTCTCTGCTCCATGTCCAGCTTTCCAAACAAGCAACTCTTGGTTTGGGGCAGAGGCACGTGGCCTGCCTGCAGAATTCCTGTCTTTGCTGGGTGTCTTTTCCCTGGGGGTTGGGGCTGGGGGTGGGTGGGAACAGGAACAGGCACCCTTTAAACTCGCAAGGCTTTGGAATGTTCTGTTTTATGAAGTCATATTTTAACTCAGTGGCTATTTTTTGCTTTTCCCACATATCCCTCAGCGAGGTGGAAATGAAATGATTTCTCAGAGCAGATGAAAATGATTGTTTACCTGCTGAAGGGGTGAAAGGGGCCTGGGCTGACACTCAGCATCATTAGCTGGGAAGAATTCTCACCAAAGTCAGTCGGAGTTTTGAATAAACACAGACAGCAGGGCAATGTCCTTGGAGGTTATTTCTGTTTCAGATGAATCCTCCTATTCTGCATTGCCACCTGTGCCCTCCCTTGTCTGACAAATTAAAAAGAAGCCTCACAGATATTTTAATAAAAACCACAGAGTGCTGCCAATATTTTAAAGGACAAGGCAGTGCCACAGACTGTTGAAATTCTGAGCAGTGAATAACAAATCTAAAATATTTCAGCCTCAGATCCTGTTGAACAGCATGAAGCATCCCCTCAAAAGCAAATCAATAAATGCAAAACCAAGTAAAATACTGTGTTAAAAACAATAACAAAGCTGTAACATGTTTCTTGGAGGCAGGACCAAAGAGCAAATGGATGTTCACCCATTGTTATGCTACTGAAAAGTGCTTGAGTTGAGCAGGAATGGACAGAAAGCGCCATGAACTAAACTTTGTTCAGTAGATGCTTTGCTGTTGGTTTTCCAAGAGACACCACCAATCCTGACTTCTTCAGACAATTGTGTTGACAGCTCTTCCCATATTCCAAGGAAGGATTGAGTGGTGTTGCCTAAAAGGATTCAGGCATATTTCCATTCCTGTTGTGCTGGATGTATATTGGCAGTTTAACATGATGGCTTATAAAAAAATCACTTCTATATACAGTTTTAAAGTTGCCTCATTCCTCTGCAGCACTATTTGAGTCTGTTTTATGTTTTATTTTGGGACATAAACCCCTTCAGTTTTCAATCAGATGAATCCTTTCTAAATGCACTATTGACATCTGCTGTCAACTGTCATCTGCTTCATAATTAATAATCCAGATGTTAGCACAGTATTATCTAAAGAAAATCAGTTTATTGTCTGATGTTCCTGATGAAACTTATGACTTCTTGACTTCCCTTTCTCATCTTCAAAAGGCAACGTATTTTCTCCCAGTGACTGATGTGAATAACAGTGCTGATGTGTGATGGGTGTGTGTTGACTTCTTAATTTCCAGTTTCCCCCTTTTTTGGTCACTCTTCCTTCCCATCCCTTGCTGTGTGTCCCTGCCCTCTCAGTCAAGACAGAGGGGTAGCTCAGACACAGTGAGGTCTTCCTCTTCCTACCTCCACAGGTCAAAACACTTCCCAAACTCCCTTTTATACTTCTCTCCAACACCATCTGCTGTCTGTCTTCCCTGAATTGTCTTTGCTCTGCCTCCTTGCCCTGGACTTTCAGCCTCTTCTTGGCTCACCAGACACTTCCACCCACCCTGAGATGGATGTGGAGATTCCTCTCAAAACCCCTGACCCTGAGTGAAATGAGTTTAATTTTTAAGGTGTGTGTGGCTCGTAGTGGGCAACACTTTCTATGCTGCTGAACTACAGCTGAAAAGCAGAATTTCTCCTGAGCAGCAGGAAATAGAGTTGGAAAAGACCTTCAGATGCATCTTGGCTGTTGTTTTTTGTTTCAAATGTCATCCCTTGTGTTTTTCTGCGTGTGCCTCATCTTTTCTCCTTCCAGGCATATGTTCCAGGGCATATATGTTTGTCTTCCCTGGGGAATCTGATCTAGTAGTTTCCTGTTGACATTTGTTTTCTTGGAACAAGCCACCTGGGTTGTTCTGTACTGTTTCCTCTCTTACCTAAACATCTGAGAATTGTCAAATTTGCTGCTTTCTGGTGACTTTCCCACAAGTTGCCACCTTCCCCTTCTGCAGAGCAGGACAGGAAGAGGAACATCCCTGTGTCGTTCTCAGCTGGACCACAAAATCAGATCAGTGGCTGTGAACACATAAAGAGACTTTGGTGTAACTCCAATAAGAAAATCCCAAATACTTGAATTCTGTAAACCAGAGAGTGGACTCTCAGTTCTTGAAGTGAATGAATTGTTTCTTATTATACCAACCAACATGATCAGTTCTTGGGACATTGTGTTTATTTCATTTGTGATAATACAGAAGAATTCTAATTGCCAACTCATTTTTAAAAAGCATAATATTATTTATTTTTGGCTCTCTTTATCATGTTTGTGATAGGAAACATAGAAATCAAGCCAGCTGTAAAGCAGAGTCAAATGACATAATTGTGTACACAGCAGAATATTATATTAGTTAATTAATAACTGTACTAATTGCAGCCACTGGAAAGTGCACCAACCTCATTGATTGGAAACATGATTTTTCTGTTTCATCAGAACATCATTTTCATGCCTGTTTTCTTTCAGTAAGGGGTAACTCCCTGATTTAAGTAAATGAAGGGAAAGCCAAACACAACCCAACTCAACCCAACCCTGGGACTCTGATTTTCATGGTGCAGATCTCCATCCAGCCCCTGGGGATCCAGATGAAGGCATTTTTCATAGATTGCCAGACCAACATTGGCATTTGAATTTCACTACAGCCCCTGAATATTGATAAGAAAGTTCAAGTGCTCCCCAGCTTGTCCTGGTGCCTGGAATACAAATTTCCTGTGCCCCCCAGGAGCGTGTGGTTGAGCTGTGAGTGCTAGAAATCCTCTTTGATTCTTTTCCAAATAGGAAGTGGAAATATTTTCCAACTGGGAAATGTGTCAGAGTCTGGAATTCTTTGGTCAGGAGTCCTCGTTCGGCAGCGTACGAGTTGGTGGCTTCTGGCTTGCAGAAGAAGAGGGTGAATGTTCTACTGTAAAAGGAGCTGTGGAGGTGGGAGAAGATGTTGCTTTTTGGAGATGAAGATGCAAATTGAGAGTTCAAACCCCAAAGAAATATTATGCCCAGGGAATAGTTCCTCTGTTGTTTTCTTTCCTCTTTTCTTCTGGGGACAGAGTTGTTAGGAGGCTTGGAGTAGTAATTATTATGATAACTGTCTAAAATATTCTGGATAACATCTGTTGAATAAAGGACATTTTTTGGGATTAAAAACTGGTGAACAAGCTTCAGCTTAATGAAAAAGATAATTAAAAGTTGCATCAAATGTTTGGTGGTTTTCTTTACCTTTTTTGTTTTGTTTTGTTTCAGGACTATCTTTTCTTATTTTTTTAAAGGAATCTTAAGTCCCCACTTTATAAAAGCAGTTCCGAATAATTTATACAATGAACTGATGGAAACAAAAAATGGAATTTATTACTCTGTGATATTTCTCTGCTTATTTTGCAAGAGGGGGAGAAGAGTTATGTGACAAATTAACTGCAGAAAGGAGAGCTAACGTGCTTCACAGTGAGTAACAAGTAAGTCACAACAGAGTTCAATATAAAATGTGTTTCATGAGAAGTATTAATAGGAGCACAATTTGATTACATAGAAAATCTATTGTTGTTTAGTGTTTAGTGCTCATTTCCAGGTAAAATCTGATTTTAGCAGACATTTGCTCAGGTATTTGGAGCACTCTGCTTCCTCCAGCAGACACAGAACCCGGCTGTGAGGTCGGCATGGGGCCCTTTGTTAAAACAGCATTTCTCCTACCAGGCGTCTTGGCCCTTTTGGGTAAGTTTGGGGGCTTTATGCATTTGCTTATTGTGCTGGTTTAGAGGTAAACCGGCAGGAGAAATGAATCCAACTCAGAATGGGATTGCAAGTCAGAAGAACAATTTAATAAATGATCACAAAATGCACTGAGACAGAAGGAAAATCTGTTTGTGCCACAAAAGCAGCTGTGCAGCCCAGCCCAGTGGGGCACGAGCAGGATGGAGCTCACCAAGCCCTGTGCTGAGCACCACGTGGGCCCCCTGAGTTCAAAGTAAGAAGAAAGGAAGATGATCATCTTCAGTGGTGCCTAAAAGGATTCAGGCATATTTCCATTACTGCTGTGCTGGATTCTGTTCTCACAAGGGGAAATCTGGTAATTAAACGTGGTCAGAACTTTGGACTCTCACAATAATCAGTTTGATCTTTAACAACAGTCAGCCTGGTACCTCTAGCCTGTGGAAAAGGAGGCTCAGGTGGCTGTTTTTCCCTCTACAGGTCCCTGAGAGGATGGGGAGCTGAGGGGGTCGGGCTCTGCTCCAGGGAACAGGCACAGGAGGAGAAGGAATGGTCTCAGGCTGGAACAGGAGAGGCTCAGCTTGGGCATCAGGAGGAATTTCTCCATGGAAAATTTGGTCAGGCACTGGAAGGGGCTGCCCAGGGAGGTTTGGAGTCCCCATCCCTGGAGGTGTCCAAGGAAGGACGTGGCACTGAGTGCTCTGGGCTGGGGGACACGATGGTGTTCAATCAAAGGTCTGCCTGACGACCTCAGAGGTATTTTCCAACCTTAATGACTCTGGGAGTCTCAAATCCATGCTGGAGAACACCTTCAGGCCACGTTCATGTAAGATCTGAGGGATGCTGTGCCTGCACTCTCAGTATGGCCTGTCAGAAATAAAGATGTGTAAAAAAAAAAAGGGATATATGTGAACTTCAAAACTTTTGACAGCTCAATTATGTTGAATCACACATGACCAATATTTAAAGAAAAGAGGAAAACCAGAGGATAAAAAGACACAGCTTAGCAGAGATTTATTTTGTACTAATTTTCAGGAGGTAAAATAGTCTGTCATTAAAAAACAACAGGCTTTTTTTGGTGTGCTACTGGAATTTTGGTCCAAATCCCAACAAATTTTGCAGGATGTGGCTGCAAACTGAAATTTCGGTACCAGCTCAAACAACTCTCACCACGTTATCTGCATCCTTCCAGCACAAGATTTCCTGAGTTTAAATGTGCCATCACACTGACTTCATTATCAGCCAAATAGCAGAGAAACACAAATCTTTTCCATGAAAGTAATTTTTGAGTTTTCTGAATCATTTGCAACCCCTCCATGTGTCAAAGTTAATCAGAGAGGTCGAATTTACTCCCAGACAAAGGACTCTTTGGGAAACTCTGTTTTTTTCTGACAACTGGTGCCTTTGCAAGCCACAATCTCCTGCTTGTATTGCCAAAGTAATTATCTCCTTTAGGTTGCCTTTATATTAAATATTGAATTTGTTACTTACTAAGAGGCATAATTCAGTTCTGTGTGATTGGTAAATCCATCCTGACGATGTGAGTTCTGCCCAATCTCTTGATTTTTCCTGTTCTCCTCTGGAGGCAGCACACAAAATTGAGCAAACATGCAGCTGGTTTACTTGAACTCCCCTCTCCTTTGACATTAAATAATGACATTACTTAAGAAGCTGTTCAGGAATCCATAAAATTAGCATTATTGAGCACGAATACCATGTCTTATAAATCAGGAATTATTAACAAGCTCTTTGCTGACTCAGAGAAGATGAGTTTCCCAGTGAAGCCCCTGCTTACAGCAGACAGACACTGCAATATGCTTAAAATTGTGTTATAATCATACAGATTTTCCCAGCTGGCATATTCAGAAGCACCTGTGTTTTAAAGGCTGGACTTTCAAAAGTTTTAAAGCCCCCTGAATGTAACTTTTCCACATCAGTGAGACCCTCTCTGCTAATAAAAGTCTGGAGGTTGCAAAATTTGGCTGCACGAAATGGTGGGGAAAGTGTCTGTTGTCTTCCCCAGGAGGAAAATTGTTCATCTGGAGTGTGGCAAAGAGAGTAATTCCCTTTTTTTATCTGATTTCACAACCTGTACTGAACAAGTTTTCCTCCCATAGGAGGGTTTTAGTGGCTCCTTTTCAGCTCTTCAGTAGAGGATCCCTCCCACTCTTTCCTGCTTCAGTTATCCCACTTAATAAATTAATATGGTTGTTTTAAGAGACAATTTCAGATACCCCAAATCAATGCCTTGTAGTAAGACTTAGAAAGTAATTATTACTCCGTTTCTGATGATACCTCAGTTGTATCAGCACAAGTTACTTTCAGCTGGAAACAGCAAAGAATAAAGATTGAGAAAAAGATTTGCTGCTTAAAATTGCAAGTTGAAGTGTGTTTAAATTTGAGTTTAAAGTCCAAAAGTGTCACAGAATTTGAGGGACTCAGGTTCCAAGACACTCCTGAAGTGCATTAGTGCCAATTTCACTACTATTTGCATCCATTTATTAGTGAAAATTTCATAAAGTGCCTGGCACTGTATCCTCAAATGGTGTCACCCAGCGCTGTTTTAATGGAGTTATAGTGGCCACAGACCAACTGAATAGCCCTGTAACTCTTTTCAGAAATTCTAAATTGAGATTAAGAAAGTATTTTGGTGTCTATGCACTCACAGAATGATTCCAGTTGTTTCATTTTGAGGGAAAAAAAAAAGAAAAAGAATAAAAACTCGGGCACAAGTTTTATTATATTGGCTTGTGCTGCAGTGCAAGCACTCAGTAAGAAGGCAGTGGGTGTATTTTAGCACTTTATCTCCCTTTTAATCGTGTAGTGCCAACAGTTTCGTGCAAAATGAGGTTCTAAAGTCTCATCAGGGTAGAAGAACCCAAAGCCCAGCACATCCAGCTGGTTGGAGAAGTCAACAGGAGACAGAACTGCATTTTCTGCAGGATTTTCACAGCCTGTCAAATGAACTTCTGAGGGGGTCTGGAAACCTGTGAACATTATTTTTTTTAAATAAAGGGCAAACCAGTGGTAATTGGAGTTCAGGCAAAGGGATCTGCAGAGGACAGTGCACCACCAGATCTCTGGCCTCGTCCCATGACCTGCAGCACCACCAGCTCTGCGAAGAACCCCCTCAGAATGGGGCAGATTGGGGCTTTCTAAAGGGCACCTTACAGTTTCCTTAATTCTCTTTTCACAGCCTTTAAGGGGTCTGGGTTATGTGTTTTAGCTTCGCCTTTCAGACAGAGAGCACTGAGTGGCTGGAACCACCACCAAGAAGCTGGAGAGAGGACACCTGAAGAACCTTTGGAGGAATCTGCCCCCGAATTAGGTGCCAAGAGTCAAGATGGGCACGTTCAACCCAAGAGCAGTCCTAGTCAGGAGTTCTGGCTCTCATTTTAACTCGAGGAAGTTGGTTCAAAAAGAGGAATTTTGTTTATCTTCCAGTTAATCTGCTGGGCTGGTTCCTCTTCATTTCCCCCATTAATCAGGCTGATTTCTTCGCAGCCAACTCGTGGTGCAGAGGGTTTTAGTCTTGGTAAACAAAGTAATGAATGAAACAAATAAAAAGAAAGCCGGGGCTGCTGAGCTGGGTTATTTCAATATCCCCCTGGATAAGCCTCCTGATTCATTAACAGAGCCTTTGTTGAATCACTGGACCTTTTAAATTCAGAGCAGGGGCTCATCTCTGTTCATTTGGAAGGAATCGTGTTTGATGTAGTTATTTCACATGGTAATGTCTGTCACTTGGTAATTTCCCTTCGCCCTCAAAGATTACGTGTTACTCTGCATTTACACTCGATTTGCTGGCACAGATCAGCATTCAGGAGTTTGGGGATTAAATACCAATGGAGTGTGCCTGCTTGCCAGCCCAATTCCAGGGAATTAATGGCTAAATGGGAATCACAGCACCCTGGGAAGGTTATGAAATATGTGTAGGACCGAGGAGCAGAAAGTTTCACCGCGTGTGGTTTTGTCGCGGTTTTGCCCACAGGTCACCGAGGAAGTTGGGACAGATACAGTCAAATGTCAGGGAAGCTGGGACACAGATGCAGCCAAATTTCAGGGAAGTTGGGACACATATAGTGAAATTCCAGGGAAGTTGGGACACATGCAGTCAAATTTCAGGGAAGTTGGGACATAAATACAGTCAAATTTCAGGGAAGCTGGGAAATAGATGCAGCCAAATTTCAGGGAACTTGGGACACATAGATTCAGTCAAATATCAGGGAAGTTGGGACACAGATGCAGTCAAATTTTAATAAGTTGGGACACAGATGCAATCAATTTTCAAGGAGGTTGGGACATAAATATATTCAAATTTCAGTGAAGTTGGGACACAGATACAGTCACATTTTCCAGAGCTCCTAAGCAGCTTTGCCTGTGCCTGCACTGCAGCCCAGCAGCTGCACTCCAAGTCAGCTCTAACACAATTCACCCCCGTAGTGGCACAACAGTGACATCGTGTCACTCCAGCTCAGAGTGACTGCAAACCCAGTGTAGGTACCAGGAAAATATCTGGCTGAATAACCCAGAGGGAAGGCAGGGCCTTCTGCCTCCTCCCAGGAGATGAGTTAGTTCCAAACTGCCTCTGCCTGTGGGTTTGCTCCCAAGGGAACCATTCCAAGTGCATTAGGCTTAGTGCTTAGGTGTTTTTTAGCCTATAGGCAAGGATTCAGCTGGAATTAATTGGCTGTGGGGAGCTGCAGCCAGGGAGGATCAAAGCTTGTTGCTGGTAAAGTATTAATGCAGTGCTTGTACCTTCAGTTGTTGCCTGTTAGTGCAGCAGCAGTGTGGGTTTGTAAGGAGCTAATCCCTTGTAGGAAATAAATGTGCTGCCTTATTGGCAGCGTTTGAAATGGCAGGGGATGGCTGGGTATTTGCTGGAGCAGGAAAACAGGTGTGCTGTGTGATAGTTGGGGTGTTTTCCCTCGGAGAAAATGAGTTCTGCTGAATATTGGTGAGTAGGGAAGGAAAGGCAAGAGGAAGAACAAGCTGCAGACAGGACTGGTTGTGTTAGAGCAGACCCAGAGTTTCCCCCAGCCCCATGACCTGTGCTGCACTGCAGTCTCCAGGTGGGTTCACAGGGCTGAGTTCCTCTAAGGGTAGGAAAAGACCGTGTTCACATTCAGCAGTGCCAGAGGCTGCCTAACCTGCAGAGCAGCACATTTTAGGATGTACTACATGGTCTTAAAACACAGGGCTTTGTTTCTGCTTCAGAGCTCCGTGGTTTGGGTTTCTTCCCCCCAAAAATTGCTCTTGGGCTTCTCCTGATGTGAGTTATCACTCAGACCTGTGGGAAAAGCCCCAGGAACCCCCCCAGCTTAGGGACAGCTGGCAGGGCAGTGGATCCCTTTGGGGTTGTCACCTTAACACTTACTCTTGCTCCTCCTGCCCCGCTGTTGGTGTGTTGTGTGAGCGCCACCAAAGCTGGGACCCCCGAGCGGCTGCTGCACATCCCTCCCACCCAAGGAGCTCTCTGCCAGAGGGACTCCAAATTATCCATCTGGAGCTGGGTGACAACCTTTCTAGGGGGTAGCCACAGCTTGCAGAGCTCACTTAGGGTGTTTTCTTCCAAAACTGCCATCTTTATAGAGCTGCGAGAAAAAACATCTTCACACGATCACATCGAGACAACTCAGATTCTCTCCATAATTATCCCTTCAGTGTTTCCTGATTGGATATTCACAAGTCATTCCCCCCTTTCCTTCTTTTTCTTTCTTTCTTTTGTTCTAATTTCAAATGAGGCAGTGTTAGCATTCCTGGCTGAAGGGTTTGATCCTTGGGTGTTTATGGCACGTTGTAAGTGAGAGGCTTCAGCCTCGATAGAAATATCACTGTGAATTATTAAGGTCTGCTCTTTCTGGATGTTATGCCTTACAGCTCTGGGAGGACTTTCTCAGACACACAGCACAGCAACATTAACTCTTCTAAGGTCATCTGAGTGCACAGTGAGGAGCAACTTCAGCTTCACCCTTTGCTTCATTGGAATTCTATGGGTTTTTACAAAAAAACTCTGTTTTTCTGACATGTCTTATTTTTATTTTTTTTCCCCTTTGCCTCGATTGCAAAACTGCTTCAGTTAATCCACTTCACTCCCACGGACTTTGTGCCCTCTGGATTGTTGTTGGAGGAAAATGAGCTGCTCAACAGCAAGTTTCTCCTCCTACAATGTAGTCATGTCCGCTTTGCCTGGCAGAAAGGCAACATTTTTAGTAGTTCAGTCATTTAGCCTCCATTTTTTCATAATTTGGATGGGATAAAAAGGAAATGAGAGGCTCAGAGCTGGTCCATGCCCATGAAAGTCAATGAGAAGGCTCCAACGTAAAGGTTTAGGTTCAGTCCAGCACACAACAAGAAATTCATCTCACAAATGTTTTGTAGGCCAACAAAGGACTCGCGCCCCACTTTGGACTGCAGGTATGTGTGGTATCAAACAAGTTGCCTTCAGCTTGATATTTCCATCTTCCTTCTCAGAGTATTTACAATTAACAGCTTGTTTTCCTTCTTTTATTTGGATGAAGTGATTTTCAAGTGAGGTCAAACCAGACAAAAATGGATATAAAGGTGCTCTTGAATTGCCAACAGCTCCACACCTTTGACATAAACTACCCAGGAACATTTGACTGCGTTATTTGCAAGTAGAAGACAAAGGGTTGTGCGCTCCAAGTGGCACTCCCAGAGCCAGAAC
The DNA here is from genome assembly GCA_013399695.1 of Formicarius rufipectus. Lineage (NCBI taxonomy): Eukaryota > Metazoa > Chordata > Aves > Passeriformes > Formicariidae > Formicarius > Formicarius rufipectus. Next base: position 159,979 of record VXAU01001357.1, read on the forward strand.
TGAGAGCATGAAGTGGCTGAGGGAGAGAACCAGCCCTGCTTCCCTTTTCCCGAGGGAAAGCTGCCCCTCTGGCCCCGGGCACTGGTTTAGGGAATCACTCCCTGGTGAGCTGTGGTTCCACCATCACCTTCTGGGGGAATGTTCACCTCTCCTGCTGTACCAGGTTGTCTCCTGCCACCCCACTGCTTTTGCTGTTGGCACATCAAGGTGGAGTCAGGGCTCTCAAAGCTAAATTGGCTCCACCAGGAGAATGAGGCAGGAGACAGTGCAGAGGGGTGTTCCTGTCCCTCAAAACCTCCAGTGAGGTCAGCCCTTCTGCAGAGGACTGAGATCTGAGCAGGGAAGGACGCAAGGAGACCTTGAGGGTAGGTGTGTCCTGCAGAGCAGAGGCTCAGTGAAGAGCCACGTCAACCTCACTCTGACCTCTCCTCAGACATTCCAGGGGAATCCATGGAGAGCTCTCCTTTGCTAAATGGATTTCCTAGAAAAAAGTTCTTTGAAAGATATCTGGGATAAATGCAGATGTTGGGGGCGTGTGTGGAACTGGAACACCCAGCCCCCTCTGTCTTACCTTCTTTTTCCTCATTTTTTTTTTGTTTTTATTACTATGGCAGTTGGATTCTTGTCATGATACTTATCCCTTGTTTCTTTTTGTTACCCTTTCTTGCATTTTTTAAGGCTAGACTGTATTTCATCCTCGTGTCTCCTATTTTCAGGTTACTGAAGTAAGAAAGAATGTTCCAGTCTTAAAACGAAGGTTGTTCAAATTTATGGAATACATACACTTTCAAAAGTTTTCTAGGAATAGCCACTCACCTTTTGCCCTTTTGCCATCCTGTGCATTCAGTTGCTGTTCAAAGATTTCAAATCTGGGATTTTTCTGAGCTGTTCAGAAAATTCTCCTGGACTTGCAACTTGGTTTGGTAGTTTCAGTATTCCGAGTATAGCTCCTTGAAAGGAATACTAAGGGGAGAAAAAAGGTGAAAGAAACACAAAGTCACACAGGGCCAACATTATGACCAAATAGGTTGTTCTTTTAGCTTTTTGACAATTGCCCTTGTGCTCATTTTTTCACAGCATCACATCAATCCCTGAGGCTTCTGCCAAGAATCTAATCTTATTTCAGTTTAATATAAGTTATCATTCGAGGCTAGCTTCCAGTGCATCTTACATAATTATAAACCAAATACTTTTTTTTTTTTGGCCTTTTTTTTTAATCATTATTTAGAGATGCTCCAGGCCATGCAATGTGTCCTTGTGACAATGTAGCAGCCACCAAAGCAACGACTAAAAGGACTGTGCTTTGCATAACGCCAGCAGTGAAAAACCTTCAGAGCTCAATAATCCCCACCATTCCTGGCTGGCCTTTTTCATACATCCCAGCTCCTCCAGCAGATGTAATAATATTGTTATGTAATATTATTAGCTCCTTCTGCTGGCAGTAAATTAGATATGCAAGAAGTGGGGCAAGAGACACATTTCCAGAAGATAAAAATGGCCTGTGAAAGATTATTCACCTCAGCAATTAGTGATGGGGAGGGCGAAGTGGTTTGTAAACAGAACCAGGTTGTTGCCTTTTTCTGGCAGTTCCTGCAGGCAAAGTGGTTTGTTCCTGAGTGCTGGTGCCCTCGGGTGGGTGGGTGGCAGGGCTTGGGACTGCCAGGGGTGCGTTGCCCAAGGAGTTCTCCTGATATTCCAAGTGATGGGAATCCAGATTGTGAGAGGGATGTTGAACTGGCATGTTTTAGGGCATGGCAAGGCCTGGTGTCCTGCAGGGTGACTGGGGACCATTTCATGTGCTCTGTGGTCAAGCTGCCCTGGCACTGGTGGGCAATGTGTTCCTGCCCTGGTGGGCTGTGTGGTATTGCCCTGGTGGGCTCTGTGTTCCTGCCCTGGCACTGGTGGGCAGTGTGCTCCTGCCCTGGTGGGCTCTCTGTTATTGCCCTGGCACTGGTGGGCTGTATGTTCCTGCCCTGGTGGGCTCTGTGTTCCTGCCCTGGTGGGTTGTGTGTTTCTGTCCTGGTACTCGTGGCCTTTGTGTTATTGCCCTGGTGGGCTCTGTGTTGCTGTCCTGGTGGGCAGTGTGTTATTGCCCTGGCACTGATGGGCTCTGTGTTCCTGCCCTCGCTCTGGCAGGCACTGCTGGCCCTGCCAGGCTCCTTTTGTTCATGCTTTGGGTGTGCTAACATAGTTAAACTTGTGCCATTGGGTCGCTAAGGGTGGCACTTGGTCTACAAAACTTTTCATGAGTGGATGGTGATAAGAACCCCTCTGAAAGTCACAGAACTGCATCTGATTCCTTAAGGTTTTTATATATTTATAGATTTTCATAGACCTGTGCAGTTTCTCACACTTAAGGTAGCAGTTAACAGTGCCTAAACCCCTTTCTCATGGTTTGTGCCACATTCCTGAATTTCTGTTTAATGGCCTTTTCAAGGGAAAAGATTTCAGCAAGGAATCTTCTTTGGGTGATATGATTATAACCAAAGCAAGACAGAGGGCCCAGAACTCTTGGAGGGGCTCCAGTGGGGCAGTTCTGAGAGTGGTACCCAGGGCAAGTGGTTTTTGGGTTGGAGATACCCATTAGATGTGATAATTAAACAGTGTTATAAATCTGAGAGAAGCTATATCGGGTGTGCACTTACGCACCCTGAAAGCTCTCACTGAAGAACTGCTCTCTGCTTTATCTGTACTAATATTGTTTGGAAAGCTGTTTTGTTTATTTTCCTCCATTTTAGGCAAGGCAGCTGCTTGGCAAGTTTTCTTAAATGAATCTCAAAAAAATTCCTGAAATGTCTTCCTGTGATATCTATGAGAAAAAACATGAGGTGACACCAGCGAGTGAGTCTTGGCTGGGGAAGAGAATGCAATCTTTTCTATTTCTCAGTCCTGCATTGTATTTATTAAATCTCTTCATGAAATGTGCCAGAAATTAGGTGCTGGATTCTCACCCGACAGCAAAACCAACCCGTCTCAGGAGCTATTAGAGACTTGCAGAACCAGAGTAGATGGTTCTGACTCCCTTCTTAAAATCCCTTGTTAGAGTTTATGTGAATTGACCGTCCAAACTCGGTGCTGCTTAAAGCAAAAATGGGAGTTGCAGCCCTGAGGTTTCTGGGTTTGCCTCCTTTTCCTCTGGAAACAAGTTGAAGGAGCAGGATAACTGGATGATGGTGTGATAAATCACTCCATTTACATTTGGCAGAATCAAATTAGCATTGCCATTACTTCATAACAGGGCATGGCTATGACTATGGAATTGATTTCAGAGTAAGGCTGATCCATTACAATTTTGTTAATATTGAATTTTAAACAGGATGATGAATTGCTAATCAGGGCAGTTATAGAAGCAACTTAGGGGGAAAAAACCCTACTGTTTACTTTCTAAATTTTGTGTCATTTACTGTGTCATTTTCCTGGGCCCCCATATTAGGAACTTCATACAAATAATATTACATTTACACCACGCACACTTGTGCAGTGCAGTGGAGAGTTTTTGCTGGACTAAGGGAGAAGTTTTTTACTCATTTATAGTCACTACAAACTTCCACCATTTTTGGTGCACTGAGGGCTTGCTCTGGGAACCAATGCTGTTTGCTGTTTCATAAGCTGAATGAACTATTCTGGTAACAAATGGAAGGAAACTTTGTTCAATCCCTTCTTTGTGCAAAATACCATTTGTTTCTCTTAGCTGTGTATACTCCTCATTCTAACCTATAGATAGAGTTTAGATTTATGAGTTTATCCTAAAACTGAAGAAGGTTTTAGTCAGAAAAATGTCTGTCTTTTTCCTATTTCCAGCTTCTGTCTCTTCTGGTAGAGAGGCCCTGACAGCAGAGATACCTCCACTGTGCCTCATCTCACTTATATGTTTAATTGACCAGATAAAGCTGATGGATGCACTTTCTTTGCCAGGAAACCTCTGTGGTGGTAGAAGTAGGGAAAATATAAGCTGGAGTCAACCTGCCCACAGGCTGGGAGCAGAGATGCCTTATCCCATGTGGAAGTCTCTGGGAATCCTTCTCCCACACCTGCACTATCTCGAAGAGAAGTGGAAATTCAGTAGCACAATGATGGTTGGTTCTGGTGACCTGCAGAGAATCAGAGAACCAACGAGGCTGGAAAAGCCCTCTGAGTTCACCCTGCCCACTAACCCAGCTTGGCAAGTGCTCCCTCTACTAATTTTGGAGCACTTGCAGGTGTGCTGGTGAGCCCATCACTTCTCTGGGCAGCCTGTTCCAATGCCCAGTCCCTGTGTCAGTGAAGACGTTTGCCCTGATCTCCAACCTGAGCCTCCCCTGGCACAGCTCGAGGCCGTTTCTCCCTGGCCTTTCCTTTGCTTTTTAGAAGAAGAGGACAGAAGGTACCTCCTAGTAGAATGAGGAGTTTCAATTAACACAAGAATATTTGGAAAATGATGCTTTCCACCTCTTTTCTTTTGTTTCCACAACTTCTGTAATCAAAGAACAGACACAAATGACAACGAAATGGCAGCTTGCAAAATTTCCAGAGAATTGAAATGAACTCACCCTCTAAATCAAACTGAACTCATTAAGATGTAACTTTAGGAAGTACATTTAATCTTTCTCTTCACCTACAAGATCCTCTCTAGTATGGACAGGATAATAATTGCTAATCATGTCTCCAATGAATTCCCACAAAGGAAAATGCTCTGAAGTGATCAGGGTCTGTTGAGTCTCCTGGAAGGAGTGTTGAAGAGGACCCAACAAGCTTTGGGCTCATACGCTGCACTTTCACTGAGATCAGTGAGAGTCTCAAAGATGTTCGCTGACAGCTATTGGACTGCTCTCCTGGGAAACACCTCCTGAAGAGGAGGGATGTGAGAATCCTTTCCTTGGGCAATTTTCCATAACCACGGGGTTGTTCCACAAGAAATCATCTGAAATCTCCTGAGGCATTCGAGACACGTGGAAATAGACATGCCACCACCCTACCGAAACATGCCACCACCACCCTCTGGCAGGGGTTCCTGAGCTGCCCTCAGCAAACAGGCTTCCAAAAGGAGGTCCTGCCCAGCCTGAACGGGGAAGGCAGCCCTTGGCTTCAGTGTCTTGGCAGTCTGTTTGTCATCCTGCTCTGCAGGGACCTGGGAAAAGTGGATTGCTGCAAAGAGCTGCAGCCATTTCACCGTGCAGAGCCCTGGCCTTTCAATAATTTGATGGTTTTCCAGCTATTTTGTGCCAAGACTTTCCCCTTATCTCCCCCATCCCCTCCCAGGTTCACAACAGTTTTTCCCTGAAATGTAGCCTTTATTTCTAAAGCCCTGAGATACATAAAGAAGTATTTCCCATCACTGGAAATGTTTAAAAACAAAATAAAACAAAAGCATTGTGTTTTCTGTCCTGAAAATATTGGGAAAAATGTTCCCTACCACCACAAACCCTCCACCAGTAGAGACATCTGTAGATTTTAATGATCTCCTTAGTTTTATAAATCTTTATAGGTCTTTAAATTGCTCAAGTATCAGTTTCTACATTGTCTTTCAGTTCCTGCCATTGCTTGTTTGAATAACTGAGATAAGGATCATTCAGAATTACAGCCAGGTAATTGAAAATGTGTTTATCACTATTTAAAAAGTTTTAAGTCTAAGCATGAGAAGCCTATTTATAAAATATTCCTAGGAGGAGTTTAGTAGACTGGAGGAAAAGAAAGCTCCTATCCTGCCTCTGGATGTTCACAGAGCTGGAATGTGGGTTTGAACACTGAGGGGCTCCCACAGAACTCACTGCCAGGGAAATTCTCCTTTGCTTTCGTAAATGGGCTCTTTCACTCCTGCAGCTTTTTCTAATCTTTAAGATACTGAAAACATTCGTGATTCCCAGGTTTGTCTCAGCAAAGAATAAATGTCTGGGCGTACCTTTGCATGACAAGCTCCAATTAGTCCCCGCAAAGCGGTGGTGACAGTCCCCAAACTGGTGGGACAACTGTCCATCAGGGATTTGCCTCTCCTTGATGAGTTACTCCTCTGCTCATTCTCTCCTCCACTCGTCCCCAAACATGACTTGCTTTATATTCTTAGGGTAAAACCAGGCAAAGCTCCTGGTGATGTTTTTGAAGGTCAGAGCTTTGAATTTTTTTATCATGTGAAGGTAGATAATATTCTGGTTGGGGATAAAAGAATTGCAAACATCTGAAAATCATACAAGTTTTGGGAGTTGTGCTTAACTGGGAGGGAATTAGTTTTATCCTGGGGCATTTTCTCTCTGCTTTTTTTCTGCAGTCAAACCAGGACAGACACAGAGACAGGCAGATGCATTGCCATATATCCCTATTTTCCAGGTGTCTAACAGAGAGTCGTCCAGTCCCTTTAATGAGATAACTTGAAAACAGTAGATCAACTGGCCTTTAAACCTCCAAAAATGACCAGACAACATTCTTAAAGGGCTAAATTATTTCTTTGCTGTCAGGAAGGGGTGGAGCAGTGCTTGAGGGACAGTGCATGAAATAACTCATCCTTGGCATAGAGAATGTCACGATTAATAGACCCAACATTTTCTAGAAACTGTAAACAGAGGAACAAATACTTCTTGTGGAGTTTGAATGTATCTATTTGTCATTGTTTCAGCTTTTCCTGCATGACCTGTAGAAGTACAAAATCACTGTGTAACCAGTTAAATCAGGGCTGTGCTAACAAACCCATCTCCCTCTGCAGGAGAGGTCTCTTCTTTATTAAACACACACCACGTTACTCCAGGAAAGCCAAGCCCATATTTCAGTGAGATGAAAGCATGCAAATACCAGGAGAGAGATTTCTTTCAGATTCCAGTTTGGGCTTTAGAAATTCTGCCCTCCCAGCCTGTCCAAGTCATGCCTGGTGTTGTGCATGTCACATCCCCTGCTCCTCACTAGGGGAAATCCTGACTTTCAGCATCCCGGGGGATTAGACTATTAAAAGAGTTCTTCTCTAGCTGCAGATCCAGGAATTTTACAACCTGGCATTTTGAATCGTTGTAATTCTGCAAAGAAAGTTTTTGGTCCACCTTTGTCATGCAGGGTAAGAGATGAGTGGGGTTTGCATTGCCTCCTCACAATGTTTGTGTGCTCCCTGATCAGGTTTTAATTAGCACACAAAAACAAGGAAAAGGGGGGAATTGCTTCCCACTGCAAGTGAGGTGTTGCAACAGGTTGCCCAGAAAAGCTGTGGACTCCTCACCCTTGGAATTGTTCAAGGCCATGTTGGACAGAGCTTGGAGCAACGTGGTTGAGTGGAAGGTGCTGGGGGTTGCAATGAGATGGTCTTTGAGGTCCCTTCCAACCCAGGCCCTTCCATGATCTGTAATTCTGTGTCTGGGAAGGAAAAGGTCATCAGGGTTGAACTTGCTGCTCCCAGAAAGTGATAGTTTTGCCTTTTTCTACATTTTTCTCAGCAGCTGGAACCTGCACATGAAGCCACAGAGCTCTCTAACAAAACCCTGCCCAGACACAGGAGGGCATTGGAAGTTCTCTGCTGCTCCACAACCCGGAGTGGGAGATCTGCTGAGGAATGAGAATTTATGGACCTTCACTCCCTGAGCCTCGAGGTGCAGATCTGCAGGAGGAACCTGTCCTAGTGCTCTTTGGGGACTTTGCACTGTGGGTTCTGCACCTGAAGTGAAAGGGGACACAGAGATGGGAGATGCTGGTAGGATCACAGTCAGGATTTCCAACCTCCTTCTGAGAAACAGGGAGTTGTTTTAGGGATGTTTCCTTATGAAGCACAGACGTAGAAAATTGTCTGGTCACTTGTTTAATATTTAATCTGAAAAACCAATGCCTACCCAAAACAAGCAGAGGCTCATGGATAGACACCTTTTATTTTTTTTTTATTCCAGTTTGAGGCAATCTTTCATTTGCAAAGTGTTTTTTGCACTTGCACAGATGTCCAGCCTCCTTGAGCTCCAGTGAATTACACCTGGAATTTGAGGAACTTTGTCTCCTCTGTAGCCTTTGGCAAATGAAAAACTTGCTTTGTGTTGTGCCACTCAGTATTTTTTCCCATTGATTGCAGTTGTATTTCAGATGGGTCTCCAGGGAAAGAGAGTAGCATGCTTTTGTTCAGAAAGTCATCAAAACCAGAGAGCTTATGATCTTTATCAGCAAAACGATTTGCATTTCTTTTACTACAGTAGCAGAGAAGGAAAGGAGGGACAGAGAATGAAACAAAAAAAAAAAAGGAGCAGAGCTGTTTGGCAGAGGCTCTAAAGCAAAGCCTGAAGTGTATTTATGGTTATAATTTTGCACAGATCACTTGGTGCTCTAACACCGTGCTGCTGATCACAACATAAATCACACTTTAATTTTAACCTTTGCAATTCATCAATAGTTTCAATATCAAATATAATTCAGCACTGACACTATTGGTTTACAGGTAAGTGGAATAAGAATGGAGGAGACTTAGTAATGGATTAGTTGGCCTGTCAACAGAGGCAGAAAGATTCATGTTGCCTTCTCTATGTTTCTATCACATGCACAAAGCTATAAATTATGGCAACAGCTAATCAGACACAAGAAAGATATATGCTGTCATTGAAAATCAGTTATTTCTACCTTCTAAGCTTTAAAAATTTAGCCACTGAGAAGGAACCCATTTCATAAAAGAGCATTTTGCTGCTTGTTTTGCAAGCCACACGTATTTAAAGGATTTTTCTTTTAAAATTTGAAGACAATGATTTTCTTTGGTCATGGTATAGAAGTTCTGCTTCTGAACACACGCTCGTGCAACTCCAGGGAGTTTGGAAAGTTTCTGGGACAAGAATGTCTTCTTTGGACACACCCTTTTTGTTCTTTGAACGTGATAAGACTGGAATTTGGCTTTTTTTTTTT
>VXAU01001357.1:169513-180445 GCA_013399695.1 Formicarius rufipectus
TTCCTTTCCTTCCTTTCCTTCCTTTCCTTCCTCCCTCCCTTTTCCTCCCTTTCCCCTCCCTTTCCCCTCCCTTCCTCCTGCAATCCTAGACAATACAAAGCAATATTAATCCAGAACTGAACCTTCTAAATGTAGCAGGAAAAATAAAAATCAAGTTACCTAGAAAATCCAGGTCTCCTGTGGAAGGACAAAACATAACATTTTGGGGCTGAGCTCAGACTAATAAAACCAACACGGTCTTTGCATTTTCCAAAGATTTGTGGCACACCATAGAACACGTGGAACACAAAGAAGTATTTTTAATTCAGATTGCACTTTCAGATGAAATCAAAAAGGGGTTGCAATGTCAAAATATCAAATCTGCAGGAAGGATGGCTGGAAGGTTCTCCAAGCTCAGGTTTTTTCCATATCCAGAATGCAGCCCACAGATCCTGCTGGCACCTGTGGGGTGGGGGGTGAAATCACAGCTCCAGATCAGAGCCTTTGTGAGGAGGAGGTGGTGAGAGGACAGAGGGCCTGGGGTTGGAGAGGCTGTGCCCCCTTGTCTTTACAGCAGCAAACACAACTGAAACGGACTTTCTGAAGGAGTTTAAGCCATGATTGTTAACCTTTGGTGCTCTCTGGATAAATTGCTGCATGTGATGAGCTTCACTGCTTTCTGGAGCCCTTTCTGTCATTGCTTTGGAGAAACACAGCACAGTCCCCACATAGAGCAGGAATTGTACAGCACTTTTCTCTGCCACGTTATGGAAAAGAGAAAAAGCAGGTAAAGAGGCTCATCTGGCTGAGACATTGCACTCCAGCTAACAGCTTCTGTTAGAGGAATATCAGACTTTATGCTCAGGAAAGCAGGTCAGTCCATGACTGGGGTGCAAGAGCTGGAATGGAAACCCGAGTGCAGAATCTGCTCCAGTGCTTTGTGTGGATGGGTTGAGCTGCAGGTAATCAGGGATAAGCTCCTAGGGAGGTATCACAGGGCTTAGTGGGAGAGATCTTGGTTAGGGCTTAGAGGTAAAACACAAATAGAATTACATTTCAGTACCTGCATTTTAATGTTTGGTAGTCTCTTACCTAAAAAGAGATCAAAATGATCCCCAGAATACATGTAGAATATTCATGCTTTGGTGGAGGTGCTGCAGTGTGAGAAGTCTGCAGAGCTGGGACAGCTGTCAGTTATATCATAAGGTGTCTTGCCCTTAAAAAAATCTTCACTAAAGGAAGGAAAGATGCTGATTGTTCTGGAATGACTCCAATGCCAAGCACTTCATATTGTTCAGCAGTAAGATTACCAACTCCTACAGCTCTGGCTCTTGAAACAGTCTCTGAATTCATCTCTGCTCCAAAAGACCAGACCATAAATATCAGGTCTTAGACAAAGTCCCTGCATCATTTGCCCTGTCATGTCCTACAGCAGCCACGGGTTTGCTTGGAAAGGCTTCAGGTGGCAATTTCAGGCTCTCAGCTCTAAAGCAGAGGTGTAGATCTTGTCAAGGCATTGAAAAGGAGGAGTAAGGAGTTGCTGAATGTACAAGAAAAGGATGGTTTGTTATTTCTCCCCCACTTGCAATTGTAGTTTTTTAATTGCTTCTCTTTGTTCTTCAAACCACCCTTGTTATCTGGAACTGGAGTGTTTTTGCTTCATCTTGAGATCAGCCCTCAAGAACACAACATTTATTTGCCCTTTCCTACCCATGAGCCACAATTTACCATTTACTGATCCTGTGTGTGTCTCCCCCACATGGACCTCACACTAAAAAAGTGTCACTGCACCTGAATGATGACAGATTTTATCCTGTAGTCAGGAAAATATTGAGAGCTGTCAATATTTTTTACTATATTGTGGTTTTTTGTTTGTTTGGTTGGTTGGGTTTTTTTGCTTTGTTGTTTTTGTTTGGTTTTTTGGGGGTTTTTTGTTTGTTTGTTTGTTTGAATTTTGGTTTGGTTTTTTGTTTTGTGGTTTTTTGTTTGTTTGTGTTTGGTTTTTTTTGTTAGTGATAGTTATTGAAAGAACATTGTGTTAAATGCAAATGGCAAAGCCTCCTGCCATGCTCCCTGGGAAGTTATCAGCAATTGCTACCCGAGCTTGTAAAACATTAAATCACTTGTGAGAGGTGGGAGATTAATAAGAGGTGTTTTAATCTTCTCTTCACTTATTGCAGCACAAACAACATCATGTCCAAAGGTGAAGGAAGGGAGGAAACCAAAGGTTTTTTTAATTTTTTTTCCCCCTCGAGCTGCTTGTTAAATCCATCACTGCCTGAAAAGAAACTTCAGCAGAGTCACTGATAGTTCAGAAGGGCCCTGATGGGTTCCCATCAGTCACAGGGCACACGTGGAGAGACACAGCTCTTGGAAAACAATTCCCAACTCGATACCAGAGGTTTGACTGGGTTGCCACTGCCAAGCACCCCAAAGCTCAGCCCCTGCAGCAGTCCAAGGGGGTGCAGAGTTACCTGGGGCAGGTTAGCAGCTCACACAGCAGTATCACCACAATATTTCACCTTCTGCTCCGTGGGAAGTGTGTTGGTGTTCAGTCTTCAATCAACACGCTCGGAGCTCTGCTGTCCCTGCAAATCAGCACAAAGCTCTGCAAATCAAAGCTCTGCTTGGCCTATGAAAGAATGGGGCTTTACCTTTCTCAAGCAGCCCATTTCTCATACCCTATTTGTGTGCTGTGTGAGCTTTCTGGCTCTTCAGAAGGGGACAATCCAACCAGTGGCTCCAGTCTCTGGTGGCCTGAATGAATGTTTAATTTGACTTAGCAGAGGAGTGGCTTTGCTGCACATTTGAAGGTGGAGGGCTACTCATGCAATTCAAAAATGCCTCGCAGAGCCCAGGGCTGGTAAGTCACTGTCAAGCACTGCCTGCAGCTGAACTGAAGCCCTCTGGTCCATCAGGTCCACCACTAACACTGCCAGCTTTGCCCTGTTCCAGTCTCACAGGAGGACCACGTGTGGACCAGCTCTGCAGCAGCTGCCAGCAGACCATGGAACCTTCCCCAGGCCCTAAAGAGTGGTGAAACCTCTTCCTGCGCTTCTCTCCATCTGCCACCTTCAGTGTTCTGCCTTGCCAGGACTTCCCACAGCAGACAAACACTGCCACTAAGACAAAGCACTTTCCTTGCCGAGACGGCAGAGCCTGTTCGGAGAGAAAGAAAAAGGAGAGAGGGAAAAAGAATGGAATGCTTCTCTGCAAAGGGCACCTGTCTTTTACAGAGGATAAAGTGTTGCCAGATGAGCTTAGCAACATTATTAATCAAGCTGTGGAGACATCTTTCTTATTTTTTCCCTTTGCAGGAAAAATCTTTAGAAGAAAACAATCCGGGCAGAGGAAGAGATACAAAGCTCTGCAGCATCGGTGGGGGAGCTGCTTCTCTCCTCAATGAGTTAGCCCAGTAGAAATTCCATAGGGAAAATAAACTTTCTGTTTAAGTTCCTACCAAAATATAGGCTTGGAGTGTTGCTAGGGTTTTTTATTTCACCGTTGTAATGATAACAATTTAATTGTTTGGTCCTGTCAGGACCCTCGATGGAAAAGCAGCACCTTTACCCCAGGTGCCCCCAAATGGCAGTGAAAGACTCGGGGAAGTGTCTGTGCTAATAATTTATTCTTTGCAGGGATTTTGACTCAGCTGTTGGGAATTATGGAGAAGAGCCTATCAGCAGATCAAAGCATTGCCCAAACCCTGTAATGCAGCGAGTTGATGCTTTACAGATGCTTATTTTAGGCTGCCAGAAACACCGAGTGGGTCTCCCAGATTCCCCCGACGGAGGCTGTCCTTCCTCCCCTGCTCCTCTCCGTGTCCTCAGAAGGCATCAGGCTGCAAAGTTCTTCGGGAGGACCAGAAAATTCTTCCACCGGGGTGGGATTTTTCCCTTTTCTTTGTGCTACATTCCTGGAAAGTCTCACTGCTGCCAGGGAATTAGAATGGAGAATGGAGAATTAGGATGTGAGAAACAAGAGTCTCACACCCCAATGGGTTTTCGAATAAGAGTTTATTATCAGGTGAAAGCAAATGACGCTGGATGCGGTGGAGTCCTCACTGCCCAAAACCTCATCCCAAACGCAGCACAGATTGGGGGTCTATCCAGTTAATTCATGCATACTCATTACATCATAGACATTTTACAACGATGTTCAACAGTCTGCAACATATTGTTCTTTATTGTGTCGGTTCTGCCCGCTGTAATTCACGCTGGCTTCAGGTGATGCCAAAAAGCATGAAATCAATTAACTGCATAGACACAATCTGGTCTTTAAGCAGCAAGGTGTTTATTCACAGCGAGTCTGTTTACACCGCACAAACTCGCTTCTAAGTTTTCAGTAAGGATCAAGGTAATTTATCCAGTTGACATTCAAAATGACATCATCTTAACATACGTATTCATACAGTTTTATAATTTAATTATCATATTCATAGGAGGTGGGGTTCAGGCAGGGCTTGGGGTGGAGCCTTCCAGAATCTTCCCTTGGCACAGTTTCTAGGTGGTCGTTCCGGCCTTCAGCCTCACTCCAGGGGTCGTCTTCTCGTCTTTCTTACACTGAACCTCCAACTTTCCCTTGTTAGCTCACTCACTTGCTGAGTTGTGCAAACTCCTTGGCTCATGGCCTTCTCAGATGCCTACCTTATCTATATTTATGACTACAGGGTCCTGAGGTATAGTGCTCCCAACTTCTATTCAAGGTTTTTGGTCTAGCAGACAGAACAGAACAAACTGCCCACCGCGTTCCACAGCCAGGCTGTAACTCTCTAACAAGACAGTTAACTCTTTTTGGGCCTTGCTTTTGCTTCACAGGGAAGCTAAACAGTTTTCCCATAAATCAAGTATTTCCTTGATAGGGAAACAGAGAAACTATCCACTTCTACCATAATTCACATTACCTTGAGAAGAAAGAAAAACTAAACAGTTCTACCATAATTCACATTGTCTTGATAAAGAAGAGAAAATAAACAGTCCCACCATAATTCACACACTTCTTTGTAGGGCTGTAATGACAACAACTCGTTCCCTTTATGGGGTGGCAATGACCCACTTGGCTTTCACTGCCACGAACCATGATGACATTTATCACCCAGGATGCTGTGGCCAAGCTCGCCCTCGCCCTCGGTGGAGGGAGATGCAGGACTGGATGTCTCACAAGCCCTTGCAAAGGTGCTTGAAATACCTGAAGAAACCCGATAAAAATTCAGAGTGAAAACTAAAGAGAACACTGAAGTTTTCTTCAGAAATGGGGAAAAAAACCCTCCTCATTTTGGAACAAAACTAAGTAACTATTCCACAGAAGCAAAGAATTGTCCATGAGAGAAGACTCTGCCATAGCTTTATTTTCTGCATCTCTAAAACAGAAAATATGTCACTGAAAGAAGGGCAATGCCACTTTCTTCAAAAGAAAATAAGTAAATAAAATACTTACTGCCCAGGCAATAAGTAAACATCCTTGAAACTATTGATTGAGGTTGTGAAGAAACATTTGTGCTCTGCAGAGCCTTAATTTCTACCTGAAGTGCTACTGAAATATCCCAGAGCTGCTGGTAAAAAAGTCAAATTTTGTGTTCTTTTTTATTGCCATACAGTTCATAATTTCTACCAATGTCCTCACGGACTCTTTATTCCTTTTTTGGGTAGTTTTATTGGACTGTATCACACTGGAAAGTGAGACTGACAGTTAATAACTGTATGGGAAGGGTCTTTTTGACACTGTTATCGTTGAAAGGATGAATACTAAAGTGAGGGTGATAATAAAGTGAGTATCTTTCTTCTCCCACCTCTTGTGCTTATCAGTATCAGCAGCTCATTCACAGTGGCTCCTAAAAGTCTGTTTGCATATAATCTATAGATGGGCAATGAGCTTTATTTTCCAGCTGTGTGAGAGGGAAGATAGGATCAGACACTTACAAATTTCCATATAAACCCATTTTAACAGGGGAAATTTGCTTCTCCTTTCCTGAGCTGCCAGAGAATGAAAATAGACTGGGAAACATCTGTGCTCCTTCTGGCCCTGCTGCCATCAGAGATCCTTGGCCAGTCCTAACCTCTTGTCCTGTTGCCACTGCCCTTGGTCACCAGAGAGCAAAAACTTTCAGGAAAAACAGCAAAATCAATGGGAATTCTCTGATTTTCCCTCTGATTCATTGCCTACCCATCCTTCCTTCCAGTCAGTTAAATTGATGCTTGAGAACCTGGACCAAAGGAGAACCAAACAAGTTGTGTACTGGAAAAGCTGTGAGGCAAAGGGCAGAAAAGGGGAGGATGCATAGAAAAATCTGGATTAAACCCGGGGATTTGTGGCTGAACGTGGCTGAATGTTCAGCATTTCTCTCAAGGGGAAGGGAAAAAAAGAATGACAAGCAGCAAAAAAACACAGGAGAGCAGGATGGAGGGCAGCAATGCAGAAAGGAGTCTAAGAGACAGCAGGGAACAAATTAAATCTAAGTGGAAGGTGAGGCTATTAGGGAAAAATACCACAGATATTTTGGAGTTCATTCCTCAGGAGGAGGGGAAAGGGAGAATTCACATTCTCATTCCCATCTCCTGAGTGGGATTCCAACCAACCTCTCATGTTCACTGGGGGAGAACCAGCAGGGATTAATGGTGCTGAGACACTGGAGGTGGCCCAGCAAGAGGCACCTGTACATCCTCTGCTACCTGGGGCCTTGGGAAGTCACCTTGGCTCTCCTGTGACCTGTGGTGGCCAGGAGACAATGGCACGGGGGCTGTGACGCCAGGGAGAGTTTGGAGAGGGAAGATGCATTCAGCACCTGGACAGGGACATGAAAAACCTTTGGTATTGGTGTGTGGTGGCAGTGATTGACTCCTAAATTTGAAGGCTGAGCAAGAGTTACTGCTCAAAAGGGCCATCAGGAATTCAAGGAGGAGCTGGATATCAGGGCAAAGGGGTGGCTTTTTCTGCACCATCCCAAGTTTTCTCTCCTCCTCCACAATTCACACCATTCCAGGCCCTGTTTCCATATCAGGGAAGCCATAAAAGGAAGTTTGTGTTCATCAGGAATCTGAAAAATGTTTCATTTTTTTGGGGGGGGAGGGGTGTAAATTCTGTTTGCTTCGGAAGATTTCGTGTTAGGGAAGTGGAAGATAATTGTAGGGCTTTTCACAAGTCCTCCGTGGGCATCAGAAGAGAGTCAGTCTGTCACTTCAAAAAATCAGCAGTGTTTATGACACTTCAGACTATTTTCTAGTGTGATTAATATTTTCACCTCTAATGCCCAAAAAATATTGGATAAAGAGTTCCTGGATGTCAACAAGGGTTCATTGGTGCAGAGATCAATTAATGGGTTCTGCGGATTAATAAGTATTATACAGCCCTTGTCTTAATCTACTCTTTAAAAAGCTGAAATCTTGCTATTGTATTCTGTGACAAAGGTGCCAAATGCTTTCTGGCTGTCCTTTGGTACTTGGAAAAAGGAATCTGATATCCTCTGAACCATCTGAATTTAAAATCAAACCTTTCTTCCATTTTCTGTTTAAATTTTTCATGTGCTTTGAGATCGGCCCCTTTTCCCTTTGCCTCTTGTCGCATCAACACCATTCCAAAAATTCAAAGGGCAAGAGTTGGAGAGAAAAAAAAATGAAGGAAAAAAGTGTTGTAGAAGGTGAAGGGTTCTAAATCTTCCAGTCATACTGGAAAGTCACCTTCTAGGCAAGCTACAAGGATTTTTTAATTAAGACTTGCAATCTTTAAAGCCATCACACCGAGAGGATCAGTTAGTGACTGCAGTTGTTCAGATATCTCAATATATTTCTGATTTCAAGGTAATAATTATGCTGGAAGATGCACTAACATTCTGTTGCATGATGGATTCTACTTTTATGTGTTGGAAATTCAATATTCTTGAGTAGCACTCATTTTTTACAGTCCTTTGCAAAGGAGGGGGTGATGAAGCCTAGAAAACCCTGCTTTTTTGCAGCCTTCTCAATTCTCAGTGCTCGAGGCAAAATAGTTTCAAAATTACCTTGTAGATACTTTCCGAAATCCTCTCTCACATTTGTTTTCCACTGAAATCATACTTTTATTACTGTGAAATAAATAAATGCATTCATATTATGCATATAACTACAATTTCCTTTGAAGTGTTTCTTACAGACAAAAAGGCTTTGATAAAGGGATGTCGAAATGTTTACAGATTTTCACTGGAGCTACACTGATATTTATCCCATTATTTTCTCACACTGTTGGTTTTGTTTCAGCTTTTTTTTTTTTATTATTATTATTTGTTTAATAAATATTAATTCAGAGAGTCACAGAATGGTTTGGGTTGGAAGGGACCTTAAAGAGCATCTCATTGCAATCCCCTACCATGGACAGGGGCACCTTCCACCAGACCAGGTGGTTCAGAGCCCCATCCAGTTCTTGGGGTTTTATTGTGGGGCACCAGTGAAACAATCCTTTTCACCAGAGCAGTTAACTCATTAGTTCTTCATTCCAAAGAGCAGTAAGAGAATAAATGATTAAAACAGATTTAGTGCATCTGTGACTTGGTGCCCATGGGACAGGGAAGAAAACACTTCATATCTTTGCTGCTCTTCTGACCAGTCCCTGATTTCACTGTTCACTGGAGACTCAGCCCACCAGTCCTTTGAATCATGAAATGTCCAAGGTCAGGTTGGATGGAGCCTGGAGCAACTCAGGTTCATGGAAAGTGTCCCTGCCCACAGCAGGGGGTGGAATGAGATGAGCTTTGAGGTCCCTCCCAACCCAAACCATTCTGAGATTCTATGAATTGTTTTCCAGCACTATTGTCCTTCCTCCTCTGGCACCCCCCACTATCCAGATGTGACACAGGGGACTTACCCCCCCAGCTGTGGCTGCTGTGGGAGCAAGACATGGACAACAAAATCCAAGAAAGGCAGTTCAGATCAGGCTGCAAAATCTCCTGCAAAGGTAGAAGAGCTTTGCCTGGCCCAAAGTTCAGGCTGGTGCCACCACTGCTTGAAGCAGCCTGGGTTATCTCTCCATGGCACGGGAGCAGCTTGGCACTGGCTTTGGTTGTCCTTCCCTCCAGGATTTCCACTGGATCTGAGAGGAATTAAATCAGCTTCTGGCTGTTCCCCTCTCTTTAAAGATGCAGAGAAAGGATCAGGGGGCTGGTCCTGAGGGACCCACATCCTTCACTTAATGTCCTCTTAACAGCTGAGCTCCTCTGAGACACTCAGTTTGAAACAAAAATAAATACTAACCCCGAAGCTGTCCCTTCTGGAAGAAACTCCTCATTACCAGTTGTTCATCTGCAGGAGATGTTTGGTTCATAAAAAGAGTTGACATTTAAAATTCAATCTGTTCCAATCTCCCCTCAAATTTTGTGCCAACAGAGTCAAGCACAAGCAGTTCACAAAGGTTAAATTGTCAAACAATTAGGATTGCAGAGCCCCCCTTCTCCCTCCCCAGCAGTGTGCAGCTCCAGGAGGAACCTCCTGTTTTTCTCAGATCTGAGGTCCCTGTTAATAAATACAAATTTTCATATGCCTCTGAATGGATCTTCAGCATTTCCTCCTAGATGCTCAAAACCAGACTTCTTAGGATGAGGGGAAGCTTTTCTTCCCTGTAATAAATCATTTGCAGGCTCCAGGCAGGCACTAAAATAAGTGTAAGGCATTGGCTGTGTCCTGTCCAATTTGTGTCCAAATTCAGAGACAAAAGCCACCTGGGCTGAACATGAACTGGGCCAGGCTTCAGAAGGTTTAGCAGAGCACAGATTTTACACAAAATATTGATCTCCCACCTCCCCAACTTGGATTTTTTACTGCCTTTAATCAACCAAAACCCCATGCAGCTATTTTTCTCCTGTGATCTGACAGGTGGGTTAACATTAAGGTAGAAGGGTTATTAATGCTGTGAGATGAGCCAAACGTTCATTGCAAGGCATCTGAGAGAAAGCTGGCCCAAAATAAAATAAAATAAAATAAAATAAAATAAAATAAAATAAAATAAAATAAAATAAAATAAAATAAAATAAAATAAAATAAAATAAAATAAAATAAAATAAAATAAAATAAAATAACAAGGTGATATTAGGGGAACTGCAAGGAGAGTTTATTGTGATGGTTGCTGGAAAGAAACTCCAGGGAGCAGCTGGAATTGTTCGTGGGGTGTATTATCCTGAAACAAATCTCATGCACTCCGTTGCCACTCACCCTAAATGGGTGATAAAGTGAAATATGAGGAGCCACAACCCCATCAGCCTCCTGTCCAAAGCACATAATGTCACCAAAGCAAAAGGCACAATATATTAATGGGCTTCAGGCAACCAAAAGAACCAGTGGAGTCTCACTCAGGTTCTCCAGGCACTTTTATGTGAGGAGTGAAATAGTGTTTTTCAAAGTTTGAAGGAGACATATCTTGGCAGTCCCTGGGAATGGCTTCTCTGCTGAGCTCTGCTGTGATTTATAGGAATTAGGATCAGTCTGGCTTCGCTGTGAAATTAAATACTTCTGGTCCCAAGATGTTCAGGGAACTTTTATTCTTAATTTTCTTTTGATAGGTGTAGTGAGTACATTTAAAAGTGGAACAGTCATTCGAATTTTTCACAGACAGGACAACTATGGATTTTTCTCTCCTTTAGTCCTTAGTCCTTTTTTCCCCCCCCTTTTCATGTAATAAAAGCTGGCTGCTTCCTTTCCCCATCAAACATGCTGTATGTCTGCCTTTCAGAGGAATTTCAGAGGAATTGTGCTGTGTCTATTTAGGAAAATGTGTGTAAAACGGCCATCTGCAGTCCTACTTTTCCACTTGTGAGTGTTCCAAGCTTTTGTAAAAGGAAACATTTTAGCAAACACTTATTTAATAACAGATTGTAGTGAGACTTACCATGTCTGGATGTGTGTGAACTTGGGGTTTTTTAACTCTTTTTTTTCAGGGTTTTATTGTTATTGTTGTTGGTTTGATGGTTGTGGGGATTTTTTGGGGGGGGGGGGG
>VXAU01001357.1:186366-253016 GCA_013399695.1 Formicarius rufipectus
TCTTTCTCTCTTTCTTTCTCTCTTTCTTTCTCTCTTTCTTTCTCTCTTTCTAACATCTTAGTCAACTGGAGTTACTTCTGATTTCCACAGCCCAAGGATGGAAACCTGGTTCTCAGTCTTCCATTTACAGATCTTTATCTTTGATGGGTATGAAAAGCAAAAGACAGAACATCCTCTAGAGAGCTGACAGATGATTGTGAGAATACCCTGTCATTCCTAATCTTGGTTTGAAAGTGTTTCTTGAATGCTTCAAGTCCTCTTTTTTTTTTTTTTTCTGCCTGGGAATGCTCTTCAAGTTTTCATCTCTGAAAGATGATAGAAAGTTATTAATATGACTTTCTGCTTGTCTGAGTTCCCCAAGGACAAGCTCTCAGTATTAGATACCCAAGATAGGCATCCCTAATCCATTTTGCATCAAGCCAGGGCTGCATTTGCACATTTGCAAGAGTCACAAGCAGTGGATAACTGGATGCAGATGCCTAACTTGGAGTGCTGTAGCAAATGGTTCTGGAAAACATCCCAGTTCTCCAAGAGTCACATAAATATGTCCTTAACCTTGGCCATCAGGACCCTCTGAGAGCCACAGAGCCAGGGGACTTCTCAGGGACTTTCTGGAGTCAGAGTTCCTTTAGAACCTTAGGGGCAGATCCTGTGAATTAAGTGACACTCAGTCTTGAGAACTGTCCATAAGCTGATATTTCAGCTGCTATACTTTAGTTATAATTCTTATCACCAATGTCTCAGGACTTCTAAAGTGAAGATGAGTAGAAAATATCCTTCAAGAAAGAATACTGGCAGACAGACCACCTTCTCTGAGTGGCTGTGCCCCTAGAAACAGGTTTCACCTCCAACCCCAGTAAATATTCCTGCTTGATGCCAGTTGCTCAACTTGCAATATATTTTCTTCTTTAAGATATTTTTCAATTCAGACACCTCCCTCAAAACATTTCTTACACAGCTGACTTGGATGTCCTGTCACCCTGACATGGAGCAACACTTTTGTCCTGACAAAGAAAGGAATGGAATAATTAAAAATAATGTGGAATTTTAATAAATCTTTGCACAAGACCCTGAGGTTTGACTTGGAGGAGCTGACACACTGTCTCCACTCGGGTCTTGAAGGTATTAATTCCCTTTGAGTCATTCTCTAAGCCTTTTGTTAGAGCTCCTCTTCTGTACCTGCTTCTTTGAGAGAAGCCATTTCCCTACAGAATAAGAAATTTCCAAATGAGAAGTGATATGAATCTTTGAGGAGCCAAGTGACGACCACATGAAAAGAGGATAATGGGATATATTTTATCTGGATTGAGAAGCATCTGCCAAGTACATCTCAGAGGAGCTGTCTGTTAAGAAGAGTTTAGAATAGATTGTTTACCCCATTAAATATCAGCAGAAACTCTGCTTTTGCATTGATTTCCTCTATCTATATTCTCAGCTGGGAAAGCACAAAAGGATTTTAGAGAGAAACAAGAAAGTATTACAGGGTCATGTAGGAACTGGAGGAAAAATTAGACCTGTATTTTATTGCATCAAGTTCTTTGCTGTCCTGTGTTTATACTCCCTGGTAGTTTTCCCTACACAGTGTCTATAATTAAGGAGAAGGATTAGGGTCTAGATACAAACCCTGTCACTACTGGGAATTGTGTCACTATAGGATTGAAATCCAGTCCACTATTATAGTTTTATCCAAGGAGGGAAATAAAGACCAGACTGCATTTTGAGGATGGGTGGGATTTTTATTACTTTGCTTTGGGTTTGTTAGGGGTTGTGGGGATTTTGGGTTAATCACATCTATTAAGGGGACAGATCAATCACATTAGTCACATTCTTAGTCTTGATAAACTGAGATCTTAGTTGATAGCAGGAACTCTTGAGGGCTTGGGAGAAGAAATTCAAGCTGGGGAGTTCCAAAGAGCAATATCCTGGAGTTACCAAAACATCTGCACAGAAAATATTGATGAGAGCCTGACAAAAGAAACTGTGTTTCTTCCATTTTAATTTCTTCATTAGATTTTTAATTTATTTCAACTCAAAGGATCTAACTGGGTTGTTTTATTTTTTTCAAGAACCTTTTTAAAAGTTCACAGAACCACTACAGAATTAAAGCAGTTTGGTGGGTGCTATAGAATACATTATCTCAAAGATAATATTTTAGCATGGAGAGCTTTTAAAACTTAATCAGCTCTCCAGCATGCATTCCTAATTGATCTCTTCCTCTAGGACTGTTCCATTTTCTTGACCTTTTAATAACTGATGGCTTTAGAGAGAAGACTGTTCACAGAGCTTCTTAAAAGTCGAGAGAAGATCTGAGGTGTATTTGCTCCCTCTGAAGAAGACATACCTAAAGCAAGTCGTGGCCCAGTGAAGTTCTCGTTTCCTTTCTCTTCCCACATGTTGCAGGAACATCTCCAAGGCCAGAAGCTGGAGATGGGGATCAGCTGAATTCTTCTGTGTCTGAGGAAGCTCGTTTGGGAGATGTCACTCACCTACCTTCCATATGTGAGTCTGCTTGATTTGCTTTAAATGCTTCTAAAGATAAAATGAAGTCTGTGTTGAGGCATCTCTGGCTGCTAAACACAAATGCAGGAACAAATAGGTGGGAAAGCCTTTTTCCTCACCAATAACATCACATATCACTGATAATTCACAGCCACTTCAACAACAGCCCTTTCCTGAGGGTGGGCAACCCTGGCACGGGGTGCTCAGAGAAGCTGAGGTTGCCCCAGCCCTGGACAATTTGCAGCACTTTTCTTGTCACAAAAATGAGAAAATATTATGTCCCCTCAAATTTGCATGTT
Organism: Formicarius rufipectus; assembly: GCA_013399695.1. NCBI lineage: Eukaryota > Metazoa > Chordata > Aves > Passeriformes > Formicariidae > Formicarius > Formicarius rufipectus. The sequence continues at coordinate 189,165 of VXAU01001357.1, forward strand.
GGTAACAGGGAAATGGTTAAGGAGTTTTCAGCTTTGGCATGAAGTTCCTGTGTGAAAATTTGTGGAAATCAAATCCAAGCTTCTTTCACTGGACTATTTAACAGGTTGGATGAGGCTTGGAGCAACCTGGACTGGTGGAGTGCCCATGGCAAGGGTTGGAATGGATGATCTTTAGGTCCCTCCCAACTCCAACCATTTTATGTTTCTATGTCCCACCTAACCAGGAAAAAACTACCTGTTCTTTGATGTTCCTTCCAGATATTTCCTCTGAGGATTTTGGGTTGCTCTGACAGTAGCCATACACAAGGAATTCATTCTGGTGGTGAAATACATTCACAGTGGAGGAGCCATTTATTTTGACAACACAACCAACACAAAGCAGCAGGGTGTGTAAGCTCCTTGCTCCATTGGATTGAGGGTTTGACCTCCCCTCTGGAGATGGAGCTGACTAAAAACCTGAAAGGTGACAATTTTACCGCCTTAAGTGAAGAGGCAGGTCTAGGAGGGCTGAGAACTTCATGAGAACTTTTAATGTGCTTGCTTTGATTTCCTTGAAAGGATGAGCCCTTTGGAAGCTGCTGAATATACTGAGTCAATAAAGAGAGTTCATTATTAAATTGATTGGAACAGCCTTGCTCAAACACCTTCCAGATGTAAAGTTTGTACCCTTGAAACCCAGCAAGAAATGCTGTTCCACTTCTGCCCCCTGTATGCAGTTCCTCGGTGTCCACAATTATCTGGGTCGGGTTTGGATTAAGAGATGGGATTCAAATTCAGACCCTCATTGCAAAGAAACCTCTAACCTCAGGGGTGCACTAAACCTTTGAGGGAAAAACGAGAACCCCTCCATCCAAAACTCACCTGCTCAGGTCTCAGTGGTGAGTGGCTGTCCCTGAAACTCCTCCAGAAGCCCTTCTGTCACCTGACTGCTTTCAGACACTCACTCTGCAAAGCCTCTCACAGGTGACATCTTAAGAAAGAGGTAGATTCATCAATTATTTTCCTTTTGAAAAGAAAAAAAAAACAAACCCTGTTAACTTGTTGAGGAGCCTTCAAAACTGAAGTTTAATAACTTCACAAGTCTTAAAAGCCCTGTGTATAAAAGGCTTTAGGCATTAAAGCAGTGCCTGTGGTCCCACCAAAGCAGGGTTGGGTTCCCTCGCACATCAAATGGCATCGCTAATCATTCCATTTGAGAAGGACTCTCTTTGGACGGGCTTTTTCAGAACAAAAGCTGTCTTAAGTATAATAATTTGGATACATAATACATCTTAGGAGGAATGTCAGATCACAAAGTCATGGAGGCAACTGGAGTCATGCAGGAACAGAAAGCTGGAGATGCCGAGATATGAAAAGGAATGGGAAATCAGCCCCGAAGAGCGGCCCAGATTTCCCTGCTCACAGCACTTCGTCACTGCCTCGTGCATCTGTGCATTGTGTGGGGTCCACTTTGATGCTCTTCCCCCTCAGAGGACACCAAATCTGGCCTTCCTTCCATTGAAGTCCAGGGCAAAGCTTCTGCTTGTTCAGTAGGAGAGCAGAGCTCATGGTTCCCCCTTCCCCACGGGAACCACGCCGGGATGCTTTGCCATGTTGGCACTTCAAAAGCAGACAGAACGCTCAGATTTTTGTGAAGTGAGAAGTTTTTTCAGAGCTGAATCATGAATTATATAACTGAGGGAACTGTCTGTGGAAAGCTAATTTTGAGTAACTAAAGAATTTTAATTTTTTTTTTTTTTTTTTATTTCTTTTTGGATGTGGCAAAATGTTCATGGCTTTGGATGAATTTATTTTTAGCTCTGCTCTCCCTTCTGACCTGACTGCCCACTAGTCTGGTAAAGATTTGCAGCACTTTTCTTGTCACAAAACAAGAAAATACTATGTCCTTTCAAATTTACATGTTGGTAACAGGGAAGTGGTTATGGAGTTTTCAGCTTTGTCATTAAGTGCCTGTGTGAAAATTTGTGGAAATCAAAGCCAAGCTTCTTTCATTGGGCTATTTAAATTCAAGTTTGTGTGTGTATAATCCCTTTCCTCTAAAATTTTGGTGCATCACAATCAGATTGGATTGAGAGGAGAACAGTAATTTAATTGGTTTTTACTGATTTATGTCCAAGTCGTGTTATACATCAAAGGAAAAAGGTGGAATTTCACCTGGAGCTGGCAACATCATTGAAGTTGTATCTCCTACTCTTATCCACTCTGAGTATTTATTAGAAGTTTCACATTTGTTTAATATTTATCCTTGATCAATCTGTAACATCACAAACCATGACAGACTTTCATGTGTAGCCGCGAGACATCTCTCACTCTTCAAACACCTTTCTTGGTTCAGGACCATAAAAAACTAAATGTTAGGATCACAGAGTAAATAATTGGTGACTATGAAAATAAATAAAAAATTGCTTTCAGTATTCTGGCCTCCAATCAAAAACTCTATTTTAGCAGGAGAGGGGTTGATTAAATTCATTTAACACAAAAGGCCAGACGCTCAAAGGATTTCACACCGTTCCCGCAGAGACCACTGGAACACGGCAAGTAATAATTGGATAAAGAAAGTTTTTATGGTCTGCGCTTCTGAAAGGTCATTAAGAGAGGAGTGACACACAGGCAGAGGGCAAGAGGAGTTGGCACATCACACCTTCACTCCTGGGGGCAACCAGAACACCCAGCTCGGGAGTTCCTCTGTGTGACTGCGGAGGTTTGACTTTGGGCCCTCCTGGGAGACACATCCCATGATTTGCTGGATCCAAGTGAAGGATTCCACCCTTATTTTACACCATGTATTGTAAAAGGTCCAAATTCTTTAATGAAACATTTGTATTTTGCCAGATACCTCTTAGTTTAACACGAGTAGAAAATTGTGTTTCCAGTTGGGTTTGGCTTGAAAGAAAAGGGATTTTTTGTTTTCCTTTTTAATCAGATCTGTTGTTTTATTTATTTTTTTTCCTTTTCCCTGCTAAGATATATCTAATTAAAGAAATTCAAGATCCACCTTTCTTTTGATTATGATAAAGGAGTAGAATATCTGAGCAGTCAGATTATGGAAAGAAAATGTTTGCTGACGTAAATTTGTATGATTCACTGCAAGTATTACCTTTTTATTTGACTTCCTTTATGGCAACTATGTAGTCAGAAAATGATATAAAGTTTATTTATAAACTGTAATTTGCATTTTGAACTTTTACTTTGAATGAAAATCTGAAAATACAGAAAATTCAGGAATAATATTCTAAAAGATACTCACTAAATGAGGAAAAGTATGAATAAGAAATACTAATCTGATCCTCAGGTCCTGATAACTTTTGTTTTGAGCTATTGAGGGTAAGAAAAAAAAATAGTGGATGAACAGAAAAGACCTGGAAATCCAAGGGTTTCTTTGCCTCTGATGGACACTTTGCCATCTGTAGTGGAGGTTTACTTAGTGCATGTTGTAATTTAATATCCCTGCAAAACTTGGGGCTAAATCACTTCTTCTTGTGTTTTACTCACATCAATGTTTTCAAAGAACCTCGTGGGTTCACAAATGGCCTGTTTATTTTCTTTTTTCCATCTTTACATGTTTTATCTCTACATTATATGGGATATCTTTATATTGACTCTGGTATGCTCGTTTATTTTAAAAGTAGAAAAAATCACAAGCTTATTAAATTTAGCACATTAACAACACGAAGGGCTCAACCAGATGAAGGAGGAATGGGTACAAATTCAAACTAATAGACACACTTTAGGTGCCTATTTATGTGCCAAAATCTTCTGTTTCTTATGGAGCATCTGGCTTTTTGCAAAGGAAAATACCAGATGAAGCAAAGGCTGGAGGGGAGTGAGTGTGGTCCTTGTCACTCCACCACATGGAACAGGTGCTCAGGCACATTCTGCTCGGATATTCTGCTTTTAGCATCTACCAGCACATTTGGTCAGGTGATTTGTTGCCTATTTTTGGGGTATTTCCCTGAGTTTTCCCCCTTCTCCTCATGGCTGGAAATATGTTTCTGGGAGGAACAGCTTGGAAGAAAAAAAAAAAGAAAAAGAAAAAGAAAAAAGAGCAGCCTAAGAGATCTTTAAAAAGCCAACAGGTCTTTTGGGACAGATGTCAAACATCCCCATGATGGCTAAAGAGCAAATCTGCTCTCTGATAGCAGGAGATGGGCCAGGCTTAGCAGACTACCTGCAATAGCTTTATTTCCCATACCTTATGGCAGTTTTATTTCCACAATGCAGGGATGGATGGAGCTCTGAAGGGGAGGAAAAGAAAGATTCAATTGCCCCATTTGCTGCTGCAAGCTCATCAACAGGCAGGCAGCGACAGCAGCGGTGGTGAATGCGAACCCTGCGCTCCTGTGATACTGGGGGAAATTTATGGTGATGGACTTGGAAATATTGTGCTGAACAGAATTTTAAAAGTGTAATTGCATGGCAGAAAGCAAATTTAATCACGGGCAGCAGCAGCTGAAGAACCCTTTGCAGTTTCCAACAGAGGGACTGGAGAGGGGAGACTGGCAATTTGATCTTTATTCCGATAAGGGTTTATAACGGGACTGACAGGCCCGAGGGTTTCCTTGAATTAGCAGGTTTTCTAAAGCTTTCAGGTCCTGCTGAAATAAAAGCAGATTCTGCAAAGAACTTTGAAATAAGGTGTTGAAATGTCTTTTCAACAAGCAAAAGGAGATATTGTAGTGCAGTGTTCCCTCTGTACCCACAGCAAAGAGGTGCCTGTGCTTGTGAGATGGAGATTCTCAGAGCAATCCAGTTTTGCTCCTTCTTGCCAAACAACAAAGCTCTGTTTGCATCCAACATGATGTAGATTGAGCTTTTTTAGTATGTGGTGAAGCTTAGAAAACTCTTTGGGTGGGTGTCACCTCTCAGATTTAGGGAGGTGCTGCCGACCTGAACAGGTAAAACAGCATCTCATCATCATCCCTTAATTGTTCAATCAAGTCTGTGGTCACTGTGCACAATCAGAGAGAAGCCAGAAGTGTCTAAGGCCAGGTTGGATGGGGCTTGGAGCAACCTGGGCTGGTGGAAGGTGTCCCTGCCCATGGCAGGGGTGGCACTGGGTGGTCTTCAAGGTCGTTCCAGCCCACACCATTGAAGTTTCTCTTATCCAGCAGTGTTTAAGTCCAATTTACACAACTCATTCTTTAGATATATTTGAAAGTAGCCAAAGCAAGGTATTTTTTCAATTCCCTTCTCATTTACATTTACATAGGGACCATTTGAATTAACAGAGAAATAAACCTTGAAAGAAGATTCATAAGTATGTTTTGTGAGTTCCAGTGATGCCAAACTTCAATAACAAAATTTGGAATAACATTAAGTGTAGAATGAATGTTGGTTTTCTCATGCAAATGTGAAGCTGATTAGCATTACTGGGTTTAATAATATTAATAGCAACTGTTTTGAATGAAGGAAAGTGATATTGTTATCTGTGTTCTATGCAAAAGTTCCTTTCCTATTTTTCATTGTAGTTCTCTATAAATTCAGAATCTTGTCACACTCTCTCATGGCAGGACTCTTGGTCAGATCCTTCTCTTACTCCTCTATTATTTTTCAGTCCCTTTGCTGAGAGAACCAACTTAAGTGTAATAGAACTACAGAAATGAATACCCAGAGCAGATTGTGTACAAAAGCTGTATAAATTCAAGGTAAGTATTTTATAGTGAATTTAACTGTAAATAATTCAATTCTTGATTTTTCTTTAACTTCTTTTTTGAAGAAGATATTCCAAAGCACTGAAAAGCAGGATACACAATTTATCTCTGTTTCTGAGGGACTCAATGCAAAATTTTAAGAGTCATAATTTTTTACTAGTTAAGTACAACTGGAAAACTTCTGCTCTTTTATAACTTAATCCCCTTTATCAATTTTCTCATTAGGCACCAAACACAAGCATGAACTTGATTTCAACTTCTGACATAAAAAGGGTCAGTGAGTGATGTGCCTGCCTTGATGCATTCATTGCAAAATAGACATTCCAGGTTATCTGCCATTCCTTTATATAGAGGAAGGAATTAATCACTGCATGAATGAACACAAAAAGCCTGAGCTTCACCCTTTAGCTCTGAGGAACAAATTCTTTTAACCAGATTACTAATAATTATGAGTCATGACACCAAACTAAGTTTAGTGTCACTATTTCATCTCTTGGGGATTGTGCCCACTGAGCAGCATCATGACTCAGTTTATCCCTGTTTCATTATTTCTCCTGGGAGGAGAATGGGAGCCAGAAAGAGCAAGGAAACACAACAGATGAGTGCAGCTCATTGATGTTGTTTTGTATCTTCCAGCCAATATTTAAACTGCACTTTTGTCCCGGTTATGGTGGGCAGGATCAGTTTGTCACTGGGTGGGGGTGGGTTCTAAACCCTCTGTGTCATTGTCTTACGAACTGCCCACCATGGCACATTGGCAGCAGCTGCCCAGGGCACACCCCACCCCTCAGGGTACAAGCTGGGTATTCAGGAACTTCTGTGGGATAAGGAGGTGTTCCTGTCTTCACACCAATGACTCAGGTTTGAGAACTCCCCTCTGGGGATCCACTGGTGCCTTCACACCCACCTGAGGGGTCATGTGTGCTCAGGCGCCAGCAGGGATGCCAAAAATATGCCAGGATTGGTCTCACAGAGTAAATCACCCCTTGTGAAACTCCCCACCCTGGGGGAGGGACTGGGCGTTCCCATCTGAGCCCAAGCAGAGAGAAGTTGGGGTTTTGGGACTGGAATCTCTGGTCAGATCCAGAGGAGGAGCAGAGCCTCACCAGGACTGGGACTGTCACTCTGGACCAGACTGACCATCATCCTCCCCAGCAGGTTCCTTCTTTCTCTTCACTCTGCACCTCAGGGGGCCCCCGTGGTGCTCAGCACAGGGGTTGGTGAGCTCCATCCTGCTCGTGCCCCACTGGGCTGGGCTGTACATCTGTTTTTGTGGCACAAACAGAATTTCCTTCTGTCTCAGTGTATTTTGTGATCTTTTATTAAATTGTTATCCTGACTTGCCATCCCATTCCGAGTTGGATTAATTTCTCCTGCCAGTTTAACTCTAAACCAGCACAACTTTTTAAAGCAAGAGTCCTTTATTTTTCTTCAAAGGCAGAACATGTCTGTGATTCAAAATAGAGTCAGTCAATGTGAGCCTAAATGGATGCAATGACAGAAGTGTAGCTTTGTTGAGTATTTAAATGAAATGTATTTGGCAAAGAGTCTGAGGAGTGAGGAAGGCAGCAGTGAGATTTGTCTGAAGGAAAAATCACCAAAAGCATTAAACTGCACACATGTAAAGTACATAAATGAAGTTTGCAACCAGGTAAGGGAGTATCAGAAACTATTTCATTGAGAGAAAGTGGTTTTAATTCTAATTTCTAAGTATTTAGATTGCTTTGCTAAGTCAAATGGAAAACTAATTAAAAACTGAAAAAAAGTCATGACATTTAACTCTATTCAAACTGAAAATGGGGGGAATGAATCAGACATTGGGGGGGGGAAGAAGAGGAAAAAGTTCAATATTAAAGAGGCAAAAATGAAAACCAAAATTAATGTTTTTCAGCCCCATGAGTATTTCCAGTGTAGTACAACTCATCAGAGGTCTGTCTTGGTCTCTATCTGACGGTTTAATCACAGAAAAAATAATCTTCCTCTTCTCTTAGTTTTCTGCTTCATTTACTGATCATCTTCAACAAGGCAGGGTTGTGATAAAAGGTAACATGGAGCTATAAATCTGAACATTCTGGGGAGACTTTCAGAGTGAGAATAGTACAATTCTCCTTGAAATTAAACCTCCCCCTTCACCAGAGGCCCTTTTGTCTGAAGTTCTAACAGTTTTTAACAGGGGATTTGGGTTCTTCTGCTGTCTTAAAATACTTCATGTATTTAATATAAACTCTAAATACAGAGCCTGTTGGATGAAAAAGGGATAGATATTGAAGAATGTTTGCATGACAATTGCTTCACATATAACCAGAATTTTATGTAATATATATGGAACAGATATTCTGTTATAAAATATATGCTTTTAAGAAATTATTTTGCCTATATTGTGCCCAGCATTGTATTAAATTTAGTATAGTGTGAAATTGTAACATGTTTTTTATATGGATATAAAACCCCCATAGTCTATAATGTTAAACATATTATGAAAATAGACTATCTACATAAACAGTTCTCCTGCCCAGGGATATATGGAATATATTCCATATTTTGGGGAGGAATGGGAGTGTTTTTATCCAGTACAGACCACATTGAAGCCAAAAGAGAGTGAGACATGAACTTCACTGTACTTATGGAAGTATCTATTTCCTTTTATCTCCTGATTCTTAACATGGACAAATGGATTATAGATACTTGGTTTTTTCTTCTCCTTGGGACTGGTCTTTGAACTCTGTTTCTAGGAGTGGATTGTCTCAGCCTGGGTTTAAACCACATTTATTAATTCTAGGAGGAAGAGAAAGGCTGCTCTGGAAAGCCAAATTGCCTGGAAAGGCAGTTCTAAACACCCGAAAAATGCAGAGTAGGAGCATGGAGATTCCTGTGCGTTCTCCGAGTTAATCACAGAGTTTTGGGTGAGTCTGATGGGGAACTCTAATGGTCTAACCCTGCTCCCTTGTTCACCCTCACTTCTGGGCTGACAAATCAACCCAGTGCAGCCAGCAGGACTGTTCTACATGAGCAAAGAAATACTGACTGTGAGACCATTCCACACCAGTAAAGAAATACTCTGAGACCATTCCACACCAGCAAAGAAATACTGACTGTGAGACCATTCCACACCAGTAAAGAAATAATGACTGCGAGTGAGACTTTTCCACACTATCAATGAAATACTGAGTGTGAGAAAGACCATTCCACTTGGGCAAAGAAATACTGTGAGACCATTCCACACCAGCAATGAAATGATTGTGAGAAAGACCATTCCACTTGAGCAAAGAAATATGACTGAGACCATTCCACACCAGTAAAGAAATACTGACTGTGAGACCATTCCACTTGAGCAAAGAAATACTGACTGTGAGTAAGTAGGACAGAAAAGGCCCTTAGTGGCTCTGCTAAGAAAGGGATTTAAGAAGTTGTTAGAGAGGGCCAGGAGAAGTGGGCCAGAAAAATCCCAGACTTGCAGCTAGAAATGTGGCAGACACTGAGCTCAAAGGTCTGGAAATGCTCTCATTGCACACACTTAGAAAAACATTCTGCATTTTTCATGAAACTTTCATTTATTTATAACTGAGCTCAACACCAGAGTCCCTCTCCCCGAGTTCATCCCAGGCAGGTATAGGAAGAGAAATTGTAGGGGTAAATATTGAAATATGTTGGTTTTCTGCACTTGTTAATGTTTTTTACACGTTTGTGTTTGATGTTGTTTTAGAAGAAGTAGACAAAAGAAAATGGACTCACTCTGCCACGTGTGATTGATGAAATAGACGGTGGAAATGGAAATAATTTGGGAAAACCATGCATTGGATCAGACCTCAGGTTTTATTCAAAGTTGGAAATAACTAAACAGGGGGAGAGACTGAAAAGATGTTTCACATGGATGTGTTTTGAGGCCTTAGAGTTCAACCACTGAGGGTACACGTGGCTCTTGGGGAGGGTTGAGTTTTTAAATTGGACTGGCTTCTGATCCCAAGTCACGTTTGTGAATACTCAGAGAGGGAAATTCCTTCCGTTAGACAGGTGACATTAACCCACTTTTCCTCTGGGAATAAGGGAGGAAATCATTTAAGCCTTAGTGGCAATGGTTGGGCATTACAGGGATTTTTGGAAAGCTGCATTAACCCCCAGCCTCACCTCCTGAGAAAAGAACAGGACCTGCTGGAGACCCAGTGCTGCTTCTCTGCCTCTTTTGTGAGCTCTCCAGTGCTCCTCATATTTTGGAGATTAAAACCCAGAAGACTTATGACTTCTGTTTATAATTGAGTATCTGCAATAAATGGAGGCAATTTACTGCATTATACCATGATATAAGAGATACATTGGTTAGAAACTCTCCTTTCTGTCCTACCCAAAATAAGAGCACCACTCCTGATAGAACCAATTACCTGGTAGAAAATAGTACCAGAAAGTGAATTTTCCTCAAAATACCCTGAATATCATTCCTTTAGGTTGTCCAGTTACTTACCAGCTACTGCAATCCTCAAGAAGTTTTGGCTCAGAAGGATTTCTATTCCTGACCTTAAAAAACACAAGAATAGAGTTTTGTTTGGGTTTTTTTTTGTTTGTTTGTTTTTAAATTTTATTTTAAATAAGCCTTGTTTCTTTGGAGGTATAGTTGGGTTTCCTAAAGAGGTATTAACTCCTGTTTGGTTTAATATTGAGAGACAGTTTTATAGGAAGAAATTTTATATCAAGTTGGCTTCAGAGTTTGAGAGGAAAAAGAAGGTAATGTCGAACATCCTTCTGGACCCAGGGAAGCCTTCTGGGAAAGCCTCAGGAAAGGAAAACCATTGAATCCATCTCTCTCTGATTAATAGGCCTGTGAGGAGCTGCTGTTTTGAGCTGAGTTTCCACCACTCGGGAGATCTTTCACTGAAGGTGAACATCCAGCCACAGGCTGAAGTTTCCTGCACCTTTTCTGGTGTTTGTCTGTAGACAAGCACTTCGTTTGGAAGGCAGTGCTCAGTTGGACTTCAGCGACAGCAATGGCTAATTCTCATCTCATTTCTGCAACTGCTTTTGCATTTGGATTTGCATTTACATTTGCATTTGCAAGGAGGTGCAATTGCATTCCTTTCAGTGGCCGTGCCAGGAAAAAACTGCCCCTGCACTGTCTGTCTGTAGCACTTGCAAACAATGGGTGATGAATAATTCACTGGGTGAGCTCAGGGACTGTCTCTCAACATGGAATCATCATGAGTAGATGATACTCTCCCTGAATGTTTTCATGATGAGGCTGAACTTTGGTGAGTTGTTTCCCTTTGTGGATTAACTGTCAGCAATTAACTGCATGCCTGGTTCTTGATATTTAGCATTTGAGGGCTGGTAATTTGTGGTGAAAGGCTTTTACTGGAGGCCTCTTTTCCTGCAGGTCTCCAAAGGGATAGGTTGGAAGACAGAGTCGGGAGGAGGGAAGTTTATAAAAGAAATATAAGACAGGAAGATACTTGGTTTTTTCAAAAGAAAACATTTCCCTCTTAACCAGAGCAGAACCAGGCAAATGTTATGGAAAATAAAGGAGATTGTATTGCACTAAAATCAAGGGAATTCTGCTGGGAATTCGGCTGTGAGGAGCTGGACACCTGAGCTGGGATGTGTGAGGAGTGGGACACCTGAGCTGGGATGTGTGAGGATTGGGACACGTGAGCTGGACAGATTCATCTCTGTCAATAAAAGGAAACGTTATCTTACTTGTTCTTATGCAAACTATTTTAAACATGACATAAACTAAGAGAAATAACAGCAATTATACTCTCTATACTAAGGCAGGCTGGACTTCCATACCCAGATTTGTATCATCAAACCAACCCTAGCTCTGAGTGTATTGAGAATTAAGTCAACCCTCATGGTAACATTTCCATGAATTACTATGTTGGAATAGCAAAAGCAAAGAGCTACTGTGACAATATTTATTATACCAGTGTGTTTATGTTTAAATCATGCGTCTCCCTTTGCTTCTCCTCCTCTCAGTCCTAACAGAAATAGTTAGGAGAGTCATTACATCATTTTTTATTATCCAGCACTAACGTTTTAAAATTGTATGCCCAAAAAAATTTGGTCTTATCTTTCACTTGGGATTGAGTTGAATTCTCCTCAGTCCATGTCCAGCTGAATTCTTTCCTGATAATACAGCTTGGATTTATCAGATACTCTGAAATAAATGTTGCCTTTGAAAGGCTCCTGCTGTTGTCTACATCTTTTCTATTCACTGGCTGAAGTTGCATCTCTTTCTTTTCCTTCTTGGCTGCCCTTTCTCTAATTCTACTCTGTTATTGCTTTCCTCATAGGAGAAAAACTCAGTAAAACCGCTGCAACTTTCCAGGGACAGAAACACTGGGGAAGAAAAGAGTCCCAGTTTCTGAAGCGGAGGCTCCACTTCGGAAAAGTCGTGATCTCTGTCGTGATCTGCTCCATCCTTTTCCCGCGTGGGTGGGTTGATTTTCCCCTCCCTTTGTGTTCCCTGACTCACAGAGCCTTTGATGAAGTGTGTGGAGACAGAGAGGAGTGAGGGCACAGACCAGCCATTAAAGCTGTGCTTGTGCTCTGATGAAATCCAGCTTCTTCCCTAAGAAGTATGTCCTGAGCCAAGCAGGAGGGTCAGGACCCGCATGGATTGGGAAGTCCTCCTGTGACCCTCGTGGTGTGGGCAGCAGCAGCAGTGCTGGGCAGTCCACAGGGACAAGACTGGGTTTAATTCTCCTGCTGCATTTCAACTCTTACTGAGCTCTTTCTTAGCTCACTGGATTTACATTATGATTTACAACAGCCATTGGACCACCACCAGTAGGACTTGTTTGCCTGGAGAGACTCCCAACTCTATAAACCAATATAATATTGTAACACAAGGATAATATATAAGCATGAATAATACCTCATTCTGGCTAAAAATCATGCAAGTTTTTTTGATTTTTTGTTTTTTTAAATCTACTGCTTTTCAATTATACTCTTATGATTGCATATCTCTGCACAGATAGGAGGAAAACACAGAGGAATTTCATGAAACGAAAAATCCAAAAGAAAAAGTCTGCAAGAATAAAGCTCTACTATTCAGACTCCAGAAGAAAAGATAGGCTGGAATATTTATAAATTCTTTACAGGCACTGGATAACAGAGTTATTCTGCAGAGACCAAGGGCTAAATGGAGAAAGGTGAAATGAGATGGAAGACACTTTAATTGAATGTATGTCTGTCAAAATTCGTCCTCAAATGCTGGATGAAAAATGACTGGCTAAACCTCTTAATTAATCAATTCTGGGACCAAAAAATAGCATGTCAGGCCCAATTTCAGTTTTTGTAGTACTTGATGGGTTTGAGTTAATTGTAAATTTATCACCCAAATAAACCTGAAAGGCAGATGAACTGGAAATAATCCATGTACAGGAAACAAGAGGTTGCAATTAAAAATGCCCTTTTCTCTTTCTTGGGTAGGTAGAACACCCATTGAAGCAACAACAGTCCCAGAAGGAAAACATAATCCATAAAACACCTTGGGATTGTATTGACATTGTGCAGTGGCTCAAAAGGTTTCTGGCAGTGAATTCATTGCTTTGGATGAAGTTCCATCATAGACAAGTTCAGGTCAGTGTATTTCATTTCCACAGCCAGTATTGAGCTGGGAAAGGGTGTTCAAGCTCATAATTGGCACACCAATGTATGGGAGAGAAGTAAATATGCCATTAATTAGGAGCTAAATATTGACACATGGCGAGATTAAATTATATCAAAACATTAAATGTAACTTGCTTAATGCACTATTAAGTATCCAAATATTGTGTGTATGGAATTGTAATTACGTGCTTGGATTCTGCACTGATTATCTGGCAAGAAAACAAATCAGATTTCTCCAAGCACTTGGTACTGACCTGTCTTTACCCCAGCAGAAGTCAGGGAGAGAACTATGCAGGATTTTGCTTTGTCCTGGTTGATCCAACTCCTCCCAGGGAAAGGGGGTGTTACTGCTCACGTGGACATGGTGCTGCTGCTCCAAGATGAGCCTCAGCTTGTTGGGGTGTTGCACTCCCTTCCAGGAGGAAACACTGAGCCTCCTCTGCTCAGGCCTCAGCATCTGCATTTGGTCTCTCTGCCAGGCATGGGATGGCAAATCTTAGGCAAGGAAAGCCCAACAAACTCAACAAGAGGAGCTTTTTATAGCACATCCTCTTGTTTCCTCAAGGAAAACTAATGAAAGGAACCCCTCAGAAAGGGAGAAAGGCAGGTTGTGATTTTTCACAAGAAAGGGAGAAAGGCAGGTTGTGATTTTTCACACAACATTCAGACCTTCCCAAGTGACATGAGAATTTGCAGCACCTGAAGGGCTTCAAAAATGCTCAAAAGATGAGCAAACAGGTGGGAATGAGAATTACTGGTTTGTGTTGTTGGTTCTCCTGCTTCACATCCTGTTTCCAGAATTCTTTCTACTTCAGAGACATCAGCCCTAGTAGAACACTCTGATTTCCATCCCTCTCTCAGCTTGATGAGATTCACCAAAAGCTGAAAAATACACTCTTTTCTTCCTTTTAATTTTAAATGAAAACTTCTTAATATAAAGAAAAACTAATATAGTTTCTAACACGTGGGGGTTTTATGGGCTTGGGGGGTTGTTTCGTTGTGGTTTGGTTTTTCCTTTTAATTTTTTGCTGGTTTTTGCTCATTTGTTTTTCATTGTGGTTTCTTTTTGTTTGTTTGTTTGTTTTTGTTTGGGGTTTTGTTTGTTTGTGGTTTTTTTGGGGGGTTGTTTTGGGTTTTTTTGTGGTGTGGGTTTTTTTATGCTGCTGCTTCTTGGTTTTGTTTTTATTTGTTTTTCCTGGGAAACACTTAGTGAGACATTTTAAAGCTTTTTTTTTTTTTTTTTCTTTCCCAGGGATCTCGTACTTAGGCTCTTGTTCAGAGTATATTCTGTTCCCAGCAGCTGAAGAGTCATGACATTAGTGTATAAATATGTACAGGTTGTTGGTATGATCACATCAGGGCTTAAGTTCTGCCCATGTAGCTGAAGCAACAAAACCCCGTGTAATTTAAATACATTTTTCTGGTGATAACTGTTATACTGGATAACAAAATAAAACTGTGTTAAAACCTGTATATATGCTATTATCCCAGCCACAGGTCTGTGTAAATATGTGTCTTGAAAAACCTTTTAATAACTACTTTAAAATGCTTCCACTTACTGATGATGATTATGCATGTAAAATAAATAATCGTGCATGCATGGGACCAGGGAAATAATTAGGATAAATAAAATAACTTCCACAACAAGGGTAGACATAAGATTATGGCTAGTCCATTAAAGTCTGTGAATATCTGCCCATTGACTTCAATTAGCTTTGAATTAGGCACTTAAACAGCAGGAAGCAAATGGAATATTCTATTTGATTATCCTGGTCAATGAGCACTGACAGCATAAAAATAACCGTGCCCGGATCCCGACGGGATCGGCCTCTCCAAACTCAGCCAAAGAACAGCAACTTTGCACACTGTTATTCTTACTTATTTTCTTCCTGCTCAAACCTTTCAGGGTATCTGGGGGGCAAGAAGAACCAATTCCTGTGTCTGCCATGAATTCAGGTGCAGTTTCAGGGCTGCAGCAGGACAGGGGTCCACAAGAGCACCGTGTTATGGAAAACTCATCTCCAGGAGACTTTTTTTGGGATGCTTTTGAATCGTTTTCCACTACAAAGGATTTGTTGTGTGTTCATGGGCAGTTCAAATGGGAGGGGGAGTTGCAGAGGCTCGAGGCAAACCTTGCAGGGAGTCACAGAGGTGGGGGCTGAGTGATCCCAGTGCTCCCAGCGAGAGGGGACCACCCAGAGCCCAGCAGAAACCACATTCAGTGGGCTGAGCCAGACACTGGGAGGGGGCAATAAATGCATCAGCTGACCAGATTTACTCATGGTGGGTTAATGGAGGGATTCTGAAGCCTTCCAAGCTGTGCTATGAATCATCTCCCTTGGCACCCACAGCCAAGGAGACCTCTTGTGCAGATCCTTGGGCAGTGCCAGGGCCAGGAGTCAGGTCCAAGTGTGAATTCTGGCTGATGCTTCCCCTGCTGCTGCCCCCCAACAGCAGCCACAGTGAAGCAGGAGCTTCCAGGGTGGTGGAGAGGACCTTCCTCTGTCCTCTGGGATCCGTGTTCTGTATTTCTTTGCCTCTCACCCTCTCCTGAAGTGGTTTTGTGTTTATTCCTAACTTTACCAGGCACTTTGGACATCACTGGGCCTGAAAAAATATGACCAATTACTTTGTGCCCCTGGCTGTAGGTCCCCAGCAGGAGGGAAAATATTAATTGCTGCAAGCAAACCATATTTTTCTTTTGGCCTTTCTTAATCCAAAGTTGGTCCAAAGCATAAATTTTTGGTCATGGTTTAGAGAAATATGATTTTGGTGCCAGCTGGAAGGAGCAATACTGGAGAACCTCCCTGTTTTCTACTGTTGAATATATTGGAGGAGATCAGAAACGGCTCCCAAGGAACATTTAGAACTAAACAAAAAAGAAAAGAACCCTGGTTATCACGCACCAAATCAGTGCTAAATCTAATTTCACCTAAGGGAAAGTGTACAAAATGGTAATTAAATTGTAAAGGAAGCATGCTTACTAAATTGAAAATATTGTATAGCTTTTTGACACAATTGTAAGAACAAATGAGACAAGGCATCGTGCTGCATCTCAAATATTAAGTGCAAAACACCGAGAACCAGTAACTTTTAAATTAGATTATGCCTTAAAGGCTGGAGGGTGGGAAATTACAAGATAATAAGTGTGGGGAGTTTATTATTTTGTGTTATTATTGCTAAGGAAGCGAGTACATTGAAAGCAAGAGGTCAGTGCAAGGTGAGAGGGCTGTGGGGGGAGAGGAGCTGGAAGGTTCTCCAAAAGCTCAGAGCTGTGGCACTGGCAGGAGAACCTTTGGGGGACGATGCCAAGGGCCAACAAATACAACTGGGCACTTCTGGCCACCAGTGTCACAAAACACTGGGCACACAATCCCTGCCCCATCTCAAGGTCACAGTGACGGATGAATGAGCATGGGAAGGGTTTTTGCATCTTGCAGGGTTCAGCTGGGTTGGCCAGAGCAATGGGCTGAGCAGGAGATCCTCTAAATGGGTGTTGTGGGTTTCTGTGGCTGGATTTTGGTGGAAGGGAGGGGCTATCCACGGTGGTTTCTGGTAGAAGCTGGCAGAAGGTTCTCCTGTCCTGTGGAGCCAAGGACAGCCAGGGCCAGGAGGGACCTCCTGCTGGTGGCCAAAGTTGAGCCAATTAAGAATCCCAGTCACACCTCTGGGATAACAAAGTGAAGAATTTAGGAGTGTGGGGCAGTTGGAAATTCCAGCCGTGAGACAACAACACAGAGACCAAGGTGGGAGCAGGAGGAGGAGAAGGAGGAACCCCATGGGAGCAGGGGGGAAGGACTCAAAGCTGTGCCCCCTTTGCAGCCCATGGAGATCCATCGGGGTGCACAGACCCCCCTGCAGCCCATGGGGTGACCATTGGGGTGCACAGACCCCCCTGCAGCCCATGGGGTGACCCACAGGACAGCACGTGAAGAGCTGCTGTCTGAGGGAGGAATTCACACCAGCAATGGCAAAAGCAACAACTGATTGCAAACTCCCCATTGCCTCTTCCCTTGAACTGCTGGAAAGAGGGAGGAGTGAGAGGAGAAAGGTGTTTTTAAAACTAATTTATTTCTTTTTAGTTCTTATCTTGTTAGTAATAAATTTTATTACTGTAGCCACTCTGAGTTTGTTTTGCCTCAGCTGTTTTTTGCCTTTTCTCCTTTTCTTTTCCCTCTGGGAAAGGGGGGAGCGTGGAGGTTTGGGTGGACGCTGGGTGAAAAGGGAATGTGGAGCTGAAGAAGCTCAATGTGAGCTCAGCAATGGGCCATCAGCGACTGGAGGAGCTCTGAGGAATGCTGGGCCAGCAACACTAAACTCCCCTGGATGTCTTCTCCACTAACAATTTACATATTGATGAAACCCCAACCCTTAGACTGCCTCAGGTCTGCTAGGAGCTGTTAGACTGATACCTGACAGCCTCTTCAGGGTGGCTGGGGGGGAAATTACCCAACCTGTCAATAGCTGTTTACCTGTATTAAAATAATTGGCAATCAGAGAGTACTCCACTGCCTCGCACACGGGGAGTCTAATTAACTTTCTCCTTTGGATTTATACATCCTCTACCAGACAAATGGAAAGGCAGCACGGGAGTGTGTCTGTCTTTCTTTTGGAGAGGCAAACAGGGGGCGTTCAAACCAGGACAGGCTTTATGGCAGGGGTTTGTTTGTTGGGTGCGTGGTGGCCTCGCTCCGCCTGATCCTGGCACCTGGATGGCGCCTGGACCACCGAGGGATGCCCTGCAACCCCAAAGTGGCCATCTCCATTGAAAATGGAAAGGACACACAGCTATTTTCACCTGATCCATCTGCAGCCCTTCCCAGTTTCCCAGCCCTATCTCCCAAGCTGGTACAAATTACCCTTCAGCTGAAATTCCAGCAGCAGAAGCTGGGAAGTAAAACTGCTTTGTAGAAGGATGAAGCCCAGTGCTCGTCTTCTGCTGCTTAATGGATCACTAAAGTGAAATAGCACCTCTGAAGATGATTGTCAGGGTTTTGAGTACACTGGGGTTGAAGATCCCAGGCATTATTTTCTTCTCAAAACACATCACCAGCATGGTTATGTCTGTCTGGGGTGGGAGGTTCCCAACAAATTCTGTTGTATTTTGTGCTCGTATGCTTGAGGATTTGAGGAAGCCAGAGCCCTCCTGCAGGGAGCAGAGCCAGGGTTACATGGGGGTGTTGAAGGCTGAGAGCAAGAAAATGTCATCCATGGCAATGGTCACAGAATCTCAGAATGCTTTGGGTCGGAAGGGACCTTAAAGCCCACCCAGTCCCACCCCTGCCATGGGCAGGGACACTTTCCACCAGCCCAGGTTGCTCCAAGCCCTGTCCAACCTGGCCTTGATTATCACTGAAACCATGTCCAGAGGTGATGCCTGTTTGGAACATGAGAAGGCAAAGGTGCCCACAGTAATAAAATTGAAACTAAGCTTGGCTTTGAATAGCCGTGTTGTTCAGCCACAAAGGCATCAACCACAAAGAAATGCTGGTTTCTTCTGCCCCCCAACCCATGCATTGCATGGCCTGCCCCTCTTCCCTCACATGGGGACTGAAAGTTCTCTGTTGGCATCGAATTCCTCCTCAAATAGAACTTAATAATAGTGCTTTTCACTGAGAAAGTTAATCATCTCTGTGTGCATTAATCTTAATAATGGCCAATTGAATAGAAGCAAGAGGGGGGAAAGGAGGATGAGAGGGAGCTCAAGGAAGCTCAAGGAAGATGACCAGGTTGATAGAGAAGCATTTACATATTTTATTGCTTGATTTTAGAGAAAAAAATGCAACTTAGCTTTAGAAAACCCAGACTTCTCTCATGGTTTTATGTTGGACACATCACCTTACATTGGGTAAACCAATAAAGGCAGCAGCTAAATTCCATGGAAACAGGTAGTCTGAAGGAACCTAGTCCACGAGGAAATATGGAGTCCCTGACACACAAAAAAACCCAAGATCATGAACAAATATGAAAAAAAAAAAAGGGCAAAAATTGAGTCTGGAAACAAAAAAGCCCATAGAAAATAAAAATGGGAGAGCTTTTATTATCTCAATTGGGCAAGCTTATGATAAATGATGATAAACATTGCCATGAGTAACGTCTGACTGTCTGAAAACTACATAAATTGGCAACAATGACATCAAGTACACTGAAGCAATGCCATTTTCTTAATCAAACCCAGAAGAAAGAAAGCAAAGCGGTGAATTTATGTCCCAGGTCTGAGCACTGAGACCTTCCCCTTGCTGTTCTAAATAGGCTGTTCAAAGAGGGGAGTTTTGGGGACACGTAATTCCAGCTGACACAGGGAATTGTTGAAGAGGGAGAGGAAACCTGTCTGTGTGCTGCTTGTTAGAGTAACAGCCTGTGACTTCCCTCAGAAAGAATTCTCCTAAAGCCCCCATCTCCTTGAGTTCCACAGATCCACAGCAGTGGAGCTCTGCTTACAAATAGTGCTAAGTAAATATTAATCCACTGTCACAACAAATTTAAGCGTAGAGAGCCTAAGAAGGAGGAGGAAATAATTCCTAACGCAGGCAAAGCGTGGTGAGTATTATTTTCAAACATGATTTATCAAAGCATGCAAATATATAAAATAAAAACAAACCCCCAAACAACAACAAAACCAAACAAACAAACCCCCAAACCAAACAAAAACCCAAAACAACAACAATAACAAACAAACTCAAAAAAACCCAACCAAAAACCAAAACCAAAACAAAAAACCAAAACAAACAAAAGACAAAACAAAACCAAAACCAAAACCAAACAAACAAAAAAAATCCAAAAAAAACAAAAAAACCCAAAACCCCCCCAAAAAACCCAAAACAAAACAAAACAAAACAAACAAAAAAAACCCCAAACAAACAAAAAACCCCAGAGCATCCAAACTTGTTTTAGAAAACTTGGTGTTTAAAATGGTGGAAATCGTGCAATTTTAACTCGCTCTTGGGGGAAGACAAACATTTTACTCCGGGACTCCATTAGCACAACGACAACCCAAAGGAACAATTAGCTCTGGAACAATAGAGCTGATTAATAAATTAAGAAATAAATAGCCAGCGTGGCTCCGTGGCTTTGGCTTGTCTGGATGCAGGACCAAATCCTCTGGGAATACACCCTACATCCAAGTACAACTGCTGAGCATTCCCAGAGACACGGAGCACTTTGTCCCATTATTTAATGGATTACTGGAGCTGTAACATCCTTCAGCATCCCCAGCTTAGGTTTGTAGGTGGATGTGATTTTTACACTTATTTACAAGAACAAAACACAGGCCATTATGGATTTATGGACCTCTTCCCTGATTTTTGTCTGTGTTACATATTCCCAGCTCGCAGAGGCTGCTGTGAAAAATATTGTCTCAATAGAGAATACTGGTATTAAGAATCAGGGACTTTTAATTTTGATTTATATCATATTTTAATCGCAGTTGTTTTCCTATGGAAATGGCACTGCTGGGAAAAGAGATATTTATATTAATTTTGACTCCATATACATTCCTAGCCACGAAAGGCTGAAGCAGATGTGTTTTATGAATAAGCTAATAACTGCATATGCATTTATATGGTTTTGTTTGGTTTTGTTTGCTTGTGAGTTTTTGTTTCTTTGTTTGTTTTGGGGGATTTGTTTTTGTTTGTTTGTGGTTTGGTTTTTTGTTCTTTGATGGTTTGTTTGGGTTTTTTGTTTTTGTATTTTTTGTTTGTTTGTTTGTTTTGGTTTTTTTGTTGTTTTTTGTTTGTTTTGTTTTGTTTTGTTTTTTTAATTTCAGGAAAATGCCAAAGTTATCATTATTGAGAACTGTGGAAAACAGGGGAGTTTGTACACTGGACTCCATGTCCTGGTGCTTGGGGGGTTGGCTGGGATGGCCTGGTTGGAACCAGCTGTGCTGGGCACTGGGGAGGCTTTAAAAAAGGGGGTGTGGGATACTTTTCCTGGGGTATTTGGAGCTGGTCCAGCAGGTGTCCTGAAGGAAAGCCCAGGGGGTGAGAAGAAGCTGCTGGAGCAGAGGTGGAGGGGTTGGAGCATCCTCTGCTGAAGGGGCCTTGTGGAGAAAAAGCTTTCCAGTGAGACACAGGACTATGAGGGAAGGCACTGGGTTATTCTCATGGCTCTGAAAAGCTACTGGAGAACGAAAACACAACCACACCTGCTTCTCCAAAGCCTGTGTTCCGTATCTTTTCATATTTATTACAAGCCCTGTTTCAAACTTCTTTTTTCCTCCTGAGCTGAAGTGATTTGCAGCGGGTGTGGCTGAGCTGATGCTTCTGCTTCATTTTCATCATGCTGCTGATTTCCAGGGTGTTGAAAACCATAAACTGGCAAATAAGTTCTTAATAATGACCAGCTTGACCCTATGAGAGATGCTGTTTTTCAGATAAATTTGGCTGAGCTGTGAGTGGGCAGAGTCACAAGTGGGTGGAAGTTCTCAGAGTTCAACAAGCACTTGATGGAGCCCGTGAAAATTTGTTGGAACACAGAACCCAAATTAGCAGAGGACTAACCTGCCTGCTGAAAAACAGGCTACATGGAGCCCTGGAGCCTGCTGTGCTGGGAGGGGGCCCAGGAGACACCAGGCTGGGCTTGAAACTTGGACTTGTCTCGGAGTGGGAGTAAATGCCAGCTTGGTGAATTTCTGGCTTGATATTAAAATAGAGAACTCCTGCCCCAAAAACAGGGGCTTAAGAGAGCCAGGAAGTTCAGACATATGGGGAGGAGATAAAATGACACCTTCTGATGGAACCGATTGACTGCACACCCGGAATGGGTGGCAGGAATTTGAGGAGAGCAGGGCCAAGGGTGGGGCTCAGAGAAACCCAACCTGCGGCGCAAAGGGGTTTAGAGAAATGATCCCAATATTACCCCGAAGTTCTTGCTCACAAAGGACATCAGAGGAGTGGGGAAAGGGGAAAACATCTTACTAAGAGCATCAGCCTCAGCTGCAACTCGGTGTGGTGGCAGTTTTCTTGGGATAATGAGAAAGGAGGGGGTTTGGGGGGGTGGTCCAGAGTGCAGGGAAAAAGGGTCTGAAAAAATCTCTGGGAAAAATCAAAGGAGATAAATTTCTTCGCCTGCTTTTCTTTGTTGTGAGAAAGGCCCCAGATGAAGTTGAACTCCAGGTTTTCTGGTCCTCACCGTTGCCCAGGTGTGTCCCACATCCCCCAGCCACTGGACAGCAGAAAGAAGTCACATTTGTGCTTCCCTTTGACTACATTAATTGCCAAGCACCTCTCATCAAGTACCAAATTCATTTGGAAGAGTAGACAAGCAGATTGTAGGGGCCTTGCCCCGCTATACGCTTATTTTTTCCAGCTGCTGAAATGAACTTTTATTTTCCTTATCAAGGCTCCTCATGACTGTAATGACAGCAAGAGAAATAGAAGAAAAATATATAAAGATTAGAAATAGGAGAATCTTATAAAAACGTTTGGAGACTTGCTTGCTGATTCATGCGCCAACAATTGGGGTCTGAAATGGAGCTAATTAACATTCTCATTATGATAATCACCTTCAACGTTTCCCTTTATTTTTTTTTCCCAGGCTCTTTCCTTAACTGTCTTTCTCTGAGATAAGAAAATTAATATCAGTGTATCAGCCCCGATACATTTCAGGGGAAGAATGGCAAGAATTAATTCTGGTCTATCTGAGGAGAGTACAATTAGGGAGGCTTCCTGATGAGCCTAAATCTCCAGATTATTGGATCAGATATCCTCATTTCTGGCTGCGCTGAAAGCCTAATACTCCATTCGCTTTCCAGAATGCACTTAGGAATAATCATCCCTGGAGGGGAGGGAGGGGAGCAAAGCACCTGGAAATGGTCTGAGACAAAGCAATCACTTCACAGGAGCTTTTTTGCTAAGTGAAAATATGTTCTTGCTCTTCTCTAAATGTTAATTTTATTGCTACAGTGCAATGTGGGTTTTTTATAATTTATTTCAAAATTGGTGTCTTTTTTCCACCCCTCATCTTTTCTTTCTCTGCTGTCTGGGCCTGGGAATCAACAGTCTGAGAGCTCTGAAAGGAGGGTTGTCATAGAGGATATCCCTGATTTTGTTTTGTTGGAAACTCGTTTGGGCATCATCATCCAAACTTTGACACGGTGGTGGCTTATCATGGGTTTTGTAAAGAATTCGGGGGAATGAAGAATAAAAAAAAAGGCGATTTGGGTGTTTGATCAATGCTTTCCAAAAGAAGAAATGAATGTGACTCTGAGTTCCAAATTGTCTTTGATTCCCCAGAACTGACTGAATTGTGTTCCCTGCCCTCTGGAGAGCAGGAGTGTAATTACTGAACACAGACTATGAAAATATTTCACTATTTAAAATTTAGGAAGAGGAGTGAGAACAAACAACTAGTCCCAGGCAGACTTTTCACCCGTGTTAAAGAACAGGTAAAGGAGTCAGTCAGGGTCTCCTTTCCCTTCCTAATCAATTCTGGGCTTCCCTTTGGCAAAGGCCAGCAGACCATTCCAGCTGTGGTGCTTGGGTGGCTCTCCAGGACCTCTGAAGCACAGGATGACAAAATTCTCTGCCCAGGGAAGTCCTGGCCTTCAGTGGAACACAATTTGCACCCTTTATCTTTGCTGAGAACGCACACGGGTCAGAGCTGGTTCTCTGCTCAAGGAAAGGAATTCCTTCCCTCTCTTTGCATCCTGTGGATTATTTCTCTGCTGACAAATCATGGAAACCAGCAGGGCTGACGGGAAGCAGTCTGGCTTTGGAGGCTTTCTCTTGTCATGTTTATTTTTTAATTGAACATTCTCAAGGAAATTTTAAATCTATTTCTTCTAGGCTTGTATCACACAAAAGAGTTTATAGTCTTATTTCCTCTTTGTGTCACACCCTGTATTCTTTTCTTTCCCCCCATTTACAGACCTTAAATTTGAGGGTAATTTGAGTGTGCTTTTATATATATATGTATTTTTTCAGGCTGCTTCATGGCTGAGCCCTGACTACAATATTTGATTCTGGATGGAGTTATATTTAAATAAATCAGGCTCTTGAAGTAGCAATTTCTCTGTTGTTACTTGGAGTAATCAATAGTAGCTTTGAGCAGTAACAGGTGAATATTGCAAGAGATGTGGGGACTGGTGGGAAAAATTTCAATTTATTCATTAAATATTTTTTTTTTATCTCATGTGAACTAAAAAAAGATTTTAACACTGTTGGTGGATAATCCAGCCCAGTAAAGGAGGAGGTCCTGAGATCCCCAACCTTGCAAATAGCACAGGTGGAAAATATCTGCTTCCTTTCTGCATTTCTCAGCTCATGCACATATCTGACCACAGGAAAAAAAAGCAAATTAAATTCAAATTCTGTAAGCAACCATTAAATTTTCCATGGCAAAGAACAAATCCTGCACAGGCCCAAATAGCAAATATAAAGGACTCGAGGTCTTCTCATGGATATTTCATGAACTGAAAATGAAGCTTTGACAAATTAATATTTTTTTTCAATTTCTGATAATAAGCATTTTCATTTCAACCTTCTCTGGACTATAATACAATATTTCTGTATTATGAATTTTGTAGTGAGGAAAAAAAAATTACTTGCTTTTGAGTTTGAAAAATAACGTGTGATTTATTTTTTTTTAGTAGGCAATTCCTCAAAATCCTCTCTCTTTGTCACTGTATCCTGTGTGGAAAAACATTGGTGGGAAATACATGATTATGGTTTTAGTAAAAAGAAACATCCCAGATTGGCCCTTTTAAGAGGCCCTTTTAAGTGTATCTGATTTCAGGGTTCTCTTTAAACTGCTTGGAGTTCACAGACCTCAAATCTCTCTCCTTCCCTACTTACTGAACTCAATAAATTAAGCTGCCCTTTTTGACCTGTACAATTTACCTATATTTGAATTTTAGGAGGATTAATCTCTGCTGAAAACGTTTCCTTAGACAGTGAGACCTTGTCAGTGATGCAACAGCTCTGTCAGATAGAAATTAGTTGGCAGAAATTCCAGTTTCCTGAGTTTAATGGTCTGGCAAACCAGGGCTGGTGATGCTCTATCACCACAAGGGGCTGCATCATAATTACTTTTCAACTCTCCAAAGTTTCTTCTCCTCCCTGATAGAGGGGAAAACCTTTCCCTGTGTCCCTGCTCCCTGGTGTTCTCCCCATGGATCCTGTGGTGGGTGCTGGGTACGTGGAATTCGAGGAGTTCCCTCTTTTCAATTCCCAAGGTGTAATTTTCGCTGGTTTTTATAGCCCAGCAAATCTTTTTCTCTTCCCCCCCCCTCACTCCTCCAAAAGGTTAAAACATTCCAAAAGGGAATAGTGGCTCCACCTGGCTACCCAGGGGTTGAGAGGAAAGGCAGCTGAGATGGTCTGAGGTGCCTCCAAGAGTGGAGCTCCTGGTGCTGGCGCAGAAGAGACTCCAGTGATTTGTGGAAAGACAGAAACACCTTCCCTGGTGCTGCCACAGAAGAAATCCCAGAGAATTGATTTGTGGAAAGACAGAAACACCTTCCCAGGTGCTGCCTCGGGAGTGCCTTGAAACAAAAGCCATTCACTTGAGGGCCACGAGGAGTTGCTTTCATCTCAGTTGTGCCTTCTGCTCTCCTTTGATCTAACGTGAACATCATTACAATTTATGAGATAAAGCAGCAGACAAGACCCCGAGGGAGGAGCTCTTTGTGATGTCCATGTCATTATTTTGGGACTCTCTACCTCCAAGAGCTTTTCTGAGAGATGAAGTCACTCAAAGCTGCCGTGGGTTCTTTGACTTTGCTGAAATCTGCTCTGGTAGAAGCTCAGAGAGCCCCCACAGCTTTTGTTCCAGTCGCTGACAGCAACTGTCATTTGCCTTTTTATGTCTCAAAAGCTGCTGGTGGCAGCAGAATCAAAGATGTTGAGTGAAAAAATAAAATATATATATATACCCCAGAGCAGGGGCTTGTAAAACAAGGCTGGTTGTGTTTTGGCAAAGTCTCTGTGTGCCACAACCTGTGCTTTGGTGGGTTTTCTTGTGTATCAACACAATCTGGGCGAGTTAGTAAAAGAAATGCAGAAAATGGAAGTAAAACGTCTTTGGTTTTTTTTTTTTTAATAGAAAGAAAATAATTGTTTGAGTATTATAGTCAAATCAAGAGTTGAGCCCTGCTTTCTCGTCTTCAGCAAAATTCTGATGTTCAAGGGCTTGTGCCTTGGATGTAAATTCTCAGCAGTTATAAAAGTGCTGTGATTAAAGGGCTGGTGCTTCTGCCACAGCAGAAAATCACAGCTCTCCTGTGCCTGCATTCTCATCTGGGAAAACAATTCCTGTGCTTCTTTGACCCTCTGCCCTATAAAGGAAAATAAGCAACAATATTTTTGATCTGTGAAGCTAAAAGCTTGATATTCCATTCCTAAAATTTTACTTTATGGGTGACTTTGTATTAAAAAAAACAAACCAACAAAACCAACAAAACACACCATAGAGAAACAGTGCCATGTTGTGTCCTGTGACCACCCTGAAAGGGGAAATGGCTCTTTTGGGGGCAGGGAAAAATGTGATGGTCATGGTTTCATCACCTAAAAGTATCTTCTTCTGGTTGTAGAACATGCAGTGAGGGAGGAGGGCTGGGCTGCTGTGGAGGGAGCCTTGGGGATACACATGGGGGCATCCTGTGCATCCAGGGGGGAGCACTGGGAAAGGCTGGAAAACTTGAGGATGGAGTGGGAGAAAGAATCTTTTTTTCAAGGGAAATGATCCTTTGAAAAGAAATGCATCTTTTAGGGGAAATATGCAGAGAAGCAGCAGAAAGGCTGATGGCTCGTCCCATCCTGAGTGGTCACCACCAGGAAACGCTGTGCTGGAAACAAAAAAAGCCTGTTGTTTTCTGTCCTAACACCACTGAACCACCTCTCACACGTGGACTGTGTCCCAGGCTACTTCAGGGCTTCTTTCAGCTGAGGCTGATGCACTTTTAAGCAACAAATCTTTGTTAATAGAATGGCTTCATGTGGTGGAGCGAGTCTGCAGTTTGCTGTGGACCTTCTGTGAGCAGCAGCCTCTAGTAATGAAATGTCATGGAATGGCTTAAAACTGTGAATGTTTGGGGGTTTCTTTTCCCCTGAGTTGTCACCACATCTTTGGACAGCAACATGCTTTGTGTTTTCATAACCAAAGTGGAGTCTATGATGAGATTGTGCTGGCAGATTTGTTCCTTTCATTCAAGGGGTTTATTTTATTCTTCTGGTCAGATGTAATTTTGAGATGCATGTGCTGAACTTTTGCAGAGCTCAGTGGGTTTCCTCTTTCATAACTCGCCCCATCGAGTTCTATAATATGGATAGAATCTTGTTGTGCTCCTCAAGACTTAAAATGTCTTACAGGGTACTTTTTAATTTCATTTTACAGGTAGTTTCTTAATTCAGCTGCTTTAGAAGGTGTGGATGGAGGACAGTGCTGGTTCTCAGGACATTAGAAGAAGGTGCTGCCTCCTAGTCCCAACACCATCATAAGTTCTGTGTCCCAACCCCAACCTGGATTTCCACCCCTTGAGGCACTGTATGTTTTATTTATGGATTTATTTACTTGACTGTTTCAGAGACAGGGGAGAATTAAACCCCCAAACCAGTATTATCCATAGAATTTCTACACTCAGCCATTTGGGCAACACAGACCTTCAGGGATGCAGAGCATAATAAACCTAATGGGGTAAAAAATAGCAATTTTTCAGTCATTTTGATCCACAAGAGAACAGGTAACTTTGCATGAAAATCCTAATTTGCATGATGTTTTTTCCTATAGGTTTTGAAGGGTTTAAAAATTCCTTTTAAAGCCTGTCTCATCAAAGTCCAGCCAGCTGGGGCTGGGGGGGAGTTGTCTGCCCATCCCAATGACACTCTTGGAGATGTTAATGTTTGCCACTTTATGCAGTGGTTGGGATTTGTGAAGCTCTTGCAGCGTTCATGAGGGACTACAAAATATTTCTAGGAAAAAAAAAAGAAAAGGAAGGAAAAGTAGGTTAGACTTGAAAGTTGTAGAATATTCACAAAGGCTCTGGAAGATGCAAGCACCTGCATTTTTCTAAAGTGGCAGGAGATGGAAGGGGTTGGTCCTGTTTAACAGAAGTAGCTGGGAAATAACTTGGGTTACACTAAATGTGAGTAAAGATATGGATAAGAATAAAAACACTTTAAAAAAAATAAAAATCAGTGGTATCTCATTAAAAGCACATCCAACAATATCCTTTATTCATGATCTCCTTAGACCTTTGGTTTTTGTGGTCAATGTTAGTTTATAATGATTCTATTTTCGCTGAAAGGTGTATGTAGAAACCTCAGTAGGATAAATCGTGTTTATAAGGACCATTTGCGGGGCTTGTTGTTGCTGGGTTTGTTTTCCTTGAGGTGGAGAGGGGGAGAAAAAACCCCTAAATTTATTTTAAATTAAGAATCATTGTTGTACCCCAGTTTTTCTGAGCCTTACTCTTCTTATTTCATGCTAAATACTTTTGAAGATAAACAGTGGGATGGCAGAGTTTTTTAGGATTATAGGAAAAACTGAAATTTAGCCTAATTCTTTGGACACAGTGAAAGGTTTAATAGTGGTGATGTTGGGACCGATTATTGTAGAGCAGTTGAGAGATCTTGAAAAATGCAACTCATGGCATGTTAGTGAACACTTATTATTTCCTATGCCAAATTTAAGTGATCTGCCTCCTCCCCTATAGGAATACTCAATTTGAGAACAATCAAATGACAACTTTTTTAATGTCTTTGGTTTATCAAGTGCAATCAAAATGGTATTGGGGGAAAACCACAAGTGCAAAGTGCACATTTAAAAAATTGAATTTATTCCTATGCCTACATTTTTTCCCTTAATTTTGGAGGTAGGAACCCCCTATAGAGAACCACTAAGTAGGAATAAGATTAAGAATAAAAAAGGTGAAGCTGCTCTGAAATAATTCTGACAGTTCTGCTTGAAAACTGTACAACTTGGTGGCAAATGCTTCTTTGAATTGCTAAGCCCTCCCTGCCATTGCAGGTCCCTGTGGAAGGGAGGAATGCTCAAGAGAAAAGGAACCCCCACAGCAGACCCTGGCATTGTCCTCTGGCTGCTGGTTGCTTTAGAAATTCCCATTCTCTGCTCTGGGTTCACCTTCTTGCTCTCTTCTGTGCTGAAGATGAATCAGTCCTACCAAAACATGTGTAGTTTGTATAGAAGGGGCTGTAAAGCAGGTTTGAGAGGGAGAAAGTAAAATTTCATCCCTTCAACTTCCAGAACCAAGGGAAGGGGCACTTGGGTTGCTACAGGTGGCTGAGAATCTGTGGTAGTGGTTTCTCTTCAGGCAGAATGAAAACCATGAATCATATCACTTTGCACTGAGACATTACAGGTATTTCCACTCTTTGCTGGAAACTTCTGATCAATAATTCCAAGTAGCACATCCTCCTCTGGATAGAGTTATCTTTGTCTGGGCACCAGCAGCAGTAAGACCATTTTAAATGTGTTGCTTTCCCACCATATGCTCCCCTAATAGGGAAAAAAATAAAAAGAGAGAGAAATATTTAAAACATTATACTTAAAACCCAAGATCTTCACTCCTTCATTTGGCAGTTTGCAAAACATGCCGTTTGGGAGAATCTGGCACCACAATTGTCAGAGCATCTCTAGCAGCACAGGAACGGAAAACAAAGTGCCTGGCAGCAGCAGGCACAGCTGTGGGTGCCCACCCCCTCCCTCTGCCTACCATGCAGGGCTTTTTTAGCCTAAACTGTTTGTGTCATCAGAGTGGGGGGAGGGTGGGATGTGAGATTAGAACTGTCTTATAAAAAGAGACAAGACCTTTCAATGCAGTTAATGCTTGGGCAAAATAATTCTCCATAAACTTGGCAGTTGCTCTTAGAACAAAATAAAAATCAGCAACCTGCCATCTGGGAATAACATAACAATAACGGGGGGTGTGAATAACAGAGGAATTAAATGTATAAAAATGTATAAAATAATTGTTTCTGCATGAAAAGAATCGAGCTTTGACCACATCCAGCTCACCAAGGGGGCTTCTCAAAGCCTGGGCCCCACAGGAGGTCTTCAATGACCCTTAGCTCTGAGTTTGGGGCTTCATTTTCCACATTCAGCTCCGAAGAAGGACAATGAACATCATGACTGTACAATTTGCCTGTTAACTCTTCAATGTTCTTGCAGCTTGTGGTCAGTTTTATGAGAGAGTTTCCATTCATGATGAAGGAAAGCTGAGGGAGCTGGGGCTGTTCAGGAGACACTGAGAGAGGACCTCCCCATGTGTGGGAAAGGGGCAGAGCATGGGCCAGGCTCTGCTTGGGGGGCACAACCCTGGCACAAGAGGGGTGGACACTGGAATGGGCTGCCAGGGAAGTGGTGGGGTCACCAGCCCTGCAGGTGTTTGGGGCTGGATGTGGCACTCAGTGCCAAGGTGTAGCAGATGAGGTGGTGTTGGGTCAAAGCTCAGACCTGATGGATCTCAGAGGTCTTTTTCCAACCTAATTGATCCTGTGATGGGCACGAAGTGATGCCCAGGAAGTTCCACCTGAACATGAGGAAGGACTTGGAACAGATTGCCCAAAAAGGCTGTGGACTCTCCCGCACTGGAGATGTTGCAGAACTGTCTGGACACGGTCCTGTGCCCTGGGAGGGCCCTGCTAGAGCAGGGAGGTGGGACCAGATGACCCACTGTGGTCTCTTCCAACCTGCCCCATCCTGTGAACTCCTGTGTAAAAAGGGTTTATTCAGCTTAACAATTCACCCATTCTCACGATGGGTTCATCTGAGCTTCCAAAACCATCATTTCTCTGCTGCAGGTCTTTAAAGGAGAGACTAAATGAAAAGAAACCCTAACTGAAATGAGGTTCCAGAACCATCTTTGCTCTATTGCAGGTCTTTAAAAGACAGACTAAACAAAAAGAAACCCAACTGCAATAAGATGAGGTTGCTTATGGCTGCACAGGCAGTTTATGTGCATTCTGATGCTAATTATAATGTTTCTCTTAATGCCATTTATTTGCATATCTTTTGGTGTTATTATACAGCTTGCAAACTCTTTGCAGGCATTTGGAAACTATTATACATTATTACTTCCTTAAAATCATAGCACTTAAATCAGGTCACCCAGCTGTTTAGCATCTGATAACAAGATTAGAGGGCTGGATTGTGCTCTCTGCAAGACTGCAAATACCTATTAATCCAAGAGCCTGTGGAAGTGAATCAAAATGATATTTTTCTTCTGAGAATGTTATAAACAGTTGAAAATACATTCATAATTTGCAACGGGTGTTTTAGGCTCCAAGGTACATCATTCTTTTTGAATACTGATCTTTTTAGCTGTAATTATTAGAACTTCACACAGTAGATAGTTAATACTCCAAGTTTCTGCTATTTAGTATGTTGGAGCTGTCCCTGTTTTCATTAATTCCATCAATCAAACTTAACTCTCCTCCACCTCTAAGAAGTAATTAGAATTATTTTTATGACCATATATATGCTAATGAAAGAACTATTTCATGACATTTTAATTAATTCTCAAAATGCTTATGGACTCAGCACTGACATTGTCTTGGAATGAGTAGTGCAAAGAGAAAAGGCAAATTATAAAGTTATGGCTAATTGGAATGAAGCAGGAAAAACTGGCAAACACAACTGGAGCCCTCTTAGTTTGGTAACTCATTTACCTTCTAATTGTCCTTTGTGCAATTACAAATGTAAGTATTTTGATGTCAAGGCAGTGGAACTCCACATTTTGTGCCAACTGTGACATGTGGATACTTTTAAAAATGTTTTCTTTTCTGCATCTTCTCTCTCCCTTCTCTTTTGTTTGTTTCTTAAATTTCTTGGTACACTCTGGCTCTCCCATCATGTTAAAACAACAAGGCAGGAAACCCTGAAAATGACAAAACACTTTCATGTGAAAGGAAAAAACGCAATAAATAGAAACAACTCTGACTTCCAAAGGTCGAAAAAAAGAGATGTCCCTGTCTGCGGTGGGGATGTTGGAAGTAGATGGTCTCTGAAGTCCATTCCAACCCAAGCCATGCTGTGACTCTCTGGAATGAGAGAAGAGGCTGCCCTGTTATCCCTTCCCAAGGGAACTGGCTCTGACCCAGCCTGGGGAGTGTCTCAAAACCTCCCCGTCCCTCCCTTCGACCCCACCTGGCGATGCCAAAGGACCTGCTGACTCGAGCCAGTCCTTTGACCCAGGTTGGATTTAAACTCTTAGGACCTTTTTCCTTTCCCCCTTGGGCCTGACCCCTCATTTTCTGCTCTGGATTCCTGCAGCCTCCTGTGGCACATCAGAGTCTGAGGCAGCAGAGGCGTTGGCGCCGTCAGCCCGAGGGAACCGGGATCTGACAAATATTTGCTTTATAACAGCAAACAAGGCTGAACATTAAAGATATGAAATCTGTGCCAGCACTGGCACAAGCAGCTTTCAAGTGAAGGATCTTGCAGAACTAACAATGTCATTTCTTTTTCTGCTCATCATTAGGGATCCCTTTGTCAGCACTGGTTGGGTTCAGGGGCCCTTTGCTGTCAAAGCGGCGTTAGGGGGAAGCGCTGCGAGTTCAGGCGTTTGTGGGACGCTGCAATTCTTTTTACTGGGCGTGGAGAAGCCTAAAAAATGATGGCAAATGTCAAGGTTTGGAGGAGGGCAGGAAAAATCCAGAGGTTTATTCCTGCAGGGCAGTTGGGAGGAGTTGGATTCTGGCCTCGATGTGGTGGCACATCTGGTAGATCCTGTTGGGGACACGGGATTTGTGTCTGCACTGGGGTTGGGTCCCAAAAAGGCAGTTTCCATCCCTCCCTGCACGAGGGTTGATACGCTCAAGCATCTTTGCTTCATCACCCCTTCCAGCAGTGAAGAACTTCCTGCAGCAATAAAATGTGCCAGGCCAAGGAGCTGCTGCAGCTGCTCTACCAGAGGAAGCACCTCGAGGAGGGTCAGATTCGGTGGGTTTGCTTGCTCTGCTCATGGTTGTGATGGGAGGTTTCCAAGAGGTCTCTCTGCAGTCACCTCCTGAGGGTGACAGGCAGCGGTGCTGCAGGTTGGAGCAGAGCTTGGCTGCTCATTTTCCTTCTCTTCTGTCCAAATGATTTTCTAATTTCTCCCCCTCTGTGCAATTTGTAAGTGAAAGCAACGATCGACCTCTTTGCATGGGTCAGTGAAGGGATCTGAGCATCTCCTCGGAGGTTCTCCTGAAAAAATGAGTTCTATAGCACTGGATCTCCATCTCATGGGGCTTTTTTTGCCAATAACTATTTCTCACCTAGTGAAATTCCTAAAGGGAGAGTTGATTTCGAAGGCCTAAAGTTTGTGCCCAGATCCACAGTTATGCCACGTTCTGGATCTTTCTCTGAGCTATTCAGTATGTGTTGCTTCAGCCAAATTATGAAAAAAGGTAAGATACAATAAATGAAAATGTGTTGCTGGAAGATTACACATTCCAGGCACAAGAACTTATGCTTTGGGGTTGTTGGGTTCTTTTTGCTTTTGGCTTGGGGTTTTATTTTTGCCTTAAAGTACTGAGGCAATAACGAGATATATTTAATTTCTGTGCTTTTTATACACTTCCCAATTTTTCTCAATTCCTCTATAAAAGTGTTTGAGAAACTCAGATGGAAAGCAATTGGTTTTGAAGTAGACATGATTTATTTTTTTTAGGTTTAGGGCTTTGGGAAGCATTGTGGCCTTTCACATCAGACTGTGGAAGTGTCTGGTGGTGTTGTGTGTAAACTTCACCTGGAAGAGGACCTGGATTGAAGTTCTCTTGCACAAGGGGCTCTGCTCTCCTTCCCCACCAAGGCTGCAAACACAGAGCAAGTTTCCTTTGACCCTGGTGGTTTAAACCCGTCCCAAACCCCCCATGATTGTCTGGATCACTGAGGACTTTCCCTTGGTGGCACCACAAGGAGCACCAGGGGACTTTAGCCAAGCTGCCCCTGAACCAAACTGTCTCAAATAATATGTCAATAATAATTTCCCTCTGGTTTGTACAGTGGCTGGTTGTTTTTGTTTGTTTTGGTTGTTTTTTTTTAACTTCCTACTACTAAAATCTTCCCCTTCTTGCTTTCTAAGGACAATTAATTCTGTGAAGTTCAATATTTTTCTTTTTGAATCACTGCAGGGATAAACACTGGTTTTGCTCCAGTTCTCAATAGCTGCTGCTTTTATTAAAAGAACCAGAGGGAAAAAAAAAAAACAAAACCACAAAAAGAAACCTTACTGTTTTTATTGACTGATACTTGGGGTGTTTTTTATGAAGGCAGTAGAGAACAAATCAGCAGCAGTTTTCCAGGTGAACATTTTATGTGGGATTACCTTTCATGGCATGGTTTGTGCTTAAGCAGAAGACAAATTTCCAGTGCTTTGATCCAAAGTTGTGTCCAACCAAATGAGAGTTTTGTGATTCTGGCAATGCAGACTCTGAAAGCTCAGATGAGTCAAAAAATGTGTGTAAAGAACCCCACAAACCAGCCCTGTTTCTCTTTTAGCAACACCAGTGCAAACCACATCATATTTTAAGTACATTAATTTCTGCAGGATCTGAGGTATTAAAAATGTAAATGGAAGTTTTCATGCAAGGAAACAAATCACTTCTGATGTATTACAGGAACTTCTCTCTGAGAATCAAACTGCATATAGATGTGATTGAGACTTTGGAAAAAAGAGACAGTCCTGCCCAGACAGATGATATTTAATGGCTGTGAATGGAAGATCAGTTTGCACCTTGGAGAATTATGCAGATTCTTGTCTAAATTTGCTACTGCTGTGTCTGAAGTACACAGTATCCAAAGTACACCAGCAGTGTACGGACAACCACTTGGAAAACCTATTAGAAAATACAAAGGTTAAGCAGGTGCAATAAATAACATCCGAGTGATAGCAGAGTAATTGGTGCCAAAACTGCAGGGCTGTGTGCAGGGGGTTATCATTCAATTCCTGACAATTGGAATGCAGGTGGCAAAAGCTGCTCTTGGACTCAGCGCTGCTCAGCCTCATAAACACACAACTGTTTGTGACTAGGAAAAGCTGCCCCTATAAAACTAATTGTGTGTTCAAAACTTTGGGCACTGAACAAGTGAATAAATTGGTCTCTTTTTTTTTTTTTTGGAGGGGGCATATTTTGCTCCCTCGGTCTGTTAAATGGTGAGTGTTGCTCTGGGAGGTGTCTCAGAGCTGAATTTCCCTCTGCTGTGTTTTACAGGAGGTGGGGTTGAAGTTCAGAGTCCTGTGTCCTGGGGGAAGAACTTCCAGGTGCGTGTGTTTTTAACCATCCCTTCCCCACCCACCCCATCCTCTGGTTTGACTGGAGCAACCCCATGCTCCAAGGAGTTGTTTCCAGAGGTGAGTTTTAGGGTGGAATGAAGCCACTCTTAATGCCATCCCCATGACCTGATCCTGCAGTCCCAACGTGTGCAGCACCATTTATTTGTTTATTTGAATTTTTGCCAGCTCTCACGACTGAAATGTTTTCCTTTCTGCTTGCCTTCTTCATTTCTTTATAATGTTATGGGAATAAAAGCCCCTTATTTTTCTTTGTGATATTTTCTAGATAGCTCCTTTTGTATTGTTGTCTTCTTTTTAATGAAGGAAAAACTGTCACTGAAACGATTTCCAGAGGAAGGGACTGTTTATATTCAGAAGAAAAGCTTTTTTAAAATTAGCCTTTCTTGGCTGCTTACAAATCTTTATCATCACTGAACTCCAACAATCAAGTAAGAACAGTTAAAACAGTTCAAGGAAAAAAAAAAATTGGCTCTCCAGCAAGCTCAGTAGCTTTAATGATCTGGTAACAGACCAAACAAATGGGCATAATTATCATAAAAAAACCATTACATAGCTCGTCTCAGTCGAGTTGTTTATGGGGTAAAAATTCAAGTACTTAAAGCCATCAGAGGCTTCCTTTGCTTTCAGACACCGCCCTTTCCCACTGAGCTCACTGGGGCCATGAAGGCTCTCACCCTGAGAAGCCCTTGGAGATGAAATCCAGACTGGGTCTTCTTTGAGGAAGATGTCTCAGTTCCCTGCTGTCCATCCCTGCTCCAGCCCCTGAGCGTTCCTCTCCGAGTTATGGGGGCACCCGTGTCCATCTCCCGATCTTCCTCATCCTCGTGCCCAAATGCCTTAAAGTCTCTGCTAAAAAGGCAGTTTAGGCTTTGGATGGGGATAACGTGGCCTCATTTGCCATGTCAAAAATAATCCTGGGTGAAAAAAAGAATAAAAATTCTGAATGAATTTGTTTCAGTTTGATGCTCTGCTCGGAGTGAGGCTTTGCTGTGGAAACCTGTGCTGCCCCTTGGGGTGTGGTTAAGGCTTTCCCCCAAACTTTGCCCTCTGAGTATTTCTGTACTATCCATAAGGAGCAAAATATCTCTTAAATTATCTATTTGTACTCTAACACACACAAGGATTAACCAGTGTCCCTTTCCCCAGTACTTCCATGCCAACAAACAGCTCACAGGGCAGAGGGAACTCATAATGAAGAGATATTTAAGGTTTGGATATTTTTTTATTGTTGTGGAAAGTATTTTAAAGTTTGTTTCTTTTGTTTGTGTTTTGAGAGGATTTTGTTGTTGGTTTTTTGGGTTTTTTTTGGTTGGTTGGTTTTTTTTGGCTCTTTCAAAAACCAGCAAACCTTTGGGAAGCCTCTAAAGCACAGAAGTTGTGCTCAGCCTTTATTCCTGCTGCACATTTGCTGCCACAGACAGGGGCTCTCACGCAGCTGTAGGGACAGGTTTCTTTCTGCCAGGGTGATTGATTTGCCCTATAAATCAGTCCCCACATAAAATTCCCCAGGAACAAGTGATAGGTCACGAAGCAATGAACTGATGGTGAGAATTTGCTTCCCTGCTTGTATGTCTCCCCCTCTAATTCCAGTTTTCACCATTCTCATGCCTCCCTTGAACGACTGTGCTTTGTTTTAACCTCTCTGTGGATGAGAATTTGGGCTGAAGGAGCCAAAGGAAGCAAAGGGACAACAAAAGCCAGGCCATCCTTGTAGGCTGGAAGACCCTGATGCTTTTTATTGCCCCTGGGAGAACTAAAAATACTCACTGTGGGGTTCCTGGCTGCAGCTTTTATGCAGAATGTATTGTGAACAAAACCCTAGATGGATGCACTAACGAAGTAACATTTGCTGCTACTAAATTTAGGTGGGGGGAAAAATCAATAATTGCTGTGTTGTATCCGTGAATTAAAGAGGACTCAAGGATAAAATATAAAGTGCTGCTGTAAGTAGGAATATATGGCATGTATATTGATTTGTTGTATGCAAAAAGGTATAATTAATGTTATTATCACTTTTTAGCAGAAATAGATGGATTCAGTAACCAGGAATCCAACACACCTGCCCAGACCTTCTCGTTCAAAGACCTTGTAGGACACTAAGCTGTGAGGAACCTCTAAATTCCCCTACACAGCTCTTGTAGGATACTCAATATTTCGGAGGGTTGATGGCCAGAAAACCTAATTTGGAAAGTGATATCAACTAATGACTGTAAAACTCAGAGGGAATTGTTGTGCCACAGAACAAAATGGAAATGGGTTTTGGTGTCCTGGTGAAAATACATTAAGCACCTTGGTGGGGTTAAATGTTCTGCTTTCCTAAGGAATATTTATCATCTATGGCTTTGAAATTTACCATTATTTGGGAGGCTGAGGTGTGAGTGCCTCAAATCCAGTCCAGCCAGGGACTACTGGGCTGTTGTATCATGCAGGAGAGATGCATTGCTAGATTCCCACCTTCCAGCACTGGTGAGGATGATGATGGTGATTCAGGGATGGTGGGTTTTGAGGGTCTGACCCCTCTTTCCCTGTGACTGTTCCTTTGCACCTCTCCCATCCTGAGAACTAATGCTTTTTTTTGGTCCTAATTAATTCTAAGAAGTGCAGCAGAAGGAGGGAAGTGTCTGGGGGAGGAGGCAGCTCTGTGGAGGAAGGAGGGTGCTGGATTATTATTAGCAAAAGACCTGCAGAGAGAACTCCTGTCGGAGGACGGTCGGTGACATTACCAACAGACCTTGCATGACAAATTACTTTTGAAGGCTGAGAAAAATGAATCCAAAATAAAAAGTCTCTGACATCCTGCAAGGATGTCACCAGCTGTCAGGGACACACAAGCGGGTTTTTCTTTTCCTCTGTCCTGCCAAGAGGCCGTTTGGGAACCGGGTTCCATTTGCACCAGGCTCTGTACAAAAGAGAATCTCTCCGCTGAAGGATTTGCAATATAAATAGACAAGACAATGTCTGATGGTTTCCAGACCCCAAGTGGCAGAAGATGTTGAGGGACTGTGGCTTGGCAGACTCTCTGGGTGAAGTGAGCAGGGTTTTAAGTGGAGAGAAGCAAAAAAGGTGAGGAAGGGCCCAAGGAATGTGACAGGGTGAGAGAAGAGGGGAAGAGGCGTGAGACAGGCGAGGATGAGCTTTCTCACTTGTGGCAGGATGGCTTTTGGAAGAGGTCTGAGCAGAAATAGGGAGCTGAGAGAGGTTTCTGTGGAGTCTGGTACAGTCACAGTGATGGCAAAGTGGGTTGGCAGCAGCAGCCAGAGCTGCCTGCAAGAGGAGGAGGAGGAGGTAGATTTCATTGAAAGTCAGAGAAAGCAGAAGAGAAAGAAACAGGAACAGTGGAAAATTAACATTTTGCTTTCTTTGATCTTTGTGTCTCTACCCACAGCAACACAATTTATCATTATATCCTTATCTCCTGTGCAGATGTCACTGCCTTGACAGACAAATTAGTGTTTGTTTGTTGTTTGTTGTTTTTGTTTTTGTGTCCTCCCCCCCCCATGTTTATTTGTTTCAAAGAGTTTCATTTTGAGTCCAAAATTTGGGTGACTGTTACTATTTTGGCTCTCAAGGTGGGGAGCTGAGAGGACGAAGTGCTGCAGATTGAGATGGAAAGTGTCTCCCACGGCAGGTTTCCAGCCTCTCCAAGTTGATTACGAAGGTTCTGGTTCTGTTGCTTGATTAAGGGCAGGAAGGAGACACCACCTTTGCTTCTGGTTCTGGGATTGACTCAGATGTTACTGTGGGTTGTGTTGGGTGGGATGCACTTGGCCACATATCCTGCAAAAACACGGATCAGGCACTGCTGAAGAGGGAAACAATGGAAAGGGTCAGATGAAGAACCAGGCACAGAAAAGGAGGAATGTGGATGAGGTTTGGTTCTAGGAGGAGCAGCATGGCACAGCCATGAGGTACAAGGCCACTGGAAATCTCTATTAAATGCAGGCACCTTAAACAAATCCAAGAATTATTTTATTTGATTTTCCTCTCCTCCTTTAAATGAAGAAACGAAAAGATCCAATTTTGGTACAAAATGCTTCATCCTTTGGCCTGAAATGATTTGCTCTGTTAAGTCCTCAAGGTTGCTCACAATGTACATAATAGATTTGGGCTCAAGCTGGAATTTAGTGGTGCACTTTCTGTCTGAGATGAGAATTTTGTGTCAGCTGAGCATTTGGATTTATCTTTGAGGGTGTTTTTAAACTTGTGCCAGATACATCCAAAGTGCCAGGTCAGCAGACTTTGATTGCCTCACTAAACCAAAGAACTGGGTTATAACCAGCATCATCCCTCACATGGCAATGAATAAGTAGGAAAGAAAAATATAAAAAAAATGGACTTGAGGGGTTTGAACTGGCGAAAATATGAAATCAAGGCAAAACGAAGAAGTCCCCAAAAATGTGAACTGTGCTGCTGGATTTTGGGCAAACCTCCTGGAAGCTAAAAGTGCCATAACTCACTCATAGGTGAGTTATGGACATGTGCCCAGCTGAGCTTCTGGCTGGTAACTTCTCTTTTTAGTGAAAACATCATTTTCTGGAGGTTAAGGGAGCTTTGCAGTCATTTGCCAGGGATTGGTATTTCAGTTTTTCATGCCAGAGATGTTCAGAGTTGCATAATATCAGACAGCAACTTTCTTATCTTCAGGACATGGAGAAATGAGGATTAGTGATTATGTGAGATAAATATAGGCAGTAATGATCAGTGAAAGTGCTTGATAAACGGGGTGGGGAACTGGAACAAATCTGAGACACAAAGAGGCAGAAACCAATGCTTAAATTTAGAATTCTGTCCTCCAAAAAAGTCCCTGCCTGTTGAATGAGCAGAAATAACAGAGGAAACCTTTGACATTTGCTGTTTCCCAAGACAGCCATGACATTGCTGAGGTGTGTGCCGAGGAGCCCATGCCCTCAGCAGGTTTGGGCAGCCTCTCCAGGACACAGGCAGGGAACTTCAGTGTGTTGTGGAGACCGGGACACACCAGAGGTCCAGGTTGGTCTCTGGGACAGAGTGAAATCTTGGCTGGTCACGTCCTGGAGCACAGAGGTGGTTTCTGTGCCAGTGGTGTCACTTGGGTGCAGCCTGAATAAGTAGTTTGAGGTAGTCGAACGTTTCTTTCAGGGCATTAACAGTTTAAAGACAACAGTTTGCATGGGGCACTCCAACATTGGAGCTCCCTTTCTTGACACCAGTGACAGAAGTCCCATGGATTTCCATGGAGCTGCGTTTCACCCATGTGCTCCTGGAACCTTCTCGTCCTTGGGCTGACTTTTCAGAAAATGCTTAAATACTTAATTTTTTTTTTTCCTTAAAGATTTCCTTATCAAATTCCCTGTAAAGCCATCATGAAGATAAATTGGCTTCTCATGACCTCACTCATCAGGCTACTCATTTTCATTCCTATTTTCTCATATTTATTTCTTTGTCTACACCTGCTTGTCATTTTTTGTTGTGTGTAGATGAAAAGCTTTGTTTATTTGCACCATAAAATCATTAAAGTTGGAGAAGACCTCTAAGATTAACAAGTCTTAAGCCAGCCCTTTCAGGTCCATCACTAAACCAGGTCCCAAAGCACCACATCTACAGGGGCTTGGGATGATTCCAGGGATGGTGATTCCATCACTACCCTGGGCAGTGGAAATGGGTTTGGACACCACCTGGCACATTTAATTCCAACTAGAGAAAATCTTTGAGATGTTGAGATAGTAAGATAGGTAAAATAATATAGATAAAAATAATATATATATTTACAGGTAGATGGATGAGTTCATTCATTTCATTAAGACCTTTGAATTTGGAAATAACTAATGAGCTAAAATAGCCTAATCCTTTATTGCAGTTGTTCTTTTTCTGTCATTATTTTATAGAAGAAAAGCAACCGAAAGGTCAGAAAAATTTCACATGTCCTAAGATGATATTGGATGGATCCTGTATTTATTTTCTGAGGCACAATACTTAAATGTCAAGCATTCCCAGGAGAAATAAATTATTCATTGTAATTAGAAAATGTAATTAAAAAAAAAAATCATTTATTGGTGACTAAGCAGCATATTCAGTGAGAATGTTTCTTCTTTTGTACAATAGCTGTGTACTTTGAGATAATGTTCTAATTAACCTAATTGCAGCTATTGTATTGAACTGTAGGTTGAGATGCAAAGTGTCATGGCAACTGGCAGAGCAGCTCTGCCAGCCTCTGCTTTCTCAGGATAGTCTCAAAACCAGCTCTTTATTATAGGAAATAAGGAGGTAAATCTTCTTAACAAGATAAAGCTTGAACCAAGAAGGAATTTTCCCCTTTGCACTTGATGCTAAAGCATAAATTAAGCATTTCTGCTTCCATTTAATTAGCATAAGCCATCATAATAATGTACCCCGTAAGTGTTTGCTTTTCCTGGCTAGAGCAAACCTCGTGTGCTCAAGAGCTTTACTGTAAATCAGTGAATATTAATTTCTTGGATTTTATTGAAGAACATTTTACACAGTCAGCTTAGGACAGAGAACAATCATTTCCTTTCCTTTGCAGGAAAGGTCTTGTTTAATACTGTGATATTAACTAAAAGGAGCTCCATGAAATGCTGCTCCAGTTTTATGATCCTGTTAAACTCTGGGGACTTCTGGGAGTGGGGATTTCAGGGAATAGGAAGAGTATCTTTTAAATGTGTCTGACTCAAATGCCTGATGGAATTATGTCTCTGTTCACTGCAACTCACGTGATCTTTCATTAAGGGTTGTGATGCTAATTAGGAAACTACTTCTCAGTTTAATTCATAGAAGGAGATGATCCCATTCAGGCCGAGTAATGATTGCAAAGGTGCCATAAATTCCAAGGAGAGCTTGGCATGAATAAAGATCCCAGTTCAAGTCTAACAAGTTTATAAGTTTAAAATAAAATGGATTGGAGTTTATTTGCACATTGGTGTTCTGGTCATAAAGCAAAGGTTGTTTCTGTATGTGCCATTTCCCTTAAATCAGCAACCTTGTCTAATATACCCAACTCACCCTCCACATCTGGATTCTGTTGTTTCCTTTTGCTTTTGTTTCTTGGGTTTTTGTTGGTTTGTTCCTTTATTTTCTTCCTGAGAAGGAAAGTTCATCCGTGCTGGACTTCATTTCAACTGACTACTTATGGCTGCGCTTTCTGGAGAGCTCCTAATAATGCTCCATCCAATTAAAGTTTCATGTGCTTTTTTTATACTCTGTCATTAACTGATTTGGGAAACAAAGGTCCATTTGGTTTCCATAAGTTTTTCCCTGGGGAATGGGGCAGCTGGAAAAACCTTCCTGCAAGGACCACTCGTGCTGTCTGGGAATGGTTCCCTCCTGCTCCCCCCACAGCCCTGATGGCACACGGGGCTTGACCTTCACTGGTGAGTGGAATTTTCTGCTTCCAAACATCCCTTTCCCACGGATTCCACTTCCCAGTGTATCCAACATCCTTCTTTCCACAGTGAAAAACCTTCACAAAAGCATGTCCTTAACCTGTGAGTTTCCACTGAGCAACTGGAAAACATAGACCTGAAAAAGAAGTGCCAAAACCTGGAATCTTTCCTTCCCTCCCCTAAAATCCAGCCCAAACAGCAACTTATGAGAGAAACTGGCACTGATATTGCATACCCAGGGAACACAGGATGGTAAAACCATAAATGCCTGTCCCTGGAATTCTGGAAGCATCATTCATTCCAGAAGCAGGAGGAGGCAGTGCTTGTTTATATGGTAGATTTTGGTAAAGTAAGGGTGGAATATCTATATTGCACATTTGCAAGGCAGTTGGTGGTGGCATTTCATATCCAAGCTTTTGATGTGCTGAAACAACTCTTGCAGAAACGAGTTGGAGACTTGAGTTTCCACCTCTGCCATTGGGACACACAAACATCACTGGCCTGTGGAACTTTGTAGCTGTGAACTTTTCTATTTGCAAAGGAAGAAGCTGGTGAGGAGGTAAATGCAGCTGCAAGAGGAATGCAGAAGGGGTGACCAGGGCACTGCTTGACTGCGTTTCATTTCCTTGGGGAGAGTTGGGGCAGTTAAAGCAAATCCCAGACTGAAAAGTCACTGCTGGAATTCTGGGATGCTCATTCTGGCTTTTATGAGCTCTCATATAAATCTCAGCGAATCCACCAGGAATAAAACCAATTGCAGTCTCCAAAGTTCTCTCATTTTGCTTTAAATTCAACTGGTACCCATTTCTCCACTTTCTTTCCTCTTATACCTAAGTGAAAATGTTTTCTTTAAACAGTTTTAAGTGCTTAAAAGAATATGTAACTTCATACCTCTAAACTCCCTTTCTACTAGGAAAAAAAGGTTCACAGAGATTAAGGATTCA
Organism: Formicarius rufipectus; assembly: GCA_013399695.1. NCBI lineage: Eukaryota > Metazoa > Chordata > Aves > Passeriformes > Formicariidae > Formicarius > Formicarius rufipectus. The sequence continues at coordinate 232,969 of VXAU01001357.1, forward strand.
ATTTAAAAGTAATCAAATCTTCGTTTTCCCTATGAATATTTAGACCAGTGACTTGCACACCTGAGAATGATTCCGGGCTTATTGAGCTGGAGTGGAGGACCATCATTTTCTCCCTTCTCTGTTCCTACACAGGACTTTTTTTCTGCTCTGATTGCCCAGTATAATCCCAAACCATCTGCTGCAGCTGCTCAGAGCACGAGCACCACCACAGGTCTGTGACTGAAGAGCAGCAGGGACACTGAGCACAGCCCTGAACTTCTCCATGGCTCTGCAACCCTCCAAAGCAAACAGGAACTCAGAGTAGAGGATTCAAAGGAACTCAGAGAGAAGGAGTCACAGGAACTGCATTTTCTGGCCAGCAAAAGGCTGGGAAGGTTCAAACCTCAGCAACACCATCAAGGCTGACCAAACCACACTGAGCTTGTTCCCGTTCCCAGCTGGAGCTTTCACTTCCTTTTATCCCTAGATAAAGGAGCAACAAATGGCAAAGATGTAAAGGAGTGAAATTCCAAATTTATCCCTTTAGTGCAGTGGAAGCTTTTTTAAAATGCCCACCTTCTCTGCCAGTGGGGGTTACTGGATCTCCAGCTCCTCTGCTCTTCCTGCATGTGCTGAAGGACTGCACTGTCTCCAGCTGCTGGGAGCAGCTTTCTTCCTAACAAATGTCAAGAGCTGTTCTGCTAATTCTCCTCCAACGTGTCATCCCTCCTCGTTAATTCTCCCAATGACAAGGACATCTTTTCCAGAGACACTTCCCCCCCCAAGCTGTCACCTTATTTATTTCTTCCTCTGCCTTGCCTTGAGGAACATGATACACTTCAAGGGAGTGCGGAGGGTTGCTCACATTTGTTTGGGTTTCTTGGTGGGGTTGGGCAGGTCTGACCAAAGCAGGTATAAATCTCTCTTTTAATATTTTTTTTTAAATAAAGCCATTTTTCTTGAACATCCATTTAGCATTAGAATAATTGAGTAAAATTATCTTGCTAGAAGAAAATTATTTTATGTTATAGGGTTCTTTCAGGCTATCCAGTCTGATCTCTAAATAGCATACCCAACAGCTTTGACTCAGCTGTGGAGCTACCCCTGATCCACCATCAAAGTGTCTGCTGCTGACTTAGAGTTCAAGTGAGGAGAAACCTTTAACACCTCCAAACATATTCACAATGAACAAATGCTGCTGGGGAGACTGCACACCTTTAAATCCACACCCCCCCCCGTTGGTTTCAGCTTCTTGCAGAAATATTTTCATGAGATTTTCCCACCGAGTTTATATTAAGGTGAACATTTCTCCCCTTTCTCGCTCTCCTCCTGTAATTATTCCTACTGTTATGAGAATTTCTGCTGCTGCTGGTTTTAATCTTTTCTATTGCTCTGTTCCCTCTGCCAGGAAATGTGGTTATTCTCTGGCCTGTTGCTCCCTCACTTACTCACCTTTCTTTAAATAAACATTTGCTTTTCGCTGCTTCCTCCGTGAGGTTGTTATTGTGAGAGTAATACACACTATAAAGCAAGAAAATAAAAATTACTGCATGCTCAATCTTCCTCAAAGGTCAGGAAGGATCCAATGAAAGCTGATGGTAGCTGGGTGTATAATTTACCTGTCTGGCAAATCCTGGCCACAGGCACAATATTATTATCTGTTAAGAAGCAGTAGCATGAGTCAGATCCCTTCCACCAAACAGGAAGATTCCTTTTGCTAACCCAAAGACCACAGGAAAAGAAATTAAACAAACAAAAAAACCCACAAAAAAACAAAAAACAAACAAACAAACAAACAAACAAAAAACACCAAACAAAAAAAACCAAAAAACCAAACAAAAACAAAACAGAAAAACACCAAAAACAAACAAACAAACAAAAACCCAACCCGCAAAAAACCAAAATCAAAACAAAAAACCAACCAAACAAACAAAAAAACCCCTAAACCAAACAAAAAAAAACCACCCCAAAGTATCTCAAAGCTTATCTTGGAGTGTGTGAGTCAGAGACAACAAAAAGCTCTGAAGAGAGAATGATTTTTACTAGATGGGAAATAATTCCAGGTAATGAAACATGACAAAAATGAAGGAGATAGGGACTCTGGAATATGTGAATAGATACTTTGAAAAGAAATGAAATTTGTGTAGTACAAGGAAAGGTTATGAATACAATTAGGAGGAGGCAGCATTTGGAAGAACAGAGATTGGTTAAAGGAAGATATGAGAAAACATGGAAATAAATAACTGGATGTGATCTGTGCAGGTGTGCAAAGGTTTACCACTTGTTCTTGCCCCTCTGTTAGCACCAGAAATCCTGCCAAATCCTCAGAAACGTATATAAGTAATTATTCACTAAAAATGTGAACTCCTAAAACCAGTGTTGGAATGCACCTGTGCTTAAATCAGTTTGCAATATTGTTGCAAGCAGGTGTTGTTGTTTTTTTTCAGAAGCTTTTTAATATTCAATTATTTTTTTCCCACATGATGCTTTTTGCTGTGCCACTCAATCAAAGATCATACCAGGCAATAAAGTATTTCTTGAAATCCTTGGCTTCTGCTTTGCATGCTAAACGAGGCAATGGCCTCAGGTTGTGCCAGGGGAGGTTTGGATTGGATATTAGGGAAAATTTCTTCATGGAAAGGGTTGTAAAGCACTGGGACAGGCTGCCAGGGAAGCTGTGGAACCACCATTCCTAGAAGTGTTTGAGGAACATGTGGATGTGGCTCCTGAGGTTATGGTTTAATACTGAACATGGAGGTGGGGGATGGTTGGACTTCTCTGATTGTCTTAAAGGTCTTTTCCAGCCTTAATGATTCTCAGTTTGAGGGTGTTGGAGAGCATCAGGTGCCATGGACTCTCTCAGAGATCCTCTGGGAAGCTGTTGCTCGGATCCATCAGGAAATGAGAGCTGATCTGTTTGGTCCTTGACCTCCCTGCAGCTCCTAGTTGACATCACAACCTCCTGCCTTGAAGTTGCATATTATCTAAACTTCTCCAATGCTTCCTCCAAAGCATTCACTGATATTTCTCACCCAAGTGCTGAGCAGGTGATTTTGTCTCCTTTAAAACAAGCAGTGAGCCATGTATATGTATTTTCACAGTGCTGTAAAGTGCACCTGCAAGGACTGGGAAGGCTCTACAAAGTCTGTCTTGCTTGAAGAGAAATCAAAGTGCTGAGCATTACAGAGCAACCTTAAAAGGGAATTCATGATGCTTCTGTTTACAGATGAGGTTGTCCTAAGCAGAGATCCAAGAGTCAAACCCGGGTGCCCAGTGGGGCATCCTGCCTGCCCACGCTGCCTTCGCTATGGGATGGACTTTATGGAAAACAACAACCAACCAACCAACCAACTAGAATTGTTCTATTTGTTTTTGCCACAGTGGCTGTGAAAAAAATACACATTCCTAATTCCAAGGGTCCTGCATTACTTGGCTGGAGGTGGGTTTATTTCTCTTGTCCAAGGAAGCACAACCTGTTCCTGGTCTTGCGTTCCTCTTGCAAAAAATTAGAGGAGAAGATCAGTATTTTCATCATTCTTTTCAAAACAGAGCCTGAGTCCTGTCTGACCTGTCTGCAAGAAAGGTTTTAAAGTCAAAGACCCTTCAAGGACATTCAGAAATTAACTTCATGTCATTAAAAGTGGTTTCCCAGCTGATTCCCAGTCGCTGTAATTCAAAGCCAGTCATTCCATGAAGGTTCAGTGGGAAAAGATTTCCTTCTCTAAGACCCTGAAATGTTTTATTCTGGTGCATTCCAAGAGACATTCTGTGGAAATCTGAGATTTTATTTTTAAATAAATGAAAAAATCCAACTGCAAGACTACAAATACACATTAAAACAATTCAAACATAGTTTTAGCAAAAAAAAAACCCAAAACACCATAAAATTTCCTTTGTATTTACATTGTGAAAGGTCAACTACTTCTGATCAGCAAGATAATCAGATTATGGATTCCCTTTTACTTATCTATCCATTTATCAATATTTAGAAATTGGGATCTATTTGTGGGAAAGCTAAAAAAGCTTTGAAATGGGGCTGGTCTGTAAGTACTTCAGCAGAGCAGTCAAGGACATCCTCAGGACACACTTTGAAATGTGCCTTTATCCACAGAAATGTGCCCAAACCAGCATTTCGTGGGGGAATTTCCAGAAACTTCTGCAGTTTTCCAACAGGGGCTCCCTCAGATTCCTGAGGAGGGGTTTGCATCCACCTGCACCTCCTGTGAGTGCAATCCTAATGCCACATTTGCAAAGGAAATTTAATAAAACCTTCACGTTTGGGGGAAAGGAGGGGGATTTTCCTGCCTTGTAAACAAGGGGGAAGGCGACAAACAGCACATCCTCGGGGCTATTGTGATAAATGTCAAATGGGGAATTGCAGCCCCATAAGGGGAACAAGTTGTTGTTACTACAGAGGTGCTGTGAGTTATGGTAAAGCTGTTTGGTTTCTCTTCTTTATCAAGACAATGTGAGTTATGGTAGAACTGTTTAGTTTCTCTTCCTTATCGAGGTAATGTGAATTATGGTAGAACCGGTTGGTTTCTCTATTTCCCTATCAAGGAAATACTTGAACTGTTTAGTTTCCCTGAGCCCTTATCAGGGAATACGTGAATTACAGCAGATGGAAGTGACACAATAAAGAAACACGTGTTGAAGCCTGTTTGGCATCACATTGTAAAATGTCTATGTATATGATGTCATGAATATGTATGAAGTAACAGGATAAACCCCCAATCTGTGTTTGGGATGTGGGTTTTGGGGAGCGAGGACTCCACCGTATCCAGCGCTGTTTGCTTTCACCAGATAATAAACTCTTATTCTAAAACTCATTTTGGGTCTGAGGCTCTGTTTCTCACAGATACGAAGTGCTGAGACACACAATTAGAAAAGGGGTCCAAAAACTTCTTTGAGCAACGAGGTGCTGTCACCAGCAGCTTGAAATGCCATCCTGTCGTGACATGCGCTATAAACCACGTCCAAAACAAGAAAACCAGGTGTGAGCTGACACGGGGAGGGGCTGAGACTTCAGTGCTGCTGCTGGAGAGTCCTGCAGGAGCCAACCAAGTGACAGGAACACCAAGTGCACCCTGATTACCCTGTAATTAAATGGAAGTAATGAAGGCTGAGGGTGACATGTGGGACGGGCCCCGGGAAAACAGGGAATTCTGCTGAAGGAGTCCAAGATGTTGGCACAACAAGGGGAGTGGTTGGTTGTCTCTGGTGCCCGTGAGGCAAAGCAGCCAGTTCTTATTCCCACCCCCATTTTTCCCCCTCTCTGTGTCACATCACACACAGGTTTATGCTCCTGGAGAATTGTGAAGTGCTTGGGTGGTGCTTTTGCCAACGCAACACAATCCACTACAGGGAGAACTTTATCTGATTGTCACCAGGACTTTGCCTGATGCCCACCAGGACTTTGATTGTCGCCAGGAGCAGATTTGTGCTTTTCCCCTGACTCTCACACTCCAGCCTGATTTCCAGTTTAATAGACCACACATTGTTTTAGGAGAGCTCTCTCTGGTTTATTTTCGTGCCATCAACCCAGTCAAACAAGTGCTGACTCCTCAGCTCAGGATTCCAGGATAAAATGTGTTTCTTCTTCTCTCCCCCAGCCTTCATCTTGCATGAGTTTAATTTCAATCAAGTCTGAACAAAGATCTATAAAAAGAAAAACCAAAAAAGTGATGAAACCCAAAATATCATCCATCTGCTTCGAATGCTTCAAGGTTTGGACATGAGGTGCTGAATAACTCCTACTGTTTATTAACAGAAAATAGCAAATGGAATTTGTTCAATAACTTCAAATAACATTCTTAGGGAAAAATTAGCATTTCTTTCATCAAATGCATTTTCCATTATTTACCAGCTCATAGGGTTAATTCTAATAAGCTGAAAGTAAGTAAATCTAACAGTAAGTAAATAGTTCCCCCTAAATTCTGTATTGAATGCAGCAGACCTTTACTAAATCACATTTTGCTAATCCTCACACTTGCTAACACACGAGAGCCTCTCCCTTCACCTCCTGTCCCTTTGCAAAGACTTAATATCATAATGTTTCAGTGACTTTGCAGACTGTTGGAATCTCATTATTTATACAGCATAAATAATTCAACCAGACCCTCTTTTTAAAATTAAATGAGGCATGTATTTCTGAACTAGCTACCTGAGTTATAAATTGTGCCAGGAGCTGATCATCTCTCACATGCAATTAGAGTGTTCACTGTCCTCTTGCACTGTGGCTTCAGAATTAGGAAAGTCACCCAAGCAAGGACAGGCTGGGTGGGATGCAATATGGGCAGGATGGGCAGGATGGTGCTTATGCCTTCTTTTCTTTTTTCCCCCCCTCCCTGTTTTCTTGGAAGTCAAAAGTCACAATTTTGTGGTGCATGTGTGTGCAGGTGGTTCTGCTGCTCACTCAGTAAATTCACTGTGTCACACACTGGGGCTGCACTCAGAGGCTCTGATGGAAACCTCAGATTTATCAGTAAGAAGATACTTTTCCCCTTGTTCTTACTTCCCAATTGTCAGTCCATCGTGTAATAGAGAGGCTGATAGAGAGAATAGTTCCAATAAGTCCCTGTGATTATTGGTGATTTAGGTAATTGGTTAAAAAACTATTTTTAATTTAGAATTAATGCCATTTCCTTGCATGTTTTCAAATATTAAAGAACAGGTGTACATTATAACAAAGTCCTTTGGCCAAAGGGCAGTGCGCCCCTACACAGGGAGGGTGTTTAGTTATGCAAGGCAAGTTTCAAAATTTAGTTGCAGGGTTTGTTTGAAACCTCACAGAATAATATTTGTTCCCAGTTACCTGAATAAATCTCTGCTTAACCCCTTGGTGATGACAGAATTTCTCAACTCCAAGCTTCATGTGTTAACACGCAGCATTTGGAAATCCTGATTAGCCACACAGACAGTGGGAGGGGCAGAACCAAACACTAAGCCAGGCTTGGGTGAGGTTGTTTTGCAGGGAACACAGCTAAAAAGAGCAAACTGTATGAGAAAAAGATTGTCAGACTACCTTAGAGTTTTAGAAACAATATCTGTGATAAATGCATAAAACAATTAGAGACTGAATGGCTTTGTTACCTTCATTTCAGTGCCCTTCTAAGATACGAAAATACCTTCAAAACAGAGCAACACAGTTATTCTGGGTGATCAGCGGAAACTCCCTCCACCAGATTGTTTTGGCCACTTTTTGCCACCTGGATAGTCAATTTAAACACAAGAAATTTGTCAGCAAAACGGAAATTTTGGCATTTAAAGGTCCCCAGTGGAAGAGAGGAAGTTTTAACAGCAAGTTGTGTGTCAATCTTTAGGTTTTAAGGAGACTGTCAGATATTAGGGCTGGAAAGCTGTTTGGTCTTCTCCAGGTCTCCTTTCCAACAGCAAAGGATCTGCTGCTTCTTTACAACAAGTTCCCCAGCAGATCCAGCACTCATTTATAGCCATTTGTTATTCAGTTGATTGGTCACTGAAAACAAAAATATTTTCCCGTTGCAGTTCCGTGCCAGCTCTTGTTTATTCCTTCTGATCTTTTATTTTGAAATAAACCTGCAAATCTCTAATTTAAAAAAAAAAAAAAGTCAAAATGTGTGATTAATTACAAATCGAGAGTATTTTGAAAGCAGGAAAGAAAATAAACAGCTGTGGTAAAGTGAACAGATGGGATTGCAAACTGAATTGCCACCATTAGCATTATGAATCTGATAATTAGTTATTAGAATAACAATGCTTATTTAATATTAATATGAGATAACACAAATGTTATTATAGGGACAAAAAAAGAAAATGAACTTGGAAGTTTTGAGTTAAAGATAATTGGAGTTGGACTTCCTGCTAATATGTGGGATTGACTTGCAAGGCTCTCGTGGAGAGAATTCTGATTTTGTGGACAGGATCCTGATTTACAGGTTTTAAAGCAGCAAGTGGCCTCAGTTATGTCTCCACAGTGCAGAATTCAGGAGAACAGAGAGGATCAGCCATTCCTGCAGTTCCCTCTCATCCAGTTTTGTATTCCATGCTTGGTCAAACTTCCACTGGAACCACCAGGAGTTTGCTTATCTTGCGGTAATTAAATTAATTAATGAGGATGTGTTATGGGAGCTGGGAGTTGTCTCTGCAGGCCATTTCCCTCATCCCCCTGCTGGCAAAGCTATAGAGATCCACTAAAGTCAGATCTCTGAACAGGATCCTGTTCCCCAAAACCAGTCCCAACTCCTCAGTGCCTGGAGTGCTCCCAGAAAATCGGGATACAGCAACTCCCAAGTGGAATTTGGGTGAATGGAATCCTGACCCTGAACAGTTTCTTGTGTTTCCTGTGTAGCAGCACATGATTTTCTGGCTTATTGGAGGACCTTAAACCTGGTTTTAGGGTGGGCTTTGGGCTTTAAAAACTCACTGCATGCATAAAGCAGTAGGTATTTAGAATAATGTGTATATTGAAGACTGGAATAACTGGCTCTGAAAAAGAATACGAGCAAGTGGAATGGCTTTTTATTATTGGAAAAGGGATTGACCTCCTTAATTCCCAACAAGTGCAAGATGAGGGTGTTTAAATGAGAAATAAATGAGAAATAAAACCTGGGTACAACAGTGTTTTTCCCCAGTTCTTCTAACAGGTTCTGGTTTATAGGGATCTGCTACAGAGGTCTGATACATAGGACTGAGCAAATTCAAGTGCTTCAGGGAATTATGAAGAGTTGTCAGGTTACCTGAAGCAAAAACTGAGCCTAAACACTGATATAATTCATAGAAAACTAAAGTCAGTTACAAGTTGTGTTATTTTCTTTCTCTTAACTTTGAGTGGTTTGGCTTGGATTAGAGAACTAGAAAATCCAATGGAAACAATTGCACAGTTGGTTCCATTTAATGGCTCTTATACAGTCAAATATACATTAAGAAGAAAAATGCTAATTGCTGATGTGCTGAATATACTGTACAGGCAGCATTTAATTGCAAGAGGATAACATTTGGAATGACTGCCACTTCCCTGCCTTCCCAAAATGAACCTCCCAACAAAATAAGACTGAGTGTAAGCAAAACTGAAGTTCAAAGATCTAATTCCTAATTCCGGGAGGCATTAAACATATGCTTAACTTTGACCAAATGTGTGAAGCTATTAACTTGCAGGACCATAAAGAAGTGCTTAAAGTTAAATGAGTGCTTAGGTTATTATTCACCCAGGGTTGCCTTCCTGAATCTTACTCCACTACCACTATTAGCACTTTCTTTAGCAGCTGGTCCAAATGATTACCCCCCAAAAAACCCCCAAACCCCCCTGTTACTGACCATGAAATGGTGGCAGAACCTGATTCTCATCTGTATATATGGGTTTAATGTTATATTTATACATTTTTTGGGCTGTTTTTCCCCCAGTATTAAAGATGAGCAGTGAAAAACGGGGGTTACTTTTTTGTTCTGCCTGATCATGAAAGGTGGGCAGATACCTGAATATTTGTGCCTGCAGTTAATTGTGAATGGAAATGAGAAGCTGCCTTTAAAAATCAAGACTCGTGTGTTTGGACATTCCAAGAAAAGCAGGAAGGCTGGGCAGGAATCTGACATTGCTTAGTGCAGACTAAAATGGCTTTATTTTTTTTCCAGAAGAGTAAACAGAAGGGAAATACAGCCTTAAAAGCATAATTTTCAGCCTGATTTTTAATCTCCACACATGGATTGGGGAGAACACTATTAAACCTAAATTTCACATAGTAAAGACCTAGAACAGCTCATAATGATTAATAAATGAGCTGCTAATCTAAACCAGCCCTGAAAGAACAGAGCAGAAAACATACTTAACTATTTTCACTTATTCTTTACTAATTGAAGGAGCTGAAAGTTTATTTGAGTGAATTCTTTGCTTTCTAAAGGTCCCTAAATGACACCTTGCAGTCTGTGCCATGCCATGCTTTGCTTTCCCCCACACCACAAACCAAAATCTTCCCCTTGACTTTCACTTGTTTCACAGAAGCCCAGAATCAATTCCAGCTTATCAGTATCAGCCAAACTGTGTCTTATCAGGGGAACTGGAAAATCCAGATAAAGTAGCAATTTTAGCAAGTTGTGAGACACGGGGTTATTTTAGGCAAGTACACTCTCTTGCCATTAAATTCTTCTTGAGCACTTGGGAATTTTAGTTAAAAATTCCCCCTGGAGATATTAGTAATGTAGGGCTGCCAAAACCAAACCATGCCACAGCCATTGGACCTCCTAACAGCAAATCCTCCTCTGTGAAAAAATGTGCCCTCCCCCCCTTACAAAATAAAGATACTGCCTGGATTTCATGGACTTTTCTCTAATTGTTTCAGTCTGCTCTGGGAGAATAGGTAAACAAAGATGAAGAGAAGGATCAGCAGGTACAAAAAAATGGAAATAAAGGGTTTGAATGTAAAATGTTGTGTTGAATTTTGCATTCCACGCACTGCCCTGCTGGGATTTATTGCCAATTACTGAAGTGCAACCACAAAATCTCCAAGTCCTTATAGAAAGTCAGTAGAGATGTGATTTCCCTGATTCTTTCCCCCTCTCTCTCAGCTTTAGTTGCCAGCTGGCCCTTCCTCCTTGTTTGTGTTTTGTTTGTTTGTTTGTTGTTTGTTTGGTTTTTTGTTTGGTTTGGTTTCTGGGTTTTGGGTTTTGTTTCTTGATTGTTTGTTGTTTGGGGGTTTTTTGTTTGTTTTTTTGTTTTTTGTTTTGCTTTTGTTTTTCTTTATTTTTGTTTGGATTTTGTTTGGGGGTTTTTTTTGTTTGTTTTTGGTTTTTGTTTTGCTTTTGTTTTTGTCTTTGTTTTTGTTTGGGTTTTTGTTTGTTTGTTGGTTGGTTGGGTTTTTGTTTTTTGTTTTGTGTTCTTTTTTGTTTGTTTGTTTTGGTTTTTTTTTGTTTTTTTTTTTTTCCCCCAATGACCAAAGTGCTTAAAAAAACCCAAGCCAACAAACCAAAGAGGCAGTGCCACAAAAGTCAGGATCAAGGCAGGAGGGTTGGGAAGAGCTGCTGTCCTACTCAGCCTGATGGTCCCACGTCCATGTGCAACCTCAACCACCTGCACAGGGGAAAGGAGTGCAGCAAAAACCCTACAGGAACAGGGGCTGCACTGCTGGGCTGGCAGAGGAGAAACAGCCCCAATTCCCAGGGTTTGGAATGTCATCCCCCCCAGAGGAGCAGGATTTCCCTTTCAGATCCCCACAGAGTGTTGCAGGGTCAGCAGGGACGGAGCCACCTCCTCCTGGGTCACTCACCACGCCCTGAGAGAACTGAGGATTGTCGAGGTCAATTAGAAGATTCTGTAGGATGAAAATCCTTTCCAAGAGGTTTTTTTGAAGAGGGCAAACCCCAACCTCTCCACCTGGAACTTTTCAGTTCTGAAATCAAACTACTAGGTGATGGCGCTCCAATAAATTTCCCAGTCCTTTGCCTTCTGAACTCCAATAAAACCTGTAGGCAAAGCTGAAACCTGACAGAATATACAACATTTTACAAGCATAAATATTTTGTTGGAGCCCAGGAAAATCTGCATATTAAACCCAGGATAATCCTCTTGGATGTCTGGCAAACCAGCCTAAAATCAAGTCTCTTACCCATTTTGGAAAGGACTTCTGGAAAGATTAGAAAAAGCACATTTTACCTCAAACAAATCCTGGTATGGATTGTCTAGTTATCTGGAAATATGCCTTGCACTTGAACCCTCCTGTGAAGTATTTGCTACTATTTATTTTCCCTGAAGTCTTTATTAGAGCCAACATTTAAGGTTTTAACAGAATTGACTCTAACTAGAATTTATTGGCCATTCTTCCCCTACACAAACACTTTTTAATTTCAAAGAACTTGGTTTTTTTTGCAGTCAGGTTTTAGCCCAAATGCTTTTTTTTTTTTTCCTTAGTGAAAACCCCTTGAAATGCAATTGTACTTCTCACTGAAGGAGAAGTTATTCAGGTGAGGAATAGCAGTAGGTCTGAGTCCATAATCCTAAATAAAAGGTTAACTCTTGCAACAAATTAGAGAGTGGCTGTTTGCTTAGTTTTGCTTTTCTAAAGCCATTTCCAGAGATATGTTTGCTTTGAGCAGGAATGACTCCCCCAGGAGACAACTCTTCTTTCACTGGAAGTTTTCTTTCGCCGAGAGTGAGACGTGAATATTTGGAAGGCGGCACATGTTCCTCAGACGTTCCTCCTGCAGGTTGGAGATGATTCACAGGAAAGGAATCTTCTGATGCCTCTCCAGAATACAAAATGCCAACTCCTTCCGTGGTGCAAATGAAAGGAGCTCCCTTTCCTCCAGCACACCTTTGGAGCTGCACTCTGGCTCAGAGTTGCTTTTGTAGATGCCTTTCACCCAACTGGCTTCCTTTGGAGCAGTGTTTGCTCAAAGAACAAAAATAGCAGCTGAAACACCTGGCACTGGGCAGAGGAAACTTTGGAATTGCAGAAATGTGGGTAGGAAAAGAGACTGATGATGTCTGAGTCAGGTACAGGAGAGGAGGCTTTATATAAATAGACCATAATGGGAATACTTGAGAGGTGGGCTTAGGTCACAAACTGCTTTTCTTCAGTGAAGTTCGCTTTTAAATGCTTTTTTGGGGACAGGGATTATTTTGCTGGTGTGCATTGTCACACTTTTGTCATACAGATTTGATGTGATCCAGGTGCTAAAACCATGATTTAAATATGATGACATTTATTATTAATATATGCTGTCATCTGCTACCTGACAAAGTAATGCTAACTCGTGAATAAGCATACTGGCAAGGTACCACAAAAATAATAACTAATTCCTGGGTGAAAAGAGCTTAAAAATTAGTGTACAGTAATAACATGTTATTAAGCAGACAGCAGTAAGTGAAATATTTCCCAGCTAAAGCATAAGAAAAATAAGTCTTCCAATTACAGATGGAAGGGAAGCCACAATCCCTCGGAATCTCTCCAGCAAGGAGGTTGCCAGTACTTACAATAAACAAATGGGCTTTACCTGAAGGAATTGAAGATTAAATCTGATATATAACTGTGAAATAAATAACACAAGCATCTTGTGACTGCTTACAGGATAAGGTCTGAGCTGTTGTCTGGGTAGGATTAATAGCAAGGAGTTCCTTCGCCGATCAGAATTGCAGATTGTGTATTCAAACTGAAAAAGTGTCATTTAGCATCTTATTATTTTTTTTATTTCCAGCCTTGCATTTGTCACAAAACTCCAGCCAGTACAACAGAACATATCTGCACTCTGACTTTAATCTGAGAGGAAGATGTTCAGATAGCTCTGGGTGCTCTGTGTCTTCCATCCATCCCTATGATGGATCTCCTCAGCAGCAAGAAGGATGTGGAATATTCAGCCTTAACAGCCAGGATTTCTTCAGGAATGATTCTGCTGAGAGATTAAATTCTTCCAGCTTTGTGTTTATCTACATATTTTCTTACCCAGCTGCCTTTTTTTCTTTTTTCCCCTCCCCCTGTGCAACTTTTTTGTCTAAAAGTAATTGCTTAATTTTCTCGTGTGTCCCTCTAAAAGCAAACAAGGGCCTCTCTGCAGTTCCCCAAAACCATTTTCAGGCTTATCTGGAACCTGGAATGCTTTGATTTGCTTCTTTGTCACTGGATATCTGGGTTTGCAGCCTGAATTTTTTCCTTTTGACTCAATTCTCAGATACAGAAGACATCCTGTTGTAGATGGCAACAAATGCCTTGAATTTTCCCACTGTGTGAACAAACGATCAAATTAGAATTTCCCTGGGAAATTAATTCAATCTAGGAAGCATGACATATTCATTCCACTGCAGAAAAGAGAAAAAAAACCAACATATTTATTTATGTGACTTTGTTAGAGATAGAGATAGACCTGCAGGTTAATGCTCAAAGAATAGAACAATTCTTATTTCTGCAGCTTTGCTTCTTAAAATTAGGCTGTTACCGTGAGTGATGTGGAGCGAGAACTCGATTGTCAGCAAAGCACCAGAGAATAACTTTTAGTCATTCTCAGTTATTCTTATACCTCTTGATTTCTTTAAATAAAGGATAAAAAAATGGCACCTCATGCATTCCTGTTTCTATATTTGGTGCTGGCAAAGGTAAAAGGGGAAGAAAGCAAAAAATAATAGTGGTGATGAGCTGTGGGCAGTTTCCATCCCAATTAGGTGGTTTTTGTCATTGAGATTTAATTCAGGAGATATTTCTTGATTTTTGCCAAGCTTGCTCTTGGCACTGGCTCATCTGAAGCCCAGGAAATCACCTTCCAAGTTCTTCAGAGAAACTCAAAAGTGTATCTTTTAAGCTGCATTCCCAGCCTGTTTCCTAAAACCAGAATTAGCAGCAGATAGGCTATTTATGCTCATGGGAATCTCAGTTTAGGTAACACAGACCTGGAGATAAACCTGGCAGTGAGTTTCCTGATGCTGGCAGAGCTGCAGCGTGGAGGCTGAGGGATAACTGGGGCTAAAATCCCCGGTGGTGAAACACCTGATGATTCTGCAGCTGCAATAATACTGTCTGGAGACGAATTTACAGTGTGGGAAATCAGATGCCACCTGAATTTTGACTGTGTAGTAAATAATTGTGAGTGCTGGGATATTTGGGGATGCTTTTTGACTATCCAAACAAGAGTTTGGGATGCAGGAAGGGCATGTGCCAGTGCAAGAAGGGCTTGCTCAGAGTCAGACTATGAATATGCAGCAGCTGAACTTTCCTCCTTTACTCGAGTTTGTGGTTCAGCATTTTTATGCTTCTTTTTCCTTTGGCCGTGGTGACAAAGCAGCTGGTTCCAGGGTGAGCAGACACCTCCAGCCCTCCTGGCCTGGATTTCCCAGCAGGGCATGGATGAGGGTGGATCTTTTCCCAGCTGATGTGCCGGTTCTGGGAGATTTTGGTGGGAGTTTAGTGGGACATACTCCTGGTTTGATGCCTGCAGCTCTTCCCTAGGCCAGACTTTACTGCATGGGAAGCATCTTACAGCCCTTTCTTTGGCTGTCCCTGCTGGCACGGCCACCTGGACTCACCTACCCTGCACCACACACCAAACCAGGAGCCACCTGGAAGACCTGAGGGGTTGAATGAGGTCATTAAACTGAGGTAGCTGGATGACTCACTTCATTTAAAACTTTTAAACTTAAGTGTGTGGATCTTTGTTTAGGCACTGAAGTCAAATGTTCCCATTTCCAAACCTGTTTCAAGGGAAATTAAACACTTGGCATTGCTAACAATTTTGTCAGTCTGCAGACAGATATGGATTACTTCATATCCTTGTATTGTAAAAACCTTCCATTTTAATATTAACCTAGCTCAGATGTCATTCTAGGCATTGATTAAATCATCAGGAATTTAAATAAATAAACACATTGTTATGTTTAATGAATAACAGCTACTACAGATATAAAACAAGTAATCCAACGCTTTACATTAATTTCTGTCACATTATGGTTTAAACTTACATAAACCAATCAAGATTTAAGAAATGTTGATCTTGTTGTGATTTAGCTTCTGTATTTGCTTCTTTTTCAGCACTATTCACTCACTTTAATAAGTGCCTCAAGACAGGAATAAAGTCTGTTAGTCATCACACAACAAAAAAACACTGAGGACCCTGATGTCCTGGAATAACCTATGGCCATGTGTGACATTTAGGCATTTTTATCATTGTCATGACCTCCAAAAATACCTATTGCAGATACCAGCAATTAGTGATAATGTTTATGCAGGTTAAACCTCAGCATTCCTTTCTCTCTTTTCCTTTTCCCTCAGTGAATTCTCGTTCCCCAGATAAGTTGCCCGTTGCTGTTGCTGGGAGTACTTTTATGCAAGGTTTTACAGGTGATGACTCAGAATTATCTGTTAAAATTAATTCTATTAGGAATATATCCACTGGCTTGTTCCAAAGGAGCAATTTATCACCTCGGAGTACGATACCCTGCGGTGGCAAAACATCTCCCCGAGATTTATTCCTGCGTGTTCCAACAGCCCAGTTTCTATTTCCCACCCCTCGTGGCTGATGGAGAAGCCACGTGTGGAAAAGCTCGCTGGATAATTAAGTGCTAATAGTGCTGTCTCACTGTTTTACGAGGCACTAACACAGTCCCCGAGCGAATAAACCACGGAGCCGAAATCCTGAGCCGCGGATCCTGAGGAGGGAGCTGGATCCGTGCCCAGGTGCAACAGCATCTTACATCAGTGTGCCATAAATGCTGAATTAAATCAAATCTGGGGTGGGTTCCTGCACGTGGTGTGGAGAATCATGCCACAGTTTGAGAAGGAAAGTGCCAACGGGGACTTTTGTGGGGTGTTGGGATGGGATCCTATTCCATGCACCTGCCTGTGGAATCAGAGGGGATTTTTGAGGTGCAAAAGGTGCTGAAATGAGAAGAACCACAGATATTGTCAGTGCAGGGGGATACTGTTGCTATCCTCAGTTCCACCATCACTGCCCAACTTTAGAGCTGGGGGATTGAGGCAGGAAAAAAAGGCTAAATGAGCTGCAAAGCAAGAAGTGGGTGTGTCGGTGCCTGGTCCAGCAGGATGGCTCTGATCACATCACACTGTTCTCTAAAAGACACAGATGGAAAGAACCTGCACCTCAGAAATCCTTGGGATGTTTTCCATGGAGCCCAAGTGGCACCTGGGGAGGAGAAATCCTCCTGACATCCAGTCCTGAAAGCTCTGCCAAAATCCCTACATAAAGGTACTACTCAAATCTAAAGATTTGGAGGCAGAAGCGCATTTGCATTAGCAGCTGGATGGAGGTCACTAATTTTGATTGTATAAATGACCAAACAGGTGTCAAACTGCCATGGATTGAGTCAAACTCCAGCTTTTGGATGATCTAAAGAGGAAAGGCTGTGGTTGGGTGGGTGGTGAGTGGACCCCTCAGACCTCTTGCTGTGCCTCACCTCGTTGGAAAGAACTCAGGGAGCACAGGAGGTAGGATGGCAGCAAACACTGCTCCTACTGCCTTGGCAGGTTCAATATACCAATAAAAAAAATAACTAAATGAACTAATGAAAAATGAACTTCATGAAAAACTAAATGAACTTCAGACTTTCGTGTCCAGTGCAAGTGACAGTAAATACTTGCAAGCTGAATGGACCAAACATCTTGCATCACATGGGCCAGAAATGCTGCAGAAATCGAGATTATGGTATCAAACAAAACTAGTGACATGCAATAAAAAGGTGTAGAATACAAGATTTAAATAAAATACAAATAAAGCAAAAATAAACCTTAATTCCTGTGTTTCTGGAACTCCAGAAGACCAGGCTACATGTTCTGCTTTGAAGCTCCAAAGGCTATGGAACATTTGCGAGGGGAACACAAAATTAGCAATCAACACAACTGATTAGGACAATCAGGTGAAATGTTTTAGAATAAAACCCAGCATTTTTAAACTGAGAAGTTAATGTGAGGCTACTCTTTGGAAATGTTAATTGAAAATGGAAAAAACTTCTTCCTAACTAGTCCTATTAAATACCATTCTCATTGGAATGTAGTAAATTTAATAAAGAAGAGTTGTCAACATCACTTGAATTCATATACGCAGTAGACACTTTTCAGTAAATCTGGTCTTATTTTGGTACTCAGGAAGGTCTAATTTTATACAAGAGCATAAAATTAAGATCAAGATTTATTCAGGGCCTGACAATAGAACTGAAAATAATGTCAGGTTTCTCCATAAAGAACACTTTGTTCAGTGGGTAAACAGTGCCAGGAAGGAGCCAGCTATAGCTGGTATGGCAGTTTGTGCAACTGCTCATAACTCTGCTTTTATGCCTGGATTTTATTCACTTACACACACAGGAACACAACACACTGGCTGAGCAGGAACAAGTATTCCCAGAACACCAGTAAGGAAACAAAGACCAACACAAAAACAAGGGGCAAAAAGCAGTTGCAGGGAGGGATCAGCAGCAACAATTCCTCACACTTATTTTCAAGCAGAGTATTTGCATTAAATCCCATTTCCACAGGAGGTAATAGGAATGGGGTATTAATGGCAGCTGAGCGAGGAACATCCTGAAACACCAGTAGCTTATTCTTAACAAAATGTGGATTTTTTGGGATGTGCTACAGGTAGGTTGATGGATGTTCCCTGATTTTTGTATCTAAAGGACTGCTGAGGCTAAAGTTGCTCTGAGAGCACACCTTGAGTCACACCAGCCCTTCCTGGAGCCCTCACCCAACTTCTTCTGGGTTGCAACTGCAGCCTGAAGAGCAAACAGAGCAGACATTGAGTACTGGAGGGGATGAGGCTGTTCTGCCATGACAGAGTATCCTGGGTGGGCAATCCCAAACAGCTTCAGCAAATTCAAAGGAGTTTGTGATACCGACCAATTTCTGAATTCACACCCCTTTTCAACTTGTGGTTCCATCACAGTGATCCAGCTGATCTAATGAAGGGATAAAAGAGCAGTTGCTCCATTTTATGAAGTGATTATAGACTTTCTCAATGGAGAAAATGAGAGATCAAAGGCCACTTTTTTTTTTTTCCTGAGGGTTTTTTGTTGAGTTTTACTTTTTTGTTTGTGTGTTTTGTCATAAAGGAACTAAATAATTGACAAGTAAAATTGAGCCTCTTGCTGGCGATCTTTCCTAGACTTTGCCCTCAAAACATTTAAAGTTAAGATAAAACTGTGAAAACCAGAGCAATATAACCACCTTCTCATTCCACAGTTCTTGTAGTTTCCAAATATAGGTTCAACTTTCTCTTCTGCCCTTGTGCAGTTGAGCCTTTTCATCCTGGTCTTTTCAGTTGAGCTAATCAGTACTTTTTGTCAATGTTTTTCTGCAATTTTCTGCATTTTCTCTTCTGCTTAATTGGAACCAAAATAGTTTGGATGGCTGATCTGAATGGAAGTGATTTTTGTCCATTCAGCATTCTGCTGCTGTTGTGCTTCCACACTGAATGGGAGGTGTTAGAGTTCAAGGATCTCATCCTTCCACTTTTCTCTCTTGGCCAAGAAAAGCTTTTTCATTCTGTAGCTCCCCAAAAGATTTTTGCTTAGCTGCTGTTTTGAGACATATTTGCAATCTAGAAGCTGATAGAACAAGCAAAGATGTAAATATTGTCCTGCTGGCAACCACTGATTCATTGAAATGGAAATGATTTATGCAAGAGCATCGTGTTTTGACCATTATGTGTGTCAGGAATGAGAAGCAGAAGTAATTTAAAAGGAAGTGCTCTACATTTGTTTGTTTTACAATGTCTTTTTGTCATTAGACTTATTTATATTCTGTATAACCTTTCTGATGTAGAGAATGTAAAAGTGCAATACAACAGACAACACACACATAAGTTTAAACATATCAGCTCCACAGAACTGAAACAATCCCCTCCACAAAACAGGATGGGGTTGATATTTGCTCTTTTTGGCCTGTTTATGAAAAAAAAAAAAAAAAAAAAAAAAAGAAAAAAAGAAAAATTAAGATTTCTCTGCTGTTTTAGATCTGAAACTTTAAATGTCTAGCAAGCTCTAAAAGTAATGCTCCAAAACTGGGTTCCTCCCAGGCTGAGCTCTCTTGCCTGAGCAGCCACAGGATGCACAAATCATTCCTCAGTGATTTGTATCACTGAATCAATTTTGAATTGACCATTCCTCAGTGATTTGTACCATCGAATCCAATTTGTGTCCTTTGCATAAATGACTGGATTCCTCCAACCACTCCTCGAGGAGGGCTGCAGGTGCTGCATCCCCCCTGCACCAGGGCTCTTGTGCACCCTCCCCCACATCACTCCCACGAGGCCAGAACATTCTGAAGGGTGTGAGCCCCACCAGCAAACCTGGCTGAGCTTGCCCAAAACCCAGGGCACGAGGGAGGAGCTACATTAATTTTTTGCCTTGTCATGGGTTTCTGTAGCTGAATTTTAGTAGAAGGTGGGGCTTCCAGGGTTTCTGTTAGAAGCTTCTGTTAGAAGCTGCCAGAAGCTTCTCCTGTCCTGTTGAGCTAATTAAAATCATAGTTACGCCTCTGTGATACATATTCAAGAATTGGAGCGTTTGTGCAGTTGAAAATTCCAGCCATGGGATAACAACACAGAGACCAAGGTGGGAGCAGGAGGAGGCGAAGGAGGGACCCCACGCTGGAGCCGGGGGGGGGGGG